>OV884009.1:41119315-41589499 GCA_930367205.1 Acanthosoma haemorrhoidale
ATCCCTACTGAACAAAAAGGCACAGTAGCTAGTTCTGGTAGCGGGGATGGCTCTGGCATCCGCTAGCATTAGTTTCTGCTGTGGCCCATGAAATGGCTAAACAATTATAGATTTCAAGTTGATATGAAAATAGATAAAACTGCATTGAGTGGGCTCAGCGTCAACACGCAACCACTGGTGAGTGCTCTTCCGCCACTGATACATCTGCCAATTCCATTCCGTTCTTTTCCCTTATATTCCTGATTATGCAATATTAGATGTTTTTAAAGAACATAATTCAAATTTTTAAAAACCTGTATCTTATCATAAACATTGGGAGGTAATATCTTTACTATCAAGGACATTATAAAATATTTTATATGTGACGAAAAAATGAATTGGGAACGGGTTTTTCCCCCCGTGAGTTCTAGTAATATTATAATTATTTGATACGAGGATTAGTGCATAGTAATTTTCCCCATTTCATCAAAGAGTATTTGTTTACGTAAATTTTGAACTAAATTGTTCCTTTTTTTGCTGAGTCCGAAGTGATTAGCTTTTGTCTGTATGTCTGTTCTTGGCTAGTGGCCATTAGTAATGGTGCAATCGACCTGAAATTGTAGCAGCGTAAATATACTATATTTAAATAATTAACTAACCAACCAAACATGTTTTGGTCAAAATGTAATTATGGGAAGCATTTGAAATAAAAAGTAAGGTTAAGTAAAAAAAGTTGACCTATTGACTTTCCTTGCTGCCGTTTGAACCAAGGGCATCTACTTTCGTGCTTGGCAACAAATGAATACCTAGAAGTTTAGATTTTGTTTCGAGATAGCCAATGAATTGCCAGGAATATCTTAACTAACTCGTTTTTCTCTCCCTGAACATACATTAGGCACAGAGTCATTTAAGATTAAAAGTTTTAATTTTTGGTGGCTAGAGGCACATTGATATTACAAAAAAACTTATAAGAGTCTACAAACGTTGATACTACCCCAGTCCTGAGCGTCTGTGGCTCTTGCGCTCTTCGTCAGCCTCCACTGGCTCATATCCGGTGACGCGGCTGACGGAGGAGCGTGGGGGAATTCCCAAGATTCCGCTTCCTCTTTCGCATGCGAAGGAGGTGACAAGCATGTGGATTTGGGAGGCCTCTGGGCTGTTTGTAAATATATAATATATATATATTAATACTAACCCAGCTGTTTTTATTGTCAATATTTTAGCTATTACTACTGAAAATACAATGTACTTCATAAGCAATAATTTTAGTCAGTAAAAAAACAAGCACGTGTTAACAAAAGGATGTAAGACGCAGAAAGAAGTTTGAATTCAAACACTTTCAATCGTTCATCCCTTTGAATTTATTGATAAAAGGAAATAAAGACGTTATTAAAATTATATTTTGCTATTAAAATAATGTTGCGCTTTTTTTTATCAGACCTATTTAGGTCTAATGCCTTGTATTTACAAGGCAGACGTGGTCTTAAGAGTTGTTTTCTATTAATGTTTATAAATCCCTATGATGGAGTGTTAAAAATTTTGTTTTTACAATAAAAAATAAAATTAATATTCATAATATAGCCCATTATGATTCACTGTCATTAGCCATCTCTACTAGCCAGTCGCTCGACCCCATGCTGGTACCACTTCAAGTATGGTTGTCGAAAAATTCTTGCACCGCTATTTCGATATTCTACAAAAACATAAAACAAATGATAATCTGTTGGAGCGAGTTCTGTACTTAATGTTGTGTCTGGTAGGAGTTCGATCCCACGAAGATGTTTCAACATTTCCTAGGTACAAGAGAAAGAAAAGCCGAGCGTTATCTTGCTTTCACTAAACTCTTTACAATAGAGCATTAATTATTGGTAAAAAAAGCAACGTATATAGTCTGTGGAAATCGTGCATTTGAAAAAACTGTATTTTCTTTATGCATCCCAAATTTTGATGTGAATACTAAAGACTATGATATGACTATGATAGTATGAACTATAAAAAATACCTATAAATATTTTAACTAAGATTGAAGAAACTAAAGTATATCATATCAACATTACCTTTGAACTAATTTAATTTAATTTTTTTAACTAAATTTTAGAATACTGTATGCAAATTGGAGGATCCCTGGCCATGAACGTATATTGTAAATACGGTGTGAATGAAAGGGTTAATGTAAATATTGTATAAATTCGATATTTAATCACTATTATCTACTGCCCTACTAGGGCAGATTTTGAAAAATTGGTTAAAAATATATAGATTTATAAGTTTTTTTAGGGGATATAAATAAATCTGTCTATTAGTACCCAGTTATTTAAAATTACATTTCCTGATTTTTCTTTTAGTGAAGGAGACCGTAGCACAAAAATAACTCAAAAAATATATTTCAGGAGCCTAATATTTATATCACGTTGTGTAATTATGTGACTGTTTTTTCCCATATTTTAGCTATTTAAATGTTTTTACTTTTTTTTGAAAAAGTGATTCGTAATGACAAAAATGGTTCAACAAATAAAATGTAGTATTCTGAAACAAAAATACCGAATAGTTTATTCACGGTTAAGTACGTATTTAAAAACTCATACAAGGTCTCATAAGCGTCTTTCAATATTGTTACTTCACTTTAAACCCCTCCTTTATTAAATTCATAAATATTATATTTAGTACATAATTGGAAACGCTGTCCTCATCTTTACTACTTCCATCCAGCAAGTGCCTGGCAGGCATCTAATCCCAAACCCAATATTAATAGCAGCAGCAACCCACTGCTCAAAAATATACAATTAATTCAATCCAAACGTCAATCTCAAGCCACCTGGCGAAGGACCAGACACCCTCACGAGCGCCGCACCTGCAACCAACTAAGGGTTGAGCGCTAGTTGGATTAATATAGATCTGAATCCTTCAATTCATACCTATCCCCTTTGATCCGCTACCAAAAGAATCCTTATACACTCCCCTCGAGTCCTGAATAAATGAATATTTTAAATATGGTTTGAACGAAAGAGTAAATGTAAATATGAATGCCATATTTTGTAAATATGGTACGAATTCAATCTATTACCACAATTATCTATTGCCCTTCTAAGGCAGATTGTAATTTTTATTCAAATAAAGATTAAAAAAAGTTCAAAATTGATATGAAAAAAATACCAGAATTAAAAAAAAAATTGTTCATGTAATGATAAAAATTTGCGAGGCTACCTATCATTGAATCCTGCTACTTGCTCCAATGATCGGTAATACTATTAAAGTTACTAACTAAAAAAAAGAGTGTTTCTAAATTATTATTGATATAAGCCCGGCATATGTCCGGTATTTAATATTAGATATGTATAATGGCGTTATAGGGCAAAATAACCAAAAATGTAAACTAAAGTATTGCATTGCAGACTCCTTAGCTTGATGTTCTCTGAGAGCCATGCTTCATAGATTTGATGTCACCTAGGCCTCAAACGGGGGTAGTTCAATGGAAAATTGTTGTTTTTACAATTTTGTACCCAGTTGTACAATGGATGATCCAGGTTTAAGCCCCGGTCCTGTCACTAAAATATGCCTGTGTTATATTGTCAATCGAGTATGATAACAATAGGTAATTATTAACAATAGTATTTCCCTGGGTGTGAGTTTATAATAAGCAGGCACTTTACGGATGTTTACATGAATGGAAGTTTGGTATATATCTCCGTTCTGCTGAGCAACAAAATAAATCGAGTTCCTTGGCAGAGGACCTAGCGGGGGGCGCCAGCCTACCTGCCTGCCGTAGCTTCAATGGCTAGTACGACGGGGATCTATTCGACACAACGTGCACAGTTACTGTTGCTATTCTACCCTTTTTCAAAGATTGTCTCAATAAAAACAGAAACAAAAATGTTGGACGATCATACGATCAATAACCACCCCTTTTGAAACTACTTTTTAATTTTATCAATAACATTGTTTACATCAATTATGAGCTAAATGTTATTATGTTTTT
Organism: Acanthosoma haemorrhoidale; assembly: GCA_930367205.1. Classification (NCBI taxonomy): domain Eukaryota; kingdom Metazoa; phylum Arthropoda; class Insecta; order Hemiptera; family Acanthosomatidae; genus Acanthosoma; species Acanthosoma haemorrhoidale. Next base: position 41,123,271 of record OV884009.1, read on the forward strand.
AAAAATTACTATAAAAGTAATACACGACAAAGAGGGCGAAAGACAAACAATATAATATAAAAAAATAAAAGAAAAAAAGCTAAAATATTGACCAAAAAATGCCTATTGCAATCGGGCAATCTCTATTTATTACTCTAAAAACCATTAAATTCATCTTGGCATCACCATCTCTGTCCATGTCAGTGATTACAAAAAAATTATCACTTTAATCTTGAATAGCGTCTGAGCTGAGACTTGAGAAAGTTGATTTTTTTTTCGAGCTTCTCGTAACTGGATTTTAACCAAATCATAATCAGTACATTTGAAGGTGTTGCGAAATATACCTGTGAAATTATGGCTAATTTTTAAGACAATTATTATAGAACATACACAAAGACAGACAGATGAAATATAGTCTGTATCTGATATGTTTAAATATATAAAAATATGAGCGATTGGATGAAAACGTAAAACTGTATCACATTTGTTTCACGGAAAACAATTATGGGCTGTTCAGCTTGCCCTTGACCGTTAGTGAAAGCAGTGGAATGTTGAACTGGTCAAAAAAGTTGAAACCGAACCCTCAAGAGGTCGACGTCTATACTTGTGACGTCCCTTCCGCCCTTGGGAAGACTTTCATTTAAGATAGGCATTTCAAAAAGACGCACGGTAAATCTAAGTATCTAAGTGGGACATATCCTACATGTATACACAGTGTCTTTTGGCGTTATAAATTATGTAGCATAAGGAGGCTTAGACAAGCTCCAAAACGCCTTTTATAATTATTTATTTTGGTGAGTATTTATTGATTAAAAATTAAAGTAATAACTAGGAAGTTAAAAAAAAAAATAATAATATCAGATTTTAGAACGTTAGCATAACTATAACATTTAGCATTTAGGAAGGCAGAGGTTTAACGTAATTTAAAAAAAAAAAAAATCATAAAACTCAGAAAATAAAACGTTTGTTGTAACTAATAGGTTTTTTTTCTGACTATGATCACACTTTCTATCAGGCACGGGAAAATATACATGCTCCAAAAGTTTCAGGCATTAATTTAAAAAAAACAAAACAAATATGTTGAAGCTAGTAAACCTTGTTGAATGAACTATTATAATTTTCCAACAAGGGTGAGTAGTTGCAGTTAGTCGTCATGATCAGAGGACGTGAGGGTTCTGGAATAAGAATAACTCATGACCAGTGGTTAGTCAAGTTGATTTATTCATGACCACCAGTCATAAGTTGTTGTTTTTAATTCTGACCAAACTAAATATCCCCCAGCCACGTGTTTCGTTAGAGATCCGGTCTAGAATGACATTAATTATTAAATTTCAACTTTGCTTTCGTCTAATCAGAAAGAATGAATGAGTGAAACATAACAATTATAGAGATAAAATAAATGGATAGTGAAATAATGAAGACAGAAAGGGACTTACGACGGGAGAACTGCTGGGCCAGGTACCTTCTCGACTAGGCACAGCACAAGTGAGGCACTGCCTGCTCCCAACAATCTGTGCAAAATGGCCGCGCAGTCCAACTGCTTCTTCATTCACACATCCATCGGCTTTGTACTTTACCTTGTTTAGTGCCCTGCTGTAAAACTGTTTCAATAGAAACTAATTGATCCAAGGGAGCAGTGGCCTCGCCATTTTGTTTCACATCATACAAAAAATTTTAACCCAGAATACTTTTTGTGGGAGGAAACCCGTCATGAAAAAAAATAGTTTCGCAGGGAGTCCCACGCATGCGCAGTCGGTGTTTGTTGAAAGGGCCACACGACGTACTTAAGTGAGTTTCAGTTGTCGGTGGGCATTCAGTGGGTTCTTTCATGGGTCAAAGTTGATTTTTCGTCAGATCAGACTGATTGTAAAAGAAAAGTGATCGGGAAACCAATAAATGCAACAATAATTATTTTATTTTACAATATTCTTCAAATTACGCAGGATATAACATTTAAAAAACAACGTATTATGCAAATTTTTAAACTAATAATGATCTAAATTACATCCTTGAAATAAAAACAACAAAATTAAGGGCTAAAAACTGAAGGAACCAGACCGGCTTGAATACTTCTTAAATTATTGTGAAAAACCTTATCGGTGTTATTAAAAATTACTTTATTTTATGTTTGAAACCATCTTGGTCACTGAAAATCGCCTTTTCATTAAATAAAGAAAATTTAAATAGATAAAATATAGATTTCTTTCACCCACTTCCTGTTATAGTGTCTAATCGAAAAATATTTAGCATAATTTGGAGTGATACCTTCAACAAGATTGAACTATTTATTCAATATTCTCTTTAGCGGCCGCAAACAACCAACACACGTATGTTTGAATGTAAAGCCTGTTTCCTAAATCAGTTTAGTTTAATAAATTTTATAAAGTTAACCTCAGCCTTGAAAGAAAACCACGTTCTGGGACACGGTAAGTTAGGCAGGCACGTATTTATAAAACAGGACAAAATATGGCGTGGACACTGAGCTCCTTTAAGAAATCCTGTATATTTATTCCATGAGGTGTCAACTTTGTTCCCGAGCCCAAAACGAAAGGCTTTACTTCCAAATAGAAATGGGCTATAATCTCATTTTGGTTTTATGTTCTGCGATAGCGGTTATCAGATTTATCCAATCTTGTAGAAGATTTGAACGTTTATTCATCAACACCTCGGATTACATTGCATATATTTTGTTAAAAATGTAATAATAATGAGCAGTATGCGAAAAGAATAATAATCGAGTTTTGAGCTTTCACGAATCACATTTCAGGAGCTGTACAAGATTAAAAGTTCCGAGTTTTCGGCTATCATCAAGAGCACATCAAAGACGGTAATGCTAAAATAAATCCAAATATATTTCAAACATATAAATTGAGACCCAACAGTGGTACAAGTCACATATTTATTATCGGCAGGGAATAATTTAATTTATTATTTTTATCATTATTTGAACTAATGACATTTTCAAGAAGATTTTCAGCGACTGGTATGGCTGAAGAAATTCTGTAATTGTACTTAAAAATCTGACAAAATGAAGTATTTTTGGCCAAGAGTAATCGTGTGGTATTCATGTATTTCAAAACGTGAGTTTTCCGTGACCCTGTTTGGTTATCATTCCTTCACTTTATAAGTCCTTTATTATATATTTATTTAAAAAAAACGGTGAGGTCTCTGATGAGCAGGTGCATAAATGAAGAAACTATAGGTGATGTAAGGAAGAGACCGCTGGTAACTGACAATAACCTGAAGGTCTTCAACCGCGACCTTCATAGCACCCAGCTGAGCATCACCAATCCACCTACTCACAAGGATCCCTATAACCTTTTGAGGCAACAAAAATACTATCTAATTGCCCAGAAAATATTGCGGGATTTCTGATTTTATTTACTTTAATCCTCTATATTATAAACTGTTAACCTTTGATGAATTATTCTTATATATGAGTGTCAACACTCAATCCTCTTTTAAACAATAATGTTAGCTTGCCAATATTTCACTCTCTATTAAGAGTGCCAAGATTTTCGTTTGATGACCCCTACGTCTTGTTCAAACTCGATCGGAACAGAGTCCAAGCGATCGTATGAATGAAGTCGGGGGTGGTGACAGTGTGACTGCACCTTTCAACGGTGGTACAAAAAAATTCCGAAGAAAAATTTCTGTTTTGAAGACAAAAAGGTCATGGAAGAACCTCTGTTGATGAACATTTGCGAATGTTCTTTGAAAATAATCCATGAACAACTGTTCGAGTATTTGCGGGGGACCATTCAGTTGGCAAATCAACCGTACGCAAAATGGGTTCCTCATGAACTGAACGACCACCAAAGATAGTGGGCTGGATATGAGACTGTCTAATCTTCAAACCCCTCGCCTACCTACTTCCACTTTATTTTTTTACCCATCGCGATCACAGAAATATTGAAGAAAAAAAACTTTTAAATTTGACTAAATAATATTCAATAGGCGATTTCTACCGTAATCTCTCAAAACATACTTTTTTATAATATACAGAGGGGTCCAAAAAAATGTATCCACTGGTTAACAGTCCGTAACTTGCAAACTAATTGACGGAGTTGTCTCATTTTTGGTGAAAATGTAGGTTAAAGTCCAACTTAAAGATATCACAATTCGCCGAACACTTGAGCGGCTCACTCCAGTTTCACGGGCACACTGTCTCACAGAATTCTGTGGTGAGCGAGTGAACTTTTGTGCCACAAGTTGGGAGTTAAATGGACTTGTTACTGTTACAGGTCGTCCAGATCGTTGTTTTTGTACATCTTTAATACAGCCTTCGGCTTCAAATTTGTCTCGAATGCGACGAATCGTTAAACGTGTCGGTGGCTCTGTTTGATACACATTTCGCCATTGCCGTTGAACCTCATTAATGTTTTCGTACTTAAAATACCACTTTAAAACAGACTTCCTTTCATCAAATGTAAGCCTTACGCCAGCCATGTTTACTCGAGTAACAAGGTACAACTAACAATAAAACACTGACTATCTGGCGACTGTCATCTGACAAAACAAAACAACGCAATACAACGCTTGTATGGCGATTGCCGGAACTACAAACTATTACACTACCAAAAATGAGGCAACTCCGTCAATTAGTTTGCAAGTTATGGACTTTTAAACAGTGGATACATTTTTTTGGACCCCTCTGTATATGATTTATTTTTGCGTTTCTCCTGAATATGACTCAACTCCTCAAATTCTCCAACAACTCCCTACAAAATCTATGATTGCCCTTATTTCTTTTTGCGATAGTTTTTAAGCTGAGACTTGAGAATATTTAATAGTCGTATCGAAGCAGATAAGTTAATAGATACAAGACCGATTGTTTTCATATTGAGTTTTTGTTCACGTTCACTCGTGGTGTTGATGAATTTATCTTCATAACTTCAGGTTGATTGGACCATGTTTACGACCACAAGCTTTTTTGGACGAAATGCATCTACAGGATTTCTCATAACTAAAGATTTATCTTATTTTTCAGTATTCAAAAATCAAAACAAATACCATAATCACCAAGTATTCTGAAATATCTGTGGACTCCTTCAGTTGAAGTTATAGTTGAAATAAATTAATTTCGCTCTCCAATGCACGTAATATGTTTTTTCTATCAGTCATCATAACTGTCCTCATAATGCCTGAAATAACTTATTAGAACACTAAACACGTGTATCTAACACATTCTCATCTCTTCGTTTGGACCCTAGCCACTTGAGGGCACAAAAAATCCAAAGTTTTTTGCGCCATAATGAATAAGGGTGCTTGTAGACAACACAGCCTTTCATAGTACTCTGTATTTATGTCATATTGTTTAACTCGTACTCAATTGAAAACTAATATTAAATTTTTTAAACTCAACAATGATTTTGTGTCAAGATAGTGCTGCCTATTTCAATACTTTTTTCATTTGTAATTAATTGTTTTAACATGAGCTTGGTTGTTGTCCACCCCGCGGCCCAATACACTATCGTAAAATTAATTAAAGCATTATGAGATTTATTTTGTAGCTAAAATGCGCATTACTGTTCAGTGCTATAGATAGAGTGCGAAATGTCATGATGGTAAAAAAATGCGACCGCAAATATGGAGTATTATTGTTATTATGAATTATTATTTGTAGTATATATCCGACTATTTTTAATAATTTCAGCCAAAGAAAAATGTAGTGTCAGGGCTGGAGCTTGAACCCGCGACCTTCGGTTGGGCGCTCCATTTGTGAGCTATCGTGTATTGATACGAGCATAAAGTCTCCTTTTAGCTATCCTAAACCTCGCAAGTCCTCTCACTAGTGTCTACAAGTCCGGACTCTATCAGGGCTACTATGCAGTAAATTGGTTTACATTTTTAGTACGTTTGTCTGTTGTACAGTATTATATGTATCTAGCATTACATATTGAGCATATGCCGTCTTTATATTATTAATTATTAGTTGTGGTAATGATCCCACTATTTTTTATAATTATTAGTACGACAGACAGGAAGGCAGACCGCCTTCTTCCCTGGCGCGCCTTCACACATGGCATATGGCTTTGGATAATGCTCATGATATACCACTCACTAGTCCCACCATCTGTAACTATTATAAGCTCTTCAAAAAGATTAAAGCGTCACAAATTCATTATTTTTTATTGGATTGTTAGATCCAATATAAAAATTTTCATATTTATTTATAACGCCGTAATTCAGAAGCCTAAAATAACACGGAAACAAGCATCATAAAAGCAATAATAGCAATAAATTTAAGTTATTTTAATCAGCATGTTATACTCATTCCATTTACCTGTAGTACGTCCCGAAATCGACGTAACATCCTTTGTTAAAGAGTTTAGATATGGTCTTCGGAGATTTGGTTCCATTCTTCGAGTAGTATTACTTCCAAATCCCTAGTCAGCAGCTGGTTAGATAGGACAAGGTTCAACGTGGTCCTATAAGTGCTCAATCGGATTGAGATCTGGACCAAGTAGTGATGGCCATTGCATCGTTGCAATATTTGTATGCTCTAGAAATTCAGCTAAGACCCTAGTTGAAGGAGCACGTGCTCCGCATTAGATTAAAACGAAATCCTCGCCTCTAGCCTGTTGCTGCCGAGGAGCAGCCTGAAGTTACAGCATCTCTTCTTTATAACGCTGTCCAAGTGTGGTCAGAGGGACACTCCGTAGAATGATTAAGTCAGATGAAGCAGAATGATTCTATTCATGGTACTCCCCACACCATAACTGATCCCCACCAAAAGAAACGATGTTCCGTGAGGGAGGGGGGTGGAGGGGGAGAGATATCTCTCCAATGGGAGATCAAGACAAAGAGGACCCCTACAGCAAGCAAGCTAGCTAACCAGGAGCGAACAGGATATCCTGTTTAGATGCACTACCACCTTAGATAGCCACCTGAATTGTTGACAACCGGAGGAGCTTAGACATGGGGAATGGCCAGAAAACGCAAACCCTGTGGAAAATATCCACCAAAGAGTGGGCTTCATCGAGGTCCATCATAGCTTGGTCGTTTGACTTGGAGGACTTTGAATGAAATAGAAGAATATCAATTTGACGATTCTGATTATCTATTATTTAACGTAAATAGTGTCCTCGTTTATCTTAGGATTAGTGACTTTAACTACTTTTAGGGTTTCGGTTTTCATCATTACATACATTAAATATTTTATTTCTATTTACAAACATAACAATACATTAATGAAGAAATAAATAGTACTTAGTTTAAACTTAAGTATTAAAAAAATAAAGGGGGTAGAAACTTAAATGACGGAATGCGGGTCATATGCATACTGCGGTCACCACATAAGTACCTTATTCTCATTTAGGTACTGATTATAATTACTTAAAATTAATTTAATTTATGATCATTTAGGTACTGGTTACTCCTAAATACTTCTACCGAAAATACTTCATTTTATTTTAAAGAAATAAGAATTTTTGAAAACCCCTAAACAGCAAACGTTTATTACAATAAAAGAAGCTTCACATAGGCGAAAATTTGAAATTTTCTTAGTAAAATAAACTTCATTGAGGTAAATGTTTATGGAACTAATACTTAGGGTGCTATTTTAGGGAAAGCTACGTTGTTCAACACTGAAGCACTGCGAAGCATAATAATAAATAAATAAATTACAATTAGTTAAATTTCTTTGCACCTACGCATCAACATATTCACAAGTTAAGAAAGACAACGAACTGCACATTTGAGGTGAAATTTAAGATCCGACTGTTTCAAATTACATGGTCACTCTTTTTCAGAGGTTTTAGCATTGAAATCCAACCACTTAGAAGCAGACTCAAGGATGTTTTGTCACATATTTCGTGCTCCTAAGATGCAATGTGCTAAAATTATTATTATGAGCGTCGATATCGATGTTTTTATTCTAGCAATTAATTTTTGGCCAAAACTTGCAAATATTTCCTGTCAAGGTGTATGGTACGATGGCTCGCATCAAAAGCAACATATCCTAGGTTGTCATTTGGCTGCATAATCCCTCGGTGAGATAATCTCTAATATTTTGCCAGCATTGCATGCCTTAACTTGCTCCAACACGACTAGTCGACTGGGCACTAAAAAACAATGCTTAAAACCTGATCCGCTCGATTTTATTCAGAATGAACTTGCATTTTTTAGAAATGAATTTCTAGATCTTCAAAAGTTTTATAAGCTTGAAAATGTTTGCACATATCTATTTAATAACCAAAAATCACAGCGGATGAGCTTCGATACATAAGTTAATATCTCAAAATATTGGTTTTGGTTTAGATTTATTAAACGTATATGAAAATATGATGCAATTTACTTAGGTTGTTTGAGGGCTTTAGAACAAACATATTTATGGAAAAATTCTTCGCAAGAACTAATAGAGCCTATTGCTTTTAATCACTTTGGCTATGAATTACGAGAATCGAACTTGTATCCTAAACTAATGACCAAAACTCGGATTGCCGCACTATGGGTTGCAATTGTAAAAAATTGGGTTTAACTTGTATTTCTTTATGTAAATGACAGTAAAAAAACAGCTCCAAGAAATACCATTTTTCTTAGCGATTGATAGCTTACATAAACTGTAAATAAAAAATGGAGGTATGGAGTTATCTGGCAACATCGACAAATTGAAACTTTAAGACCAGTAAAACTAATATTCGTTGCAAAATGCGCTCAGTGGTTTTTTCTCACTCACTTTCCTTCATTACCCGGTCTGAAAGAGGGTTTCACAGAGTTGAAATGTTAAGGGTTATTAATTGACAAAAAAATGACGGGGAATTTCGCCTTTTTTTCCCCTCAACTACCCTGTGTGGTGTATACCTGCTTTTGAGGGCAACGGAACCAGCCATAGTCGGCAGCACTTATATTACACCGACCTTTGCACAACTTCAATAGAAAATTATACAGTGATAAGACATTTTTAAGAAACTTCCGGGATACATGCTAGGCATTTTCGTAAGAGATTTGTGTTGCTTCGAGCGTTAAACAGTACGTCATTGGGAGAAAAAAAACACAAGGCCGCAGTAATGAGTCATATAACGGAATCAAATTAGCTAGCGCATATTAATCTTCTCTATAAAATTTATATTTTCTTAAAAGTATTTATTTTTGAAATTAAAATCTTTCATCCCTCTTTCTCCAAACAGTTTATCAGCTTACCGCCTTCTGAAGAGTGACTCAACGTTCCACTCACTAAAACATTCCTGAAATTATTTGAAGATCAGTACTGAAACAGTAAGCGTGAACTGTGAAGTGTTTTCTAGTAAGTTAGAGTTTTTGACCCGACCGAATCTGTCACAGAAAGGCATTCGACACTATACTACAAACCTGGAAGCTTTAAGTTCTGGAGAGCTATGCCGAAAATGAACAACAGTTGCGAACGATGGTTGATTTCTATCCCTCACTTATCGTAGCTTCATTTGTTCTGGTATAGTTATTTGCTCTGGATAAATGTAAATTACTACATGTAAGCAAAGGAAGAGAATCATTTCTAAAAATATACACGTAAACAAAGGTGAGTACATTCTGCAACTAGAAGCGAACCAACGACATACATAAATTCTTAGGAATGTAACACAACTTTAGGATTGCCAGAAAACGAATGCAGAAAGGGTTGCATCGTGTAATTGAGCCTAATATATTGGGAAACCTGAGCAATAGCAGATTAAGCTTGTAACTTTAGATTATTTCGGTGGTCAATGTCACCTTACACGACGTGCATAACAAACAACACTAAAACGAGCCAACCATCCAATATCCTCCAAGGCGCGATTGCTCTTACCAAGGGAAGAAGGGTAGGATAAAATTAGAGGTATAGGAGATATTTTTTGGAGTACATGACTCTGTTGCGAGTCATTGATGTAACACAATACCAGTATCACGTCAAACTATTCTGGACTTCAAAACTAACACTTTATCTTGAGTGTAAAAGAATGATAATTATCAATACCATCATCAATCATGATAAACCTCTCGTACTTCTCAAATTCCACTGCTATATTGTTAAAGCTATTAGCTAGGGAATAATGTGCACCATTTAAATATTAAATTATTTCCTCCATTATCTCCAGATTTCAATTCAATTGAACCATTTGGTATTTTTTTGCGAAGAAAAATTCTGACGACCACACCCCTTTGGACAATCAACAGCCGTGTCAAGTCCTACCTAGACGCAGGCATGGACCCCAGTTAAAATAATCAATAACTTAATTTACATCATGCTTGAAACCTGCAGGTAATACACACTATGATACTCCGCCTTCCTACTACTGTTACAATAAGGTATGCTGTACAATGAGAAAGAAAATACACAAATTTGAGATGAAACGATCAGAAAGTGAAAATCCATTGGTTTCAGGCAATAGGAAGTGAGAGAACATCTGCGTCAATTTTCATTAATTACTTAAAAGTTTAATTACCCTGTAAAATAATGCATGAAAACACCTCAGTCAAACACTAGGCAATGTAAGTAATGGAATGAGCGCAATATCTCTATTCATTCTTATCAGTTCATAAGTACTATGTAGAGCTAGAATGAAGAGATTAGTGAGTCGTCAAATCAAATGTTTTATTATAGTTTGATTTGTTTAATTCAGATCTTTCTTAATTTTATTAAAGGAAATATGAAGGAGGTGTTAGGACGGAGTGGCGATAATATTCCGGCCGGACACGCTGCAGTTGACGCAGCTGTTCTCTCACTTCCTACTGCCTGAAACCAATGGATTTTCACTTTCTGATCGTTTCATCTCAAATTTGTGTATTTTCTTTCTCATTGTACATCCTACCTTATTGTAACAGTAGTAGGAAGGCGGAATACTGATTATATAACCGGAGTTGTATACAAGTAAACAACGTTAGCTGTAGCTTCTCAAGTTGCCATACAAACCCAGCTTAATGGATTAGAAAATATCACCAAGAACACAGCGTCAACGATACTAGTGGTTGGGACTCTGGCCGGATAATTAATTTTAATTTTACCAACTAAAATTTTGTTACATCAATTATGAATGAAACTGTATTTTTAGAAAGTATTTGTTAACAAAATAAACGACTTAGAAAGTATAATAATAAAATAAATCAAAATATTAACGAGAGAAAAAAAACCTATCGAAAACGGCTTGAATGTCAATAAATAAGCGATTTTTTAAAGATATTATTCTTCCATTGCCGTCTCTAACGTGACCTTAACCATGGGAAGAAATTCAGTTATCTAATTCTTAAATAGCTTCTCAGCTGTGACTAGAGGAATCTTAAAAGTTAATGAAAAGTATAATTTTTTTTTATACCGCACGTTATTGTATATTAACCACTACATACGGAGCACATAGACTGTCGCATTTCAAGTTGAGTGGCCCTTTCTGCCCATCACCAATACTTCCTTGAGTCCCTCCATTCCAATAATATCATGACTAAAAAGCCTCTTTACCTTTACAACGCCCTACAATTCAAATCTCCCAATACCAGATCCCGAAAATCTGCTTTCATTGACCGTTAGTTTCTTATCAGTGCCGCAAACCTTAGCAACTTTATTCTCATCCATATAAGACGTTCATCAACTCTTCCAATATTTAAATCTAGACTTCCAGATCCTTATCTCACCCCAATCGAATAATTCATAATTTGCCATTATTTTTATTATTTTATTTATAGTAATTTGAACAGATCCTAGCAACGTTACACGCTGTTTCACAACTTGTAATAATTATGTATTATGTATATGTTTTTTTAATCTTTTCAGTTGCAATTTGAGTAAGTGATATTCACCTCTACTCATTAATTTTTTTTTGTATCAATCTTATGCTCTCGGTTCATTGTCGTCATCACATATGCCCTTCATTATTCGCATGATAGCATTGTAATGTTATACATTTTTTTTTTTTACCACCTAGAGACACACTTTCTTTTCTTCCGTTTCGTTTTTCTGAGAGGACCGTGTAAAATGCCTGCCTGAAATTTCAAATCGATAGAATCAAGTTTACAGCTCTTTTGTACAGCAAAAATACATATAGATCAACATCTGGCTGAATGGCCAGCTTTCACCAAAGCTAGTAGAGTTTTCGCTTTCTAAAATTCATAACACCAGTGATCATCACTTAGAATTAAATTGCTGGTTCAACTTATAGGTTAACACACAAAATAAAATGCGAGACTTTAAACAACTTCGTAAATGACATAACTTTTGTATTCAAATCAATGTTTTACCCAAAACAAACTTGGTTATTTCTTTCGTAAATAACGTGAACATTGTATTTGAAAACTTTACTAGGGTCAGTAGCCTCACATTTTTTTTAAATTATTTAAAATATTTTTTGTTTACATCATTTATGTAATTTATTTACTTTTATTTATAAAACTGCTTTAGCACATGCCTAAATTCACAAAGATAGATTTGTCTTTGACAATGTGGATATAGTACAAAAAGAACCCAACAAATCAAACTGACGAAGCGCTTGAAATTACACAAAGCTTGGATTTGGTAGTAAACAATAAAACTAACTGTAGGAACTTAAGCATTTTCTAAAACGAAATTTTAACAAATTGAAGGTTTTTGCTTGAAATCTTACATTTAGGGTTTGGTATGTTTGAATTTTTTTTTAAGGACTTTGTTTTTTCATAAATGAATTCTTGATAATTTCTGAATTTTGTTATTATGATTTTTATAATAAATATTGTTTGTCTTCCAATTTAAGTTGAGTAAGAGGCGTTAATATTTCTGCCTGTTTTTATTTTGTACATTTTCAGTTATAAAGTACAGTTATGTAACCTCCCCCTACAAAGTAAGGTTTGTTTTTCTTATAAAATATGCAAATAATAGTTTCCATTCTAAATAAACTAAATAAGTTTCGAAATACCTTGGGTTTGTTAATTTTTTTTGGTTTTGACATAGTTAATTTTTAAAGTTAATTTTTAATGTAACATGGATTTACCATTTTAAAATTTTAATTTAATTTTTCAGTGAGCTTACGGTATATATGACAATAGATTTTTAAGAATTTTACGATGCCATTCAGGCCAGCTCAAACTGACATCTGTCCCCTTGCTTTAAGAATTCCGTGCATTTAAGTTGCCAATCACTATTGTGTTTACAACGGAAGTAATCAGAGCAAGGAGACCACTTCTAGCCAAGACAGGATTATTGTCCTTGACTGGGACCGTGAAGACGGGGTGCTTGTACCAATCACTAGCCTCCAAGTGTTGGAATCTCTAGGCTAGAGCCTAATAGTACTGTCTTCCAAACGCAATCACTAGTAGGTATCTCCCCTTAAATTATATAACCTACCTGTTTTATAATTGTAATAAATAATTAAAATATTGTTTTGAAATTAATAATAGCTTAGTAATAAGCTCCTGAAAAAGGTTAATCTGAAAGCGTATGAATCTTATCCAATCATGTTAATACAAATGGCATTTGACTATTCATTGAAATTCTAAAAGGTATTTAAACAAAAACGTACAAGATAAATCGATTGATTATACTAAAAATTTTTATTATGGTCCTGGATATTTGACTTATATTTTTGAAAATGCTTCATTTCAATGGAATCAAGAGTTCAAAAAAAAAATTTCCTCGAAAGTATTTCCTCGGTTAGTTGGAAGTATGATGAAAAAAAAAGCTATTTGAGGTGTAAAATAGGGCAGGGGTTTTTTTCATCAGCTAGTGGAGTTATATCCAGTTCACGTGATATTTCAACCATCCCAAATACTTTCTATTACAAATTGAAAAATAAAAAAGATCTGCCTTCAACCAAATGTCCCATAAAATATATACGAATGGAACATTAAAATGACCTGTGTAATATCTCATAACGTAAATAAATACTCGTTCAACTTAGAACGATAGAAGTTTATATATGTTACTTGCTTATTAGTAACCAATGTCAAGTATGACTTTATGGTACAATTGAAGTCAGTAAAACTGTGTTAGTAGGAGTCGACGTCCTAGGGCTGATTGTCGAACATGGGCGTTCAAATAATTCATTTGAACTGATTTTTAAAGGTACATTCTTTGTCGTTTCCTTTGATTCCTGAAGAAACAGGTGGGAGGGGCTCACAAAATCCCAAAAAGTCCATCCATCCCGATCCTCTATCAACCTCTTAAATTTCTCCCCAAGTATCCCTCGGTACTGCATCTCTCCCTCCGCATATTATACTGCACGATCTACTGGTAGTTCAACATTTTAGTCATTAAAAAACCAAAATAATCTTTGATTTATTTAATGATATATTAAAAAAAATAAAATGGCAAGGCGATTGATTCTTGGGTCAACTAGTATAAATAATATTGGTTTTTTTTGGGTTTTTTTTTTGTTAGCTCTTAAACTTATAAAATAGGTTGTGGGAAAAATAAAGGAAAATTATTTTGGGCAAATGAGTGCCTTTCACTAAGGGGAGTCCCCCATTTGAAGGATGTATGAGAAGGATATAGGGTGTGGAATGTCTAAAGGTGGAATAAAATCCAATAACGGGATTCAACATTTAAATGTCCTAATTTCTCCCCATGGTTAAGGCCACATTAGAGACAGTAATGTAAGAAAAAATTCATAAGAAATCGCGCAAGAAAGCCGATTTCGATAGGGTTTTTTTTTTTCTTGAGAAGCTAATTTTCACTTACCGAGATGGACCAGCGAATAAAGTTATATAAAAATCATTTAATAACTAGTTAAGGATCTTGCAGTATTGTTTATTCACTTTCTAAGTCATTTATTTCGTTTACAAATTCTTTCGAAAAAATACAGTTTAATTCATTAATGTTGTAATAAAATCTTATTTGGTAAAAGTTAAAAAATAAAATTAATTACCCGACCTGAGTTCGGGAAATCCTTAGTTCTTTGCTTCGTTAACAATAATCTTCAGGTGAGGCAACTGAACCTTAAGCCAACCACTAACATTGTTAACGATATCTTAGTGATATTTTCTAATCCATTGAACTGGTTTTGTAAGGGACCGTACACTACTACTCCTTTTAAGTAATTGAAGTTGTTTAGTTATGGAGAATCGTTTTTTAAATTTATTTGAAGTCACGTCAATGCTTAGAAATCGCTAAGACAGATATGTGAAAGAGACATGCATTAATTCGGAAATAATGAGAGTGACTGCTAGACAATAGAAAGCGGAGGAGAAAGCGTGGAGTGGTCAGCTGGGTGCTTTCCTTGCCCGGCTCTTGGTGGGAGCCGAGGGCAATACCTTCTCAAGGATGTTCGGCTCAACCACCATTGCGAAAACACTTAATGGACCATTTAGAATCCAAGGCGATAATACTTGAGCATGTCGGCTGCTTCGGGTAAAATTGAAGGTTTAAATGCATAGACACCAATCGAGATCCAGAAAGATACAAAACCAACAAGAAATAATGAAATAATAACGTAAATATTTGTGCTGTATCGACAAAATAAATGAATTATAAACAGTAAGTGAATATAATTGAAAATATTGATTTATTTAAAGACATTAGAGGGTTAAGTTTAACTAGCAATAAAAGCGCGTAGAATAAAGGTTCAATTTAAAAAAATACTTTTATTTTGTATTAATATTTTATTTCTTGGCAAAAATTAATCTTAGAACTGCCAATAGGCAGAAAGTTAGTATGCATAAACATTATAATTGATACAAAATTATCAAAGTTAGTTTTGTTCTGGTATGGCTTAATACAAATCGTATTTATATTTTTTACGTATCCTCGTATTATTAAATTTAGAAATAATGCGTGATTTAATCAAACATATATTACACACGTATATATCAAACGTGTGGCACCTTGTGCTTCTTTCAGGGGGACTAGATAGAGAAAAAAATATGTAAATATGAATGACTAAATCAAATACATCACAATATGGAACCTTGGCGTACAAGGCACACGAAGATTCGTCATATGGCATTGATGTCATGGCCAAATAATACCTCATAGATTTTTTTTAAAGTCTGTCGAATTTATAAGTATAACCCTTTTAATGGTACTTCTTGAGCCACCGATCAGAAGATATCTAATATTAAACATTCCAATGTTCCCATGCTTAAGACACTTGAAATTTTAGAAAAAATCTTTTTATTGAATCAACCCTATTGGGAAATACGTGAATATGATCAAGAATATCATTCATGCCATATTTAAAGTTCCACATCCCCTCCCTCATCCGTACAATATATACAGATCCAAACAGATATTCTGCTATATCCACTGTAGCACGGACAAGCAATGAGGAGCCAAATAGGCTAAGCTATATTTAATTTGGGCATAAGCTGTACAGTGGGAAAATGAAGGGTTATATTTATTAAACTCTAACCACCAATCCACTTAGATACAGTAAAACCCACGGTTCGAAGGGCATTATGACGCCAGCCGCTTCCAAGCCTCCTCTCACATTCAACCCTTTCAGTATTTGTATACTTAGGAAATGAATAAAAAAATTAATATGTTTGATCGTGTTCAATAATTTTGACCAACTTCCGTTCACACAAAGGTATACCGAGCCAGACATAAAAAATCATTTATTCAATATCTTTAATTAATAATTATAACTCTAACGATACCTCTTATTAGGACCAACAACTGGCATGATATGACATTACCATGAATAGATGTGCTTGAGAAAAATAAAAAACACTATATGTGAAGAACCATGATAGTTATTCATGTGAACTGCTGTAAAAACGTGACAGTGGGTGTCCTGACAATGGCTAGTTTCTCCAATCATAAATAAATCTTACTAGTGATCATCGATTTTTTCAATCTTATGTAGAAGCAACCTCAAAGCCAAGCGGTGAAAGACAAAAGCAATCGTCTCAACTTGTCCGCAAGAGTGCGGAATTTGAATGGAGTTTGGCGAATAAAACATTTTGTCCAGTAAATTCTATTTTACTTCTATTATTTTTTATTTCTTATTTTATTTCTTTAATTCTGTTCCTCCCCTTTGAGGTAAATTACTTTGGGTTTAGAATCAATTGCGGCCAACTGTAAGTGAATTGAATATATGAATAAGGTATAATTTTGTACAACCTTACGCTAATACAATAGGCTCAAGATTTAAGGGATCAAATCTGCCAGTAGTTGAATAGTTAGATGGTATCCATAGAAATTAAATATTCTAATTATTCAACTAGAGCGTAACAGCGTGGTGTTCGTGGGCAAGTCAGGTAAATAGATAAATGGATATATGTATCCTTAGAAAAGATACATCCTTTATTTATTGCTTTAAAGTTTTATGGTGCGATTTTGAATCAGATAGATAGAATATCCCTAATAAATAAATATATAAATAATAAAGTCTCCTTTCCCGTCTGCCGAACGTAGCAGAGTATGGACCGAAAAGGGGTGACATATTTCATATTTGTCCACCGGTCAAAGCTTAACGAAAGATGACAAAAGTTTAACAAAAGAAATGGAAGATTTTGTTCTTCACAGAAGGCAAGTCTTGGTCGATAGGAAGCTGGGCACTATCTAATCAAGACGTCAAAGTCTTTCCGACATAAGCCGCAGTGTTACATGTCCCGCAAGTGGTATCTTCCACTGTGAATGTCACACACAAATGTCAGAACACCAATGCCCTAGCTTCATGAAACATTACAGGCACCCTTCCGTGAACTTTCCACTTTCTTCTAGCCAGCCACCTGAAAGTAAAATTGAACTGTTTGCCTTAGTTCCGCCAACTTGTGGTTTTTCGGCATATATCAAATAGCGAGGTGAAAGTTAAGGGAAAAATGTTTGCAGTAGCTCAGACGATCAAGATACAATACCTATGTACAATACTGTCGGTACATATTGACAATCCGTTACCGCTATTGTCTTTCTTGCCTTTCTCCAGAAAAAAAAAACATTTAATTGGTAATGCATACTAATATTAGCTATCTAATCGGTTCACAGTCTGCCTTATATGAACATACATTTTTTTTTTTCTTTCATAGCCCCTTTAAATTTACAGATAATTATGTATATAAATATAAATGGATACAATTAAGTATTTGCTTCGAATATACATGTAATCCAGTTCTTGTTTTTATATGAAATCTACATGTTATGGAATCTTATTTATTTTTAAGTGGATGTATTTATTGGGAATCGATTTAAGTTGTGTGAAAAAAAAAAATGTTAATCAGAGCGTGTCATCGTTTTTATTTATGGACAATATACTGTGAAGTTCTGCACATGATCCCGATCTCAAAATAACCAATTAATTTCTAATGGCACGGCTAACTCTGAACTCACATTTGACTGATTTGTATAGTTTACAACAACGTCACACCCAGTGATCGCTTATTCGTTCCTGTATCACACAGTCTTATGGGGATCCACTTAGATTGGTGAAAATAATATTTCCATACGTTTAGGTACAAGTCAATAACACGTACATATAATACAGGTCTCCTTTATCGGCTTGAAATGAGAAGCTCTGCTTGTAGAGAGGTTGCCAAGTTGTCCTTCCTGTAGCGCAGTTCTCTTCCGCTTTGGCAACACTTCCTGCACTCCTCGCTTCCTTCAAGCTATGCCGTCACTCCTTCACTGCCCGTATACTTTGACCTCATAGTGGTTTCTCCTTAGACCATGACCTCTTTCCTCAGTTGTACTGGATGGAACATTGCCTTCCTAGTACTTGTATTTCTCCTTTTTTTGCAAACACCGAAGGTACTGAATCTACTTTCAAACAGTTCCGGGGTGATTGACAATCGTTTGTCGTTTCTTTGTGAATGTTTTACGCCAGTGTAACAGAAATTGTAAAGGAATATTCATTTGCAGCCTGGTTGACGCTCTATATGTTATTGTTACAGTGAAAAAAATCGACCCCGAATCTATTAATTAGCCAGCTTTTCCCTGTAAATCACAGCCCTAAAGATAGTTAAAATATGATGTTCAGGTTTTTTCCCACGAGCAAGGAAACATTAAAAACGGTCGCGCAAATAGAAGAACTTCATAAACTTAATAGTTAAATTAATTACATGGCTAAAAAATTATTTGTTTTCTATATTTCTGCGGAGAGTACTAAACTAAATATCTTCGACATTCCTATTAAGAATATACAGTTTGTATTTTAATATTTAAAATAAAATTACAACGTCCATTAAGTATTCGCAACTATAACTCAACCTGTTTTTTGGAGGCATGATTATTTCCTTGTCAGTACATGTGATGTTAAAATTAAACAAATAAAGAGTCTTAATAAATTGTTTAGTAAGTATAATAAATTAAATATTCTATCATTACTATCATTCTTTAGTATCATATTGAGTAGTTTCTACATATTTTTTTCTAAAAATACTCTTCATTTTGTTTACAAGTTATATACATAATATATAGTAACCAGACCCCAGAATGCCTCGAAACCAAAACCAAAATAATCACTTAACTGAGAATAAAATAATAATTCCTTATTTACATGTAAGAAAATAATAAAACAAAAAACCTACGACTTTGATTAATAATATACATGTATCATGAGTGGGGGGTCGTCTGAGGACTATAATCACCAAAAGGTCAATAGAACTGTCCAAATCCTTGTAGCAGCAAAGAAGAAACGCTTAATTGTACGATACATCAACTTGACCTGAATTTTTCTTTCTAATTAATATGTTTTTAAGAAACCCTCGCATCCCGTTATCTCTCTTTATTGGCCAACGAAGGACCCTTCATTTTCTGTGTTACTTATTAAAAAACTCAGTTTACAATTACATTTAAAATATTTGCTTGTTATCATTTTTTTTACTCAGATCCATGAATGAAATCATTTATAAATATATACAAATAAAATAAATAACCGAAAAAGTTAAACAACACTACTTATTTGTCTAATCACCCTGTTCGCAAAATGTCGCTTTTTCAACAAAACTACTAAATTAAAACAACTATAACACTAATACACAAAAACTAATTGAAAAATACAATGGAACGACATTAAATACCCTGTCTCTACAGTTAGCGCTCAAAGCTTGATCAATTTTAACCAATACATAATCAAAATATTTCAAGGTGTTGTATATACCTTTCAAATTTCAGATGGATTCAATGATTTTGTTTGTTAGAGTTAAGTTTAGTATTAAGTTTTTATTAAGTATTAAGTTTTTTTTATTCATAAGGTGAGCCCTTTTGTATAATACCAGAAAATATTCATGAACATGCCATTGTAAACGACTCGTAATGTCAATATCTAAAAATTATATAAAATTTAGGCAACTACACTGTATATAAATAGACAATATAGTGTAAATATATTCAAATGTCTATATTCTATTTATAAATTTATAATAATCCGGGATATGGAGAGAAAAAAAAGTGGATTGAATCATCTCATAGCTGATTACAAATAGAGCCACTCTTATTGAGCTTGGAGCACTGTCTATTTATGTAGATACAACCTATCCCACCGTTCAAATCACTGATGCCTTCCATCACAATCCAGACCGGCTGGTCTTTATACCATAGACTACTTATCTACTAACTACTGTTAGGTAACGGTGGTTAATGTGAGATTACATCGAATTCACCCATACAGTGCCATAGGCCTATTCCGAAATTTTCACAACAGATGTTTTTTTAAACAGTTCAAACGAAACAGCTTTGTTTTACCTGTGTGTAAATATAAAGCAGTGGAGATATTCAAAATAAATCATTTTTTATCGAGTTACAGTAACGCCAACAAAATTCAATGATATTCCAATAAATAGAAAATACGTACTTGTTGTTAATCGAGCTGGCATTTTTTTTTAAAGGCGATTTTTAGTGACCTAGATGGTTGATCTATAAAATTAAGTATTTTAATCCAAAAATATCGAGTCGTTCCCAATCAGTATGTTTGTAAGTTACTCACACCGAATCCTACTCTCCTGAAATCTCTTGATATATCTTCCCTTTCTTATTTCGTTTATGTATATTTAAAAATATACATATAACTCATTGAACTGGACCAGCTGCACAGGTATATAGTTGCTCCCATGTATATACAATATTCTCTCAATCCATTTATATTTAATACTACTAATATGTGAAAGGAGTAGAAAGTATCAGTGTTTCCGAAGTAGTCATTCCCAACATATATTCCATATTATGAATGTTTACGTCAATATGTTTAATTCGAAACACCACTCAATATGACAGATGAATAGGGAATGGTAAATCGATCACCAAGCAAATCTTAGGACATTTCTAGGAAAAAATGAGAGGATTACAGATCTTTAGATAGCTTTAAAGAAGATTGGGATTTCATGGACAGTGCAAAAACATAATATAACAAGGCGAGACGTTCTCCCAAAATCAGTTCGGTCTAACTGGGCATGAAAGGCGTTTTTTTTTTTTTTTTTTTTAAATCCATGGAGATATGTAGAGAGGTTTCGGCACTAAGACAAGAAACAGCGTGGTATTCCTTACGTATAACTTCCCGTCGGAGAGAACTATGCAAAGAAGTTGCAGTTGCTTGTAAATTATTACAGAACCAAGTTCACATGTATCTTCACGAAACGTCGGCGAGGTATTTGACATAGGGGGCTGCATTACTTTAACATTGGCCAAGACTTTGTATATATCACTACACAAGTTAACTTCAAAATAATATTGATGATGAAATGGGGTAAAGTTTTGCGGTAGATGATTAAAGTTATTTTGCTCTTCAGTGGCACTTTGGAACAGCGGCCTGTCTAGCAATGCAAAGATAAGAATATACAAAACCCTTGTTAGACGCGTTTTCGCCTTAACTTAAAAAGAATGAACTGTAGCTCCTTAGGTTTGAAAGGAAAGTCATACGTTCTCCATAAGGTTTTTGGTACAGTATGTTCTGAAAAAACCTGGAGAAGAAGATACAACTTAGAAAACCAACGGCGCGTACCATGATATGGATACTTGCCAGTCCATTTATTTAAGCTCTTCAGAGTAGGGAAGGCTTCCTGCTTAAACAAGTTAAGCGTTTCTACGGAAACATGAGTATAAAATTGTTTTGTAAATTTTATATGATGTGTTGAAACGTAAGGAAAATAACATAATTGTTGTCGCATTTATTGATTCTCTGACCGCTTTTCCTTAACAATCATTCTGATCTGAAACTTATCAATTTTATTGCGCGAAACCAACATCTGAAACCCGCTAAAGTAGGTCCTGTCCCCTCTTTCAACAAATATGGTTAAATTAATTTCTGGCGCAAGTGCATCGTCGGTGAGCGCTCGGCGAAATACTTATGATCTGATACAAATATATTACTTTTATTTGTAATATGCCACGTGGCTGCTCCTGGACGCTGAGCCAGCTAATATATTATAAAAGTAAAAACATTTCAGAGGGGGTATTTCGAAGACTTACATCATACTACATACTAGAGAAAATCTTCCACACGGACCTACCTGAACGCGTGCATGGGACTCCCCGTGTGACGAGGTTACCTCCCACCAATAAGTCTCCCACAAAACGTTTTATACATTAAAGTGACGAAGCTACTGATGATTGATTGCTGTTCGTTGCGAAGTGAAACTATAATATAAATGTCGTTTATTCAAAAGCATGCTTATATTCAGAGATATGCCGATTCTGTAGTGGAAGTGAAAGGCCTTGGTGCGAAATAGAAGAGGGGGCCTTAACCCTGGAGCTGCAGTTGGAAGCCACTTTCTCTTGCAACCAGCAATGTCTCTGTGCCTTAACTCACACTAGCTCATGCAGAAATAAAAATATAAAGTACCTGAGTATGTTCAATCAATAATGATTGATACTATTTTGATAAATAGTACACAGAAACAACAAAACAGGTGACGCAAAGTGGCTCACCCCTGCCTGTGGCGAATGACGATTGCCCCAAAACTGTACGAAAATAAAGCTTCACCCTTCGGGCTAATCAATTGAAAAAGTGTTAGATGGCGGTTAGCTAACTTTTATTAAAAGAGTCCATTTTATAAAGAGCACACCAAAGAATATTTCGTCCAGTAAACTTTTATTTTATTACTTCCCAGTTGATAAAAATCTAAAATAGTTTTAGATGCTTTTTATACTGATGTTCTGTACAAAAGTTCCATAACAGGTTTTGAACTGAGAAAAAAATTGTAGAAAATAAAAAATTAAACCAAAATCATTTCCATTTTGTTTTCAAATACAAAAAATAACAAAAAACATCAAATGAACTTATTAAAAATATTAATGATTAAAAACATACAACTAAAAGACAATATTAATCAAATAGATAAAACACAAGTTTATATAACAATTAAAATTGGTTATCAGCTGCATTTCCAAATTTGTTTCTTATAAACCTAATTCTCTATCATTTTAAATATTTTCTTCATTTGAAAATGATCCCTCACATCAAATGAAGTTGTCGGAGCATGTGCCTAAAATTATCTGACTGCGGCGAATATCACTGATAACAATCAAATCACGCCGGTTTGAAATTTCAGAAATATTTTTCAGGGCAGTGAGACCCAAATTTTTGTAAAACGTCTTCCATCTTTTATTTTAAAAGTTTTGTGAGATCACCTGCTAAATTAGACTCTTAATTTAATAATTTTGATCTTACTCCTAACGAAACGTTTTGTACCTGGAACCGTTTATAAGTTTAGTTGATTAAACCCATGGGTACCTACTAGTACGTAAAAGTGAGATGATGATGGCTTAGTGACGTTCTATTCCTTATTTCATATACTTATTGTACTATTGAGGCCTTAACTCCAAATATTTATTTTAAATTAAATTTCAGGACTGTTTTAAACTTATCTTTGTAAAAGACATCCCTTTCAATCTAGGTGCTAAAACCCGTAGCAGTTTCCCCAGAAAAATGGCAATAGGCCTTCTTTTATAAAAATCAGTCACTGAGGGCCAGTGTTATTTTTTTTTCAGCGAATATGATTCTAGGTTGAATTTTCATTTTTTATTTCATTCTGGTTTATTTTATTTTTTATTTATAACAATCAAAATATGCTTTTGTCTGTAAACCTTCAAAATAAAATTTGGCTTAATTGCATCTAAGTAAACTTGTGAAGGTATTTGGTCAACTGTTTAAAAGCGCGCAAAACTTGATATGCAATTATACAAAAATCCGGAATCAAAAGATAACGATGCGGTGACGCTGCCTATGACCCTTGTTGTAGCTATGCCTTTCCAGATATAGTCATTCGAGGCCACCAGTTTGTAGTATTTGAGTACGAGTTGATCATGTTCACATTTCATTAAATAAACTTAATGTTTTTGTAAAGAATTAGGCGTTCTATTTCATTTTTCTTTTTACATTACAGCCATGTACTTGTCTTAATTATCTTACATAACTATAAATGAGAAACAAGTGGTCAAACCAGAGGGTAGAGGCTT
The DNA here is from genome assembly GCA_930367205.1 of Acanthosoma haemorrhoidale. NCBI lineage: Eukaryota > Metazoa > Arthropoda > Insecta > Hemiptera > Acanthosomatidae > Acanthosoma > Acanthosoma haemorrhoidale. Next base: position 41,147,494 of record OV884009.1, read on the forward strand.
TACTTTCAGGCACTCTTACATCTGTCTACGTATTCTACGATAGCCGTAGTAAAAACGGTCAAATCCAAACCTTAAATTGTAAAGGTAAATTCAGCAGTACCCCTGATTACGCTGATTTTGTTTTAGTTATAATAACTGGATGTATGTGATCAAAAAGTAAATATAAAAGAAGTTGGTATTGCTACCTTACGTTTTAAGATTTAAATTCCTGATTTGTCTACTAGAGACGGTAACTCAAAAATAAATTCCAGGCAATTTAAAAAACAGTAAACAGCTATTAGCTGTTAATTGAAATCATTAGCCAAAGAACTAATGATAATCGCTCCAGCTTGTCTTGGGAAACCTCCGAAAAATATGTTAAATATATGACAAATATCATGCCCAAAAGGGAAAACTGACACTCGGAGAATTTAAATAAATGCTCGAAAAATGTGACTATGGTTATTTCTTTTATAGATTTGTTGAGTCCAGTCAAAGAAATTGGATATTGATACAGCTCTTACTCAATATGGGATAGCTCAGTTGGAAAGAGCGCCTGACCAGAGTCTCACGAAGTCCCGGGCACGAATCCCCTTTTTAGACTATTTTTTTCAAAAACTAATTTTTGCAAGTCATCAACAGAAATCACTCCGCCATTTATTTTCACTGAGTAGGGCACTTTTAAAGATCAAATAAATAGTTTTTAACTAAAATTAACGAGTAATTTATTCCTAATCATTCACAAGTACTTAAGGTGTAGTCCCCGGCGATCATCTATCGATATCGTTCCTGCACTTTATGCTTCCTTTATACCATTTGTATAAGCCACAAAAAATACGACTTCGTTCTTAATTGATGGACATTGTAAGTAGTAAAATATTGATTTTTAGACGGTACAAATTAAAAAAAAAAAAAAAATAGGCATTTTCATGGGAACAAAATGTGTAGAATAATTATCTTTTTAAATGTTGCCAGCTTTATGATTTAAGAAATATTCTAAAACTAGTTGTTGGAAAATAAATTAGTTGTCAAATTGACTATCCGACCATTTCAATTGAACCACTGACAAGTGACACCTGATGGAGGTCCTATCACGTCACCCCCCCCCCCTTTGATATTTTACCATATGGCGGGTTTCCTCCCTGTAACCATTCCATGAAAAATTAAGTAATTTATGACCAAAATACAGAATTAATTTATTTAATAGAGAGTATTTTTTTCACAGTCATTTGATAAATACTTGTTACTGATACCTCTTACAGAACATCCTGATCATTTCTCCTTCAGTTTCTAGTGAGTTTATTTCATTTACATACATATTCAGTAGAGGTAAAAAGTTTACTGACACTCTAATTTATTTATTTATTTTTTCGGACATCAGAAACCGCCTTATCAAATTTTTGAGTAGTTTTACAAGGCCTTAAACCACTTCCTGAACTATATTTTTTTAATAAACCCCTTACAATGCTTTTAACATTTTCGCTTTTTAACTAATAATTCATTTAAGGATATCTATACTTGTATGACGAACCATTTTAACTAAATGAATGAAAATATTGATTTGCATTACCTTAATACAGATTAGTGTGCAAACAAAATTACTTATGCCTACCGTAAACATGTTTCTTAATTCAAAAATAAATTTGATCAATCTATTAGTTTTTTAAATTAATTATGTCCTAATTTAATTCTGCAAAATGGTTGTTAAATCCTCACGATAGTTTCCGAGTATTAAGAAATATACCTGTCCGGAAACTTTTGACCACTACAGTATATTTAGAAAAATAAAATTATTTTATTATGATGTGACATAATTTTAGTCATAAAAATAACATAAATACTATTTGATATAATGAGAGAGAAAAATGGCAGGGCTAATATATGATAACTGAAATCTGCTAAAGTAGGTAACGTCAACTCCTTTTAAAAAAACACCGTTTGCGCAAGCGAGCGAATCCCCACGTGTTATTTTTTTAAATTCCGATCGTACCCCACCCATAAAAGTATTCTGCGTTAATAAATCTTCCATATAATGATGAAAAAAAGGTGAGGCCACTGTTCCACTGTTAGGGCTGGTCGTTGAACTGCCTCGCCAGAACAGAAATCCATCGCTTCTTCTTTGTCTCACTCACTGTTCTCGCCTACCTTGAACTCTAGTCTCTTCGTGACCTCCTCTTACCATTGGTCCTTTGACAGCAAAACATAAATATATTTTTCTATTGAAGATTTCATAGCCTGCAAAGTTCATGTACAATGAACATGTTTCAGTCGTCAAACAAACATAAATGGAGATTTTCATGAAAAAACAAAACTGAAGTACAACTACGAAACGAACTACTGCACAATTTTAACTGTAGGCAGAATAATCTGGATTTATGCTTTGAGATTTATAACATATGCGTGACGTGCACGCATAAAATATGCTGGTTGAATCCTTGAAGTACTGCTCTAAAATTTGTAAAATCAGTTTCGTGTTTTTAATGATAGTATTTGAACAGAAAACTTGATATAAAATTAGTCACTTTATTCTTGTGATCGGTACTTTATAACGATTTCGTGTATTGATATGTAAAACGTGGAAATAATGTGCTGTACACTTATCACAAATGTAACATTTGGAGACAGCGTTCCGCCGAGTAACCAAACGCCGGACTAATGGTATGCCAAACAATTTTTTGAAAAATTCTCATTTATATTAGTCTATTTCACCTTTTGTACTAACATGATTTGTAAAAATCTCTATTATCTGAAATAAAAGGTTCTTTTATTATATGTCTATTTTCAACAAACTAAGAATTATGATAGGTCGTAGTATGACAGGATTGAATTATCAATCCCCATATTCACATTTGACAGCAAATTCTTGAGTCAATTCCGAAAACGGTTTTTACTTAAGCCCAAAAAACATGTTCATTTTTTTTCTTATGAAGGCACAATTTTGTGGGTGGTTTGTTATGGTTTTTTTTTGACGGCTCGTTCTGTCTTATGTAAATGTTTTTCCGGTTATACTTTTAAAACCAATTCCGAATAGGAAACACCAAATAGGAGGCGAAAATTATCCGCAATGACGAAAACAGAACTGAAATGTGTGCGCTGAATACTTAGTTGTTTGCATAAATCACGGTATATTTCTAGAACCGACTTGGGAGTCCTTGCCTTGATTGCCTGTTATCTGGCAATGAGCTCAGCAATAGTGGCTATAAAAATGATCCAATCTGATCTGAAATTTTATTGACATTTTCAAAAACACTATGGTTTACACTGTTAATGTTTTGGTCAAGATATAACTGAAAGTATGCCAAAAAAAAACAAACAAAAAACTTTCATTTAGGCCTAAGTATATCTCGTTATTATACCTTCACGTTCTTGTTATTTCTTTCATTTGATTTAAAAAAAAAAATCAGTTCATAATTGAAGCTAGGACATACGATATTTTATTACAATTATCTATGCCCCTTTTAAGGCAGGTAGTAATCTACTTCAAATAAAGATTTATAAAAAAAAAAAAGAAATAAGTCAGCAAATATTAAAAAAAAATTATATTGATGAAAATAAAAGGGTTGGGCTACTTATACATGAATCAACTATTAATAATTATTGATTGAAAGATAAACAATTATATCACGCTACAATAGAAATTTTTGGGCCGGACAGTTTTTAAAACAATTTTAATGGTGGAGGTGGGTGTAAAGATGAAACAGTGGAGACATTCAGAGTAAATCATTAATTTCAATCAAGTCTGTATGACAATGTTTATTGAGAAAATGTTTAAGTGATTGTTGATAATTAAGTTATATCAACACGTAAGAACAGTTGAAATATAATACAGACACAAAGCAGTATATTCTGTTTAATCCTTGCAAATAATGACGAATCAGCATACCTATTTATTTTGTTCCTAACGAAGAAAAAAAAACAGTGACTTAGGGTCAATTCACACTAGAGATCAAGGCAAATCAGCTCACCATACAGGATTCCGCTAGTGGCGTATACACTCGCAGTCAGGTCAGGGCGCCACTTCATTTCAGTTTCTCACTCGTTGCTTGACATTGTCGTCTCTATACTAACTTTAATTAAAATCGCTCTGATTTTGGATGAAGAGAATGTTAGGTCAAGATGAAAAATACGGCGATTCGTTAGCTGATCTGACGTGATTGTACCTTGACCTCTAATGGGGATCTGCTCTATGTCGCTGTTTCTTTCTCGCTAAGGACAAAGCATTTTCCGCGGCAATTTTCAAATTAAACAGGAGTTTAAAAATATGAATTTGTTGATATTTAACGGTACACAATAAGAAACAAATCCCTTTTAATAAACAAATATTCATTTTGACTTACAGAATTCCAATTTTTCAAGTTCTTTGCAGAGACCCTCGTGCCAACATTTGGCGTTTACTTCAAACCATAGATGGTTTTGTGGTACCTTCATATAAACAGGTACATTCAGTGAGTACATGAAAAAAAACAAACCTCGAACCATAAGGTTTAAAAAAAGGTTATCTCTGGTTTAGGGCCAAAAAATACCTCCAATGGTGTTTGATTAGATTCTTTGCTTTTCTGTTCTGTTGAGGATAAACACTACATCAAAAGAGCAATTCCACAACTAAACAGCAAACCTTCAATATCCTTACTAACCATTTCGAGCCCATTATGCTCTCAATGTTTTTATGTTTCTACAACTCTGTGTATGAAATCATTTTATGAAACATTTTAAATTTTCTTTTACTTCTGATGTGCACTTCATCAAATAAACTGTTCTCTAGTTAGAAAAATCATCTTCCAACAAAAGCTATTGTTTAGTGTTACCTAATGACGCACCGTCCATATGAATTAGAACTCCCATTTGATTAGCTGATATCTAAAGCTTTTGATGCTCTAATATGATATGCCAATTATGTAATGATATATTTGCATGGGACAAATTTTCAGACGAGCTTTTTTCCTCTCTCCAAGTCCAGTAAATAAGGTCCATACTGATATGAGGCAGTCATAATGATCTATTTATTAAACAATAAGTTTACTCTTTAATTTTCAAATATTATCTTCATGCCTTGATCCATGCATGGTTTTGTGGTCAATCAATTTCAATTCTGGACTGTACAATACTTTTGTCAGAGATTTACATTAGCGATATTAATCTTTACATACCCTTGTTACATACTGGCTCACATGTTTCTAATAAGTGTTTATTGCAAGTCAAGTGTTGTATAGCTCCACAAAGCATTGAAGTACTGTTGCTGCCACATTCACATTACCTTCTGTATGATTAGCAGATTTTTCCCTATCAGGGCAATATCGAGCTATATGTCCTGTTCTGTCACATTTGAAACATTTAATTGTGTTCTTCTTCTTCAGTATTGCACAGTCCTTCAGAATTAGTCCATGTTTCTTACAGTAATTGCATACTTTACTTGTGCTAGCAAATGACTTACTGACCTCATCATATTGCTCCTTTTCTTTACCATTGGAGCTTTTCGCACAATTTTTAGGTTTCTTCTTTCAGTCTCAAACATAAGCTTAGTTCTTAAAATCACAAAAGTTATTTTTTGAATGGAACATTCAAATGCATTCACAAGAAGACTCACACTACTCTCGCAAACTATAAACAAAATGTCTCCAATTTCTTCCAACTTGATTGCTAAACTATGGATTTCTTCTATATACTCCATAATATCATTATCACATTAAGATAATAGAACTTGTTTTGTAAATATAATTTATTGATAGCGGGATCAATACCAAACAAAGACGATAACTTGGTCAGCATATCATTTGATGTAGCACACACAGTCAATTTCCGTGGAAACGATAACCTTCATTTTATCTTTTTTCTTCATTCCACTTGAAAATAAATTACATTGAAATTTCAAAACCTCGTATTTTTCTCTTCCGCTAAGAATAACTTCTTCTTTTCGGCTTTGGCTGTTTTGCTGCTATCCCACCCTTCAAATCAGTGGTTGGCGCTCCAGATTATGTTGAGTACAGCAATGTTGACAGGTTCATCAAAATAAAATAAAGTCTCACGGTTGTACATTAAATTTGTTTACATCAATTATGACATAAATTTTATTTTTTGAAGAAAATACAAACGAAATATAAAACGTGGTAAGTGAATGGATAATATAGAGAGATGCACACGTTTCTTAAATCCAAATTAAATTATTGTGAAAAAATTGTATTAAAAAATATAGTCTCCATAAAACATGATTAAGCGTCATTTGTTTCAATGTTTAAAATAAAATGTCCATAATTTTGAGCAGTAGATCAAATCAAAGATATCGAAGTTTAGTTAAACAATATGTAATTTGTATTTTTGTATCACATAATTGCTATAAGCCATTAAAACTATAATCATGGTCACAACACAACCAGTGTTATGACCGGTGTCGTCTGTCATACACGATCCTCATAAATGACGATTCTTAAGACCTACTATTAAGTATATTATATATATTTTTTAATGAAGAATCATGGCTGTTTTGTTTTTTAAATAGTAACCTTGCTTTAAAACATTTCAATGAAAAAGTTTCACTACAAGGTTACGTTTCTCAAAGAAGCCAGAGCTCACAGAATATATTTGTTTAATCCCTTCTTAGTTCAACTAAAGTGTTAAGGATCGCTGTACAGTGCAATCTCGATAATCTGAACTAATTGTAGCAAGAGGGTGTTCGGATTAGCGAGGTTATCGAATGCGGATTATAGAGGTTAGGAAAAAATAAACAATAGACGTACTTTTTTTTGTATGTAATACAATATGTATGCATAAATATATATTAAAAATTTCAAATATTAAAAAGTCTATAGTACATATATATCTATAATATCCACGTAATATGTCCACATGCATTTATTTGAGGAAAACACTTTTATTTTTTGTAAGAAAACATGTAATAGACGTTAATTTAGATTTAATAACAGATTTTTTTATGTTTCTTCTCAGAGCTGCCGGAGAAGAAAAATCTGCTGCCAATGTACATCGTTTTCCATAGCCCATTTGATGCACTGGTAGATATTTCCAATAGCTTCTTCATATTTCACTGTAGTGGTAGAAGATGGTTGCTTGTTTTGACCTTTTTCTTCTTGATTTGATTTTTTCCATAATGCCTTGTACTATTTCCTCATCAGTTTTTATACAGATCTTGTTTTCTTTATTTCTTTCAATCCATTTGGTTACATCTTCCTCGCTCACAGTAACAACAGGATTTAATTCATCGATAAGGTGAGAAAGCATTTTCCGATTGAATTTATCGACAGAGGTTTCTTAAGAAACACATTCCTTTTCCAATAAGTTATTCCAATAAGTGCGTATGGGTTTTGGGTTGATTGACTCCCAAGCTCCGGCAAGGAAAAACACCACTTATTTAAGATTAAATATTAGCTCGATAAAGTTAAAAAAAAAATTATATGGTGTGGGGGGGGGGGTCTTTCCCAAAATATCTTTTCTTTACCATTAATATGAATATTATTTATTTTTATGATATTTTATTTTTTACTCGATGTTTTCCATGGTCCCCCCTAAAAATTAAATCGCTCACGGGATGGGAGGGGGGGATATCGCCTCAGTAGAGAATCGTTGGGTCAATAGATACATGGCCGATTTTTTCACGTTTAGTTAATTTTTACATTATCATTGTGACAGAATTTTTATGTTTGCTAAACAATTGAAAATATTTACCTAAAAGAACAATTTATTTAAAATTAAGAACTATTTATCTACAGATATGTTGTATTTAAAGCTTTATTAGCTGATACCAAAATTTCAAAAGAAAATATACCAAAAAAGATGTAAAATTGATAACATACTTGATAAATATGTTCCCGCAAGGAAAAGGATTTATTTTTATTTTTTTACTCAAATAATGCGGAATATTACATGTAAGAGAAATAAGCATTGGAATTATTATTAACAGAAGAAATAATCCTTTTTTCAATCTTTCAAAGGAAAAAACATTCGTCTAAACAATTATTTAAATTAGTGTAACCTTCGGTTGTAATTAGCAGTTGTTTCGCAATGTATATAAGCTCTCCTGTCACTTACACAAATCCTTTGGCTCTTGCAGTCACCTTTATATACACAGGTTGCTTGTTTTATTTATTATATATATAATAAATAAATTGTAATATATATTATAATAATAATAATATATATAAGTTTTCCTTATATAATAATATTATATATATACATATGTATACCTTCTCTATATATAACTTATATATATACCTTCTCTATATACAACTTATATATATATATACCTTCTCTAAAATATAGCTGATATCTGACATGTCTATCTTGTAATATCTACCAAAAAGCGTCCGACTTTGCCTATATTCTAATAACTACCGACTGATATCTGACTATGCCTATATTCTCATATCTAAACACTGACTAAGCCTATCTTTTAATATCTAGTGACTGACATCAGACTATGCTTATCTAGTAATATGAACCAACTACTATCTAACTATGAATATCTCCTAATCTGACTGAGATACATTTTTTAAAAGGAAAAATTATGGTTGTGGCAATAATTTTATTAATATTTATGATCATTAATAATGATAATAGTACCCTACTTATTACACTCAGATGGTAGAGCCTCTCACTAGATCTTGTTGAGGTCTCAGTTTCAAGTCCCGATCTTACCATTTTTTTTTTTTTTTTTTTGACTATTTATTATTAATACTCTTTTACCTTAATTTTCGGTATTATTATTAATACTTTATATTAAGGCTTCAACGTTTTAGAGCAGAGTGAGAATACCACTTCTCCACCATGCGCACATAAATTCGAGAAATGATGAGACAGCTCAGAAATTAGATTGGATTTTTCCGACCATTCCTACTTAGAGCCTAATCATCTCTTCACTGGAAACGTATTTATACTTTCTCTACTCGTGTTTTCTTTTTCAATATACATATTTGTCTAATTGGAATAAAATAAAATATGTAATTAAAACTTAATATTTACATTACTTAGAAAATAGAAAACATTTCTTTATGTAAGAATTTGCTTGATTATTGGTCGTGATTGACGCGAATATTGCAAAAGTTACAATACTACGAATGCTAGCATTCGTCTGTAAAGAAAATAGTGAAGAAATGTTCGCTTAGTTGTGGATTAGTGTGATTCTGTGAACTTCATATATTTCTACTGAAGGAATATAATCAAGATCAACATTTTTGGAGCTTTATTCAAAACCTTCTGCATATAATTATTAATTTTCTCACTGCCTACGAAAGACAAACTTCCGGAACTCTTCTTTATGTGAAACTAATATCAACCTTCCTCGAAAATTAGACTACCAACAGGATATCATAAAAATGTTGTTAAAATGAAAATTCTCATTATTCATTCTAATATATTCAAAAGTAGATTATCAAAAAATAAAATCTTTAAAAATATAAAATGTAAACAAAAAAATACCTTTAAGTAAAATATGTTATAATATTGTGCAAAATAGGCTTAGCTATGTAATAAAATGGATTTATGTAAAATAGAATCAACTATGCCACTGATAAAGATGTCATATAAATATTGTTCAAATCGATTCATAATGTCGTTATTTTTTATTACGGGTATCAAACTGACACGGTGCATTCATCTGTCTGTTTCCATATATCCATCTAAAATGGATGTAAAATTCTTACTTTCTTTCTAAAAATTAGCCGATCCAACTGAAACCCATTAACTAGTTACCAGCGTATCATATTAATTTTTCTCACAGTTTCCTTCACAAAAAATCAATTGACGTTTTTCCCTGGTTGGTTTTCTTCTTTTTGATTAATATTTCGTTTTCATTCTTCTTCCAAGACGTATAAATAAGACAAAATTAATTTTTAATGTCAAGAGCTTAAAAAACTAATTGCATTAAGTTGACGAAGGTTTCTATTGATCTGTATAACACACGATGAACACATAACGGGTTTATATATACATAATATATCAGCACGATCAATAATCAATTGTTTTGAGATGAGCTGTTAATTGTCCTTCAATGTGAATAGTGATAACAATAGGCTGGTGATTTATATTTTAGTGGGTTACTAACGGGTTTTACTGAACGACTCATTGAAAAGCCACAGACGCAAATATATTTAGCCTCCTTAGATCACGACTTTCCTAACTGTTACGGAAGATCCGTTCCATACATTATCACAGATAACGTTATTTTTCTTCGACTAGCCAACGTTCTCAACAGTAAAATCTTCAGATACACAAAACTCACGACAAGAAAAATATTTCACCGAGACCAGTCAGGTATGTCTCTTGTCTGTCAGTACGATCTACAGTAGCAAACGTAAAAACGATCTGAACGGTTAGTGGTATATTTCATGGTGGTGCAAAGGAAGATGCTGAGGAAGTGCTGTCAAGTGAGACGTTCAAGAGATGAAGGGTTTGTACTTGTCGGTGGTGTCAAAAACATTGGGGCTGCTTGTGAGTGTAAATGGTGATTTGTAAATGGGATATTTACAGGATATGGTTCGGTCTGGTTTGGCATCGACCACGAGTGTAGGAAGTTTAGGTAGGATCTTGGAATGAGAAGTGAGCTGATTTGTATTCAATTAGAATATAAGGAATGAGGGCCAAACGGGTAAGTAAATGGGGGGGGGGCGGAGGAACCGCATAAATGAAATGCTGGTGACATAATCTTCCTGCTCAAACAACTAAAAAAAATAGTAGATCGTCCATAATTTATATTAAAAAATATAGTTTAGAGTCTCCCTTACAAAACATTCTCAATCAATGTTATAACACAAATTACAGTAAAAACAAACCAATAAAAAGGTGAAACATTATTATGTTTGTTTTGATTCCGTAAATACAATGAAGTCAAAATAGAGAAAAGAACGAAATGGATACTAACTAATAAAATAATCAGTAGAAAAATTAAATATTTTTTTAATTTTTGATGTATTGTATGTAATAACGTTTATATTGTATATTTTGGTAGTTATATTTTACACGTATTATATTTAATTTTGTTTCGTATTTGTTTCATGATTTTAATACATAGCAAATTATACTTCATTTTTTATATTGTATTCTTCAGATTTTATTCTACACGTTTTCCATTACGCATGGTTTACAATTTATGCATTCAGGATTTAGCTCATCCACTTTATAAGTTATCAACATTGTTATATAAGTTGTATTTCTCATATGGTTAACATTAATTATCATTTAAATAATAATTTAACATAAAGTTGTACATTAGGCTTACAGTATGTAAATAAAATTAAAATCATAAGAAAAATACGCTTTTGACTAATTTTTTCATAAAATTAAATCTTAATAAACACAAAAACATTTTAAGTTATTGCATCAATGGCTGCTTTTCGTAAGATAAAGAATAACAATACAAATATATTATTTTGAAAAATAGCCAGATTATTGTATCCTTTTTCTACTTTTTTAAAATATTGAATTGAACAACTAAATATAGAATTTAATTTTGTTATCATGGCTTGTACTCATATCTTCTATACAAAATCGGGCCCAATTGTAATCTAAAATGTATTTAAGAAAACACTGAGTGGCCTTAAAAAAAAATGTCCACTCAATATACAATTTAGTAAGATATTCAACAGTTTATTTTAATAAATATATAAACGGTTGCCAATAGATTAAACAAATTTATGAACTATTTTCTTATGAAATAAAATGCTAATAAAAAAAACAATTTTCATTATTTTGAATAGTATAAATACGTTTAGATTTAGGTTTTTAAAAAAATAAGTAATATCAGTGATTCAGAAGATAATTCTAAGGATAATTATATGTTGTTTGCTAATAGTTAATGTGATAAATCAGTAAAAAATTTAATTTAGAAAGAACAAAAATAACAATTTTCACCTTTGACTTCTTGTTGATTACATTTGGTATTGTAAAAATTTAATAAAATGACATGAAGTGTGGATTGTTGTATCATTTACTAAATTCAACACCTAGACGTAATTAGTCATTTGTCAAAAAAGCACCAATGTTCGAAAAAATAGTCGTAACCAAATATTTAAATTCTTGGCTTAAATGTTTAGCATTCCTGTATACTATGTACACAATGATTTTTGGTAAATTTTAACTTGAAACTGAAGTATCTTAAGTCCAGATGGAGCGAAGATAACGAATATGACCTTCAAACTCTCGGGACATTAGTCATAAAACCGATTGTGTTCATGCAGATCACTCTTAAGGACATTTTGAAAAGTGACACCACTGGAAAAAAAAGACATTTCATTCAACTAATAGGTCGCACTTAGGAGTATCTTGTTATTCAAAGAGTTTTGTAAGTATTAACCGGAAAATCCCTAAATTTCATAATGTCTCACTTCGCTAACACGAAAAACAGTGACAAATTTTGAGTTGCGACAGGATTCTGTAGGTATTCTGACAGTTTTCGTGATCCGCGAGTCACCACATTGTAAACAGAGCAACTCTAACACTCTTATGGTTTTTTTTTATTTTAATGGCTAGAGCCTTTGGTATGAATAAGCAGTGCGTCCTTAGTTTGTAGCAAACGAATATTTGTTTTTTATTGGTTTAGCATGGGTTAAAGTAAACCCTTTATATTTCAGCTTAATCCACGTTTCGGCAATTTGAGAGGGAACTGGAATTTCATAAACTTTGCCACAAGATAAATAACTCAAGACGGGGTTACAATTATAGGGGTCGGGTGGAGGGGGGGATAAATTTACTCAAATCCTACCTATCACTTCCTCCTCCACCACTCCTTGATTCTTCAGGGTATCACATTTTTATGTCCGTTTTTACCTCTTAAAACCATTGATGTCGTATTTTGACAACAGATATGAAATATCTCTGACGACTGGCTGCCATAAGAGGAGGCCATATGAGAAATGAGACAATTCGGGATGATGAGAATTCTTGAATAAATTAAACTCAAATGGTGGAGATTTGTCTGCCGAATGGGTCCTAGCAGAGATTAAAAGTGATTCATTGAAGCCTCGAGGAAAACCAAGGACTAACCATGAGACCTATATTCCAAAGTTAGTACAGGCGAGAGGAAAGTATGGTGCACCCCTTACCGGGGTAGAGAACGGTTGAAATACTCGTTTGACAGCAAACATCGAAAATAAAAGGCACAAAAATTATGTTAAAGAAGAAATCACTTTTCCCCGGTGAGCGAGTGACGCCTAAATAAATTGAAATTATTTCCATGACATCTAACTTAAAATAAATTACCTCGAGGCATAAATTCCCTCCCACCCCCCGTTTTTTTTACTGCACCTGTGTACTATGAGAAGCTGCATATTTTGAAAAACACATTAATTCATATAATATTATACTGACCAATCGCCTAAGAGAATGATTACGTAACGGTTGAACTTTCAAAGGTTCCATCCATTTTGAAATATTTCGTTCTGAAACAAAACAAGGGCATTAATTAGAAAAATGTAAAATTAAATTTTCAGGCGTCATCATCATAAATATGGGCGCAGATTTACGAATATTAGGGATTCTGGTCGAGCAGTTAAATTTTAGTCCACTATTATAATTGTGAACTACAATTTAACTGTTCAAACAGAATAATAATTAATATTCCTGTTAATAAGCCCGTTTGAATACTCGAGGCTTTCCTCAGCTACAAATCCGTGGGCTACTGTCCAGTTCCGCAGCAGAACCACAAAAAGCAGATCTGAAAACATTACTGGCTGCAGGGAGATACAGGATTTTGCTATAGGGAGGTAGGCCCGATTTTTAAAAAGGATAATCATAAAAAGGTTCATGTATTAATTTATTCTCCAAAATCTTTATTTTTATTTATATATTTGCTTTCGGGAGGGCGCAGATTTACGAATATTAGGGATTCTGGTCGAGCAGTTAAATTTTAGTCCACTATTATAATTGTCAACTACAATTTAACTGTTCAAACAGAATAATAATTAATATTCCTGTTAATAAGCCCGTTTGAATACTCGAGGCTTTCCTCAGCTACAAATCCGTGGGCTACTGTCCAGTTCCGCAGCAGAACCACAAAAAGCAGATCTGAAAACATTACTGGCTGCAGGGAGATACAGGATTTTGCTATAGGGAGGTAGGCCCGATTTTTAAAAAGGATAATCATAAAAAGGTTCATGTATTAATTTATTCTCCAAAATCTTTATTTTTATTTATATATTTGCTTTCGGGAGGTCTATTAATATAACCAAAAAAAAAACAAAAAAACTGTTCATAAGCATAGTTCAACCTTCTTAAGTCCAAATAAATTACCATAGGTTCTAAACCCCACGTCCACTCCTTCCCGGTCCTCCTTATACCGAGTCCAGGTTTATTCAGTACTCATCGTATTTACAACAACTTAATTGTGATAAAATTACAATCTGCCTGATTGGGCTATAAGTAATTGTGATAAATGATCTCATTCATACCAATTTACAATTTTCATTCATACTATATACACAAACGGCCCAGAGGCCCCCCAAGTCCACATGGTTGTCACCTCCCTCGCGTGCGAAGGAGGAAGCGGAGTCTTGGGAAGTCTCCCACGCTCCTACCTAAGCCGCGTCACTGGATAAGAGCCAGTGGAGGCTGACCAAGTGCGCGAGAGCCACAGACGCTCAGGACATGATTAGAGAAACTGGCCATTGCCAGGACTCCCACTGTCACTTATTTATAGCAGGTCTCGAGGCCACTGCCGTTTTAGTCTCCGAGGAGGATTATAGGGATGAGTGGTGCAGTGCAATGACTGTGCTAGGGAATTATGGTGGTTGGATAGGTTGCTATGGAATTTTATGAACTTGGAAGGGATGAGTTCATGAATGTAGGGTATATTCAGATCATTATGAAGGGTTTTGTTGCTGACGTAATAAGGGGCATTTACTATTGTTTCAGTACTCATCAACTGACAAAAACCTCGGCTTGATCCTGGATCTTAACACGTTTAGAATGAACACGTTTCCCAAAGAGCTAACCGTTCCCTAAAGCTGTTTCTCCTTACAAACTTGTTTCTTCCTTTATCTTTTCCCTATTTGCCTACTGCTGAGTGGCTTAAGGTTATCGATGAAGAACTAAATCGTCTTATGAACTGTTTGGAAATATATGGAGATTCCCACCACATATGATCTCGTATATCCAATCTATATCTCCCAGCCCACAGTTCCCCTTCCTTTGATAGCTCCATTCTCGTACCCTTCGGAACCATCCATATGTCCATAGTATACCTCTATGCTTCTTCCCTCTCTGTTTCAAATCACCCGTCTTTATGTATTTTTTACTTTCTTCCCAATCCGCCACTATCTAACTATTTCGAGTTACCCCAATATCATTAAGATAATTTTTTTCTGTTTTGTTTTTATTTAAAACATAATCAGAAGTTATTACGAAGTGTACCCATAGGCCAAACTGTCCCACATAAGTATTATTTGTGTGATTCTTAGGGAACTAATGTTTATCCTAAATAAAGTTTATTTGTTATCTATTCATTCTATAAGTATAAGAAAAACCGTACTGTTAGTAAGTTTTTGCCGGGTATTTTTTTTACTTTCAGTCTCTTCTGTTTTGCAAGTAAAAAATTGCACACCTTTAAGTAAATTTCACTGCATTTACTTGATTTTTCAATGTAATTTTATTCAGGGGACCCTCCCCCCCCCCCCCCACCCTTCTCCCTTCTTTGGCTACGTCCTTGTTGGCTGGAACCCCCTAGCATGGGATACTTGCCATATCTTAATATCAATCCAAGTATTTTTGCAAAGCTATTTATAATTAGGTACTGATTAGATTTTATGGCACCATTTCAACGTAATTTGAATATTTTGGAGGTCCTTGTAAGTGGATTCGGTTCCAGTCTTAAATAGCGACCAGGATTGTTTTTGAGGAGGACATTTGAGTGGTGCACATATTTAGAGAGATGCGTCCATAGTTCAAAAGGTTTTTCTTTCGGATTACCTCAATCCAACCTCATTTAAAAAATACTTACGCTATCAAAGGATTATTCAACCGATATGATGTCCACTAAGGTCTAATTTAGGTGTTTTTATGTTTCTCAATTGACTGATGAAAACAATCACATAAAAAAAATGTGGGATTTGGGAATTTTTTCTCGTCCTCTATCTACAAAACAATGCACGAGTTTTGAATCCTTTTCAAAGTTGAATCAATTTCATTGAAAAATCTCTCAGAAAAATGATTTTCTGCCCAGAATATCTTTTCTCTTCTATTTCTTCATTTTACCTTATGTGGTTAGTGCCATTCTGTTTACCGTTGGTGTAAATGAATTACTTAATTGTATTGGAATTATTTGTATTGCTTACAAAAATCAAGTCATGTGTAATGCATCACACAATTAATGGTTTTCTTCCAGTCTAGAAACATTTGTAATAATAGTCCACTAAAGCCACAAAACCTAATAAGAATTATTAAGCAGGAAGTTGAGATCTTTAGTTTGATAGGTCTATTGATGTGATACGAAAATATTTATTTTTTTAATTAGAAGTAAATAATTGAACCATTACGCACTTCATTATTTTTCATAAATTTGCTTTTATTTTTTGCGTTTTTGGCCCTAATTGTTTAAAACTTCCTTACAAAATTTCATCCCTCAATACGAAACTTGGGTTGGAAAAAAAGCTTTACATTTTTGTTGACAGTTTTAATTATACATGTTACGAATCTAGTAATGACACTTAGACAAGTTTTACAGAGATATCAAATATGACCTGCTTGTATCAATTTCTGAATTTAATGTCTAAGCCAAACACATATTTCACTGGTTTCCAAACCAGAGATCTCAAAAATGCTTTTTGGAGTGACAAAAAAGTTGGTTAGTTATAGAAGAAACGTGTGTAGAAGAAGAAACTACTCCTAATTTAACCTCCATCTAAATCCATTTCTCGAACCTACAAGATTCGTAGCATTTCGTTTTTTCGTATGCTTCTTGCAATGATGTCTCGTCTGCAGTCCACCGTTAATCCTTTTTATTACATTGATGCCGTTTTGAAGCTTTACACTATCCACCAGACCTTCAGGATAAAAACGTGTTATACTAATTTGTGATTTAACTGTTAGCTGTGAGTATAGGTACGTAGAAGAGTTTATTGGGAGATCTGAAGGTTTTCATGGACAACGTTTCAACATAATATTTGTATGCATCCGGCCCTTATAACAAGAAAAGGGTGTAGGTGTTAAAAATGATATGTAGAAAAAGAGTACAAACAAAATAAGGTAGATTAAAGTGCTTTCTGGGTTGCTAATGAACTGATATTAACACGTAACAATTGATAAGTTTGAATTACAAGAATATAGATAATAAATTATGAGGTACATGTAAAAAACATGGATGCCACATAATGTAAGACAAAATTTAAACTGAATCTGCTAGTTTGTTACACGATATGTATACAAAATAAAGTAATTAATAACTGCAAATTGGTGGGAGCTCGATATAGATGTAAGCAAGCCAAAAAAAGAGTGTTACAAATTTCAAAAATAAAACTCAAATTAAAGTGGTTAACTAAATGTGGGAATGATAACACATGGGTTTTTAATATAACAACAAAAATTATATTATGAATGAGGTGGGAGGTATATTAGAGTAAATTGTTGATGGTTAAAATATTTAAAGATTCGTAGAGAAACAGATACAATGTGATGAAAGTGACATTGTGTTAATCGATCTGGAAATAATTAAATTTACATATGTGTGAGATGGTAAAGGATGTCGACTGTTTATAACATCATGAGGAACTGAGCCAGTGATGAAGGGTAGCAGGGTATCACAAGGAAATTGGCTTGTTAGGGAAAAAAACGGGGTGTGGGAGGCTGGGGGGGCTAGGGTTGTGTCATGCTCAAAAAAATGCTACTATGTATAGCAAGAATATTATTTTAGTAATTGTAATATTTGTGCGTAAATCTTGGAAGTTTGTTGTTCGTCAGTTTTGTAATCAACGGAACTGAGTTCTAAATTGATGTATACAATTTCTGATAAACGTCTGCGGGTGTGGTTTGTCGGTTTATAAATGATTTGGGTATTGGAGAAGTCAAATTTATGGTTGTTCGTAAGAGAATGTTTCGAGCGAAGAACTGAAGTTTTTGTTGTTGATTTCTGTAGGAGTCTCGTTTGTGTCGGTCGTTTCTGTCTGTTGTTTTTACAATGATTTTCGTGTTTTATAACGATACTAAATCTTAAACTTAACAACTTTTGCCTGTTGCTCCGAAAAATGTAATGTGTACTTTATTGACTTTATTCTAGTGTTCTAAAATAATTTCTGATATCTCCAAAAATAACTGTTTATTCAGCAATAAAATCACCTCCTAATCCTATGGGAGTTTCTGTCTTAAATTGTGCCAAACGGGCCTGCTGCATATCCGGCGTAGAAATTCAAAGAGCGAAAGCCCTTCAGCCGTTATTAAAAAATTAATCATTAAAATGAAGCATTTTTTTTCAATAACTTTGTTAAAGCTATATATATATTTTTTTTTTTTTGTAATCAAGTAAGGATACCGGAATGTGTACTAAAAGTACATAAAAGTAAATATAAATCTTTCTTCAACTGTTTTTTAACTGAATATGTTCGCAATTTCTTTCATTTTTGGTTTAAATGATAAACAATGATCCCTTTTTCTAATTATTCCATTCCTCATTCGTATTCAGTCATTATTTCATTCAGTAGTTTTTAATAAATTAAATACCTTTCTGATTTCCTAAAGGATTTATAATAGCTGTATAATAGATATCGTTTATAAATAGACTTGCGTTTTCAAAATTCACTGATTATAATTTGTTTTTACTGTGAATTTATTAATGTAAAAATTATTTATAATTTTAATTTATAATTAGGATGAAGACATGTATACTACAAAAAGCGAAAAAAGTAAATACATATATACATCTCTATATTTTTAATAAATATGTAATAGAAAACAGATATGTAAAATCAAATTAAGTTGCTTAAAACTTTACAATTTAATAATTTTGACGTTGATTTTTTTATAATTTGTGAAGCTACTTGGTACAATTTTATCATGTTTAAAGAGAAAATCGCACCGATCGGGTCAATAATCATCATAAATGATGAAAGATAGCTTTATATCCATTGATTAAATTGAAATCGTATCTTAATTTAGTTTTATGAAAATCCCTTGTCTTGAAATTTCTTATGTTTTATTCCTTTGTTCATATCATTGGTTGTCCTAGTCTTTGAAACTAAGATTTTTCTTACTGCATCCTGCAATATATTTAGATATGTTTTTTGAGTGGCCTCTATATTTTTTTTTTGTCGAAGTGTGCGCTCTGTTGTGGCCTATTGTGTTTTTTATGTAACGTATTTCTATTTAAGCAACTGAAACAAGTGAACTTTTTTTAAAGATTTATGAAATTGGAATTTGATTCGAAACCTACTACTAAGGGCTTTGTAGCCTCTTATTTTGGCGAAACTTATTATCTAAAGCTTCCTAGAAAACTATTAATAATTATCTAATTATCAACCAAAGAAAATTACTGGCATAATGGGACTCCCCCCGAAACCTCCCCCCTTACTTAGTAATTTTTCTTTGCCTATTAATTACTAATAATTATCAATAATAATGGGCGTAACACCACAATAAAAAATTCGTTAACATGAAACGTTAAAAAATTAAAAGAATTATATTTATCATTGTTGATTCTAGTTACTTCCAAACATATTGTAAATGGAAAGCTAAAAATATTTTATTTAACAAAAATTTTAAAAGAAAACGATGAGTGAATTTTGTAGTCATAATTTGAAAAATAAAGTCAGATATAAACATATCTAGTGAAAATTGATTCATATTATAGCATTACGAAGAATTACCTATATGTGCATAGGAAACTAAAATACTGACATCTATTGATTATCAATTAAAACAAATGTTAATTAAAATGAACATTTAACACTTTTTAATATAATTAAACTTTAAATAATTCTTTCTTTTTTTTTTTTTAAGTTTTTAGTCCATAATACATACACTTGTATTAAAAATCGATGATTCCAGCTTCAATCAAGCTGATTATGCTAAGGATATAGACAAGATAGGCATTAAACTAAGAGAGTTGAAGTTATGAGATAATGAGCATCAGATATATGACTGACCTGAGAGCGATGACAGGCCGGCTGCCATCCAGCAGCACACCGATACAGGAGCACACCAGCACCATCCGAGCCGGAGACACACTACTAACGGCAAACCCATCCCCACCACTTTCTTCCACTCCTTCCTCCTTCCTTCTTCATACTCGTTTTATCTCTACCACAATCCTTTTTCGACAACTAACTTTTATGTTAAGGCAAAGTCTCCATAATAGTAAACCTAGTAATAATCGGGATATGTCCGAATTTTTAAAAATGTTTATTGTTTTTGATTACGTCCGAATTATACAAAATACCTGGCAAAAGTTTAAATAATTGAATTGTATAAGGCTTATTGCAAACTATATGATTTTTACCCACTCATCAGTTCCAAATGGTGTACTGTAGCCAAGCGTCAGTCTGGGATCCGTGAGACTGCCTGGCCCATCGTAAGCCGGGGTCGCTCGCCCTTCCCCCTGAAATGTCTTATAATAATGATATGTTAGTGATGGCATATTTTCTCAACCATCCGTAACGATGCAACCCAAAAATCCTGTAATTACATCAAGAATTTAAATTCGAACCCGCTTTTTCTCAGGTCGGTCAACCCCACTTAGGTAAAAGTGAATCTTGTTATGAACACAAGGTATAAGGGTTAATTTGAAAAACAATAATATATTTTAAATATTTATTTTTTTTCAAATTCTTCGATATGTCGACACTATGTCTTTAAAGTTCTACTTTCCCGAATGAGACAAAGTTTTGTGAAACTTCGAATTACATAGTATATTTGATGCTCTACGTTTGAATTTTTGATGATTTTCAGTATGGGAAAACGGTACTTAAATTGGCTACGGACTTACCTGTAAAGTGGTTCTTGTAAAAGTGCGGGATGGTTATACTTTCATTTCCAAGCTTTGTAGAACTTTCTACGCCTAATTTGACATCATCTGCAAAAACGATGTGTAAATTCAAGTTGTGAAGAACTTATAGTTACACAGGCATTTCATCTTTTCCACTTGACTTTCCAAAAGTTTCCAAATTATTATTGTGTATTATTTTATATATGTTCCAACAATAAAACCTCAGCATTTGGAGACTACTGTTATCTTTGAACGAAAGTTGGGACTACCTTCTTTTGATTATATTTTGTCATTTTATGTTCCTGGTTTGTATCTACGTCTATCTCTATGAGATCTCGCTTTCCTCTGGGATATAACTGCACATCTAAGCATGTTGAGCACTCGATTGCAAATTAAATAATTCACTAGTACTGATGTCTCGTTTTGCATTGTTTAAGGCTCTCTATTTTGCTTTATGTGACATATTTTTCTGAAAGCCAACATTTCCCTTGCATGAAAGAACACGCTGGTCAAACTGAAGTGACTCCTGACTACAAAATTATAAAATCAAAGTTTCGTCTACAAATCCTACAAAACCAGGTTTGCTAACTTTGAGGGAGAAAAATGCTTTTGTGATATATATATTTTTTAATTACCTATTCCTATTGTATTGTATATGCATATGGAATATAAGTTGTTCCAATGTATAAATTGACTTGTATGTATAAATGGATGTGTATTTTTGGCTTTTCCGAGTTTGTGGATCGACAAATACGGTCTGCAACCAATAAAGGATACCTACCCCTGGTTTAGGAGATTCCGAGCGCTAAATAATTTTCACAATTTTTGTTAAAGCAGTTTATTTATGAGAAAAAAGAGGAAAAAATTGAGATTCAACACAGTATAAGAGTTTTAATAAATACACCAATACTTGTAAAGTAATAATAATACACTCTATTATTGCATGATACAATTTATAAATATGTTATCCTTATTCAACAAGTTTTACAATGTACCAACAGCATGGAAGATGTCTGTCAGTTGGAGAAGGCAAACATCACCGATGTAAAACACGCTAAATGGAAACAGCCGTCCTGTGAAGCTGAGCAATAAATAGGACAGTTAAATAATCTTTGTAGAGGAGAGTATTTAAAAAAAAAAGCTTTATTATGATGTACAAGCCAAACACTGGTATATACAAATATTAAGAGTTATATTACTACCTACCGGGTCGGAGGTTTAGGGACGAGTGTGGGAAACAAGTATGAACATGTGGGGACTAAAGCTGGGACATATGTGCATAAGAGAAGGGTAGTTTCGGGAATTGAGAGCAAGGTCTAGGAAGGATGCGGTCGCTTACTTAAAAATATCAGTGACTTCCATGAAGTCACGAGGCAGGTATACAGTTCTGCTCAACCCCCTTCTACTTTCATAATTATATATAACATTAGCATTACAATATTCTTAGCATTATATAACTGGACACTCAAACTGTGAGTCCGCCGATAATGTAGGATTTTTACGCTCTAAGCAAAACATCGCCAGGAACCTGACAAGCATCTCAAAGTAAAGATATATTATAAGACTTAATCAGTTATCTATACTCCATATTATTTGCCCCTATTCATTTCTGCTACTAACAACACCCTACTCCACCAGATCACCAGTACAGAAAAATAATACCTCTTTCCTTGTCTTGACTTGCTGCTAACATCAACAGGACCATCCTCTAGAACAGGGTTGGACCGCCTATTCCTACTATATCACACCGTCAGTAGGAGAACGGTTAAGACCACTGTCATATACAAACAATGGCTACAGGAGGAGGTGTCCGAAGAGCTAAAATTCGCTCAACAAGGAAAAACTTGGACTGGCTAAAATTTAGACGTCTGAATGGACTCCTGCCAGTATCAGTAAAAAAAAGGCTGTATTGCACTATTGGGAAATTATTTGAAAAGACTTCTAAAATATCACGGCATCATTCACCAGGAAGTCGCACAGAGAGGAACTGGAATTATCTTCTGTTCAAAACCAGTGGTTGAAACTGCATCAGCAAAATATGGGCTCATACATTGGGTCGCTGAAAATTCCGGAAATGTACGGAAAAGATATTGAGGAAGATGGAAAACTAGTTCTCCATTGCGATGTTCATTGGCTCTCAAGAGGAATGTCTGTGGATAGGTTCTGGAAACTACGCAGAAAATGGAGAACTTCCTCACATCTCTCCCACCCTTGAAGGTCATAAAAGACTTTAGGATCTCGCTTTCCTCTGTGACATAACTGCACATCTAAACATGTTGAGCATTCGATTGCATATTAAATCTAATCATTCACTAGTACTGATGTTTCGTGTTGCATTGTTCGAGGGTCTCTTTTTTGCTTTATGTGACAGATTTTTCTGAAACCCAACATTTCCCTTGCATGAATGAGCACGCTGGTCAAACTGAACTGACTCCGACTACAAAGTTATAAAATCAAAGTTTCGTCTACAAATCCTACAAAACCAGGTTTGCTGACTTTGAGGGAGAAAAATGCTTTTGTGATATATATGTATTTTAATTACCTCTTCCTATTGTATTGTATATGCATATGGAATATAAGTTGTTCCAATGTATAAATTGACTTGTATGTATAAATGGATGTGTATTTTTGGCTTTTCCGAGTTTGTGGATCGACGAATTCGGCCTGCAACCAATAAAGGGTACCCCTGGATAAAGGATACCGCCCCTGGTTTAGGAGATTTCGAGCGTTAAATAATTTTCACTTTATTTAATTAATTAAGTTTAATTTAATTTATTAAGTTTATTTAAGAGAAAAAAAAGGAAAAAATTGATATTGAACACAACATACGATTTTTAATAAATACACCAATACTCGTAAAGTGAAAGACGTAGTATACATAGTAATGTTATTTTTAAGGTCACGCACTTCAATTCCTCTTTCGTATGCGAGGGAGGTGATAACCATGTGGATTTTGGAGGTCTCTGGGCTGTTGGTAAATACTGTATAAATGAGTGAGAGAATGAAAATTGTAAATATGGTAAAATGATAACATTTACTTATTGCCCAATAAGGCATATTTTAAATTTATCCCAATAAAGAAGTTTCATATAAGGCCACGTGCTACTAAATTTTATGAAATTAATTTTTTGTAGTTTAGAAGAAGTTTGATTAACATAAAAGTTGTGAAATATTAATAAATGCGGGAAAGCCCGTGACGTAGAAGAGCTATCAGAGATTGTTTGGGCGTAAACGAGGTTTAAGTTGTTAGCTTAGAGGGCGGAGATAACTTTAAAAGGGCTGAGATCGGAAAAGCTCTCTCTCTATTTCGCTGGATCCAAGCTAGGAAGAAAGATATCTCTGAGAGTGTGATTTAGAGTGCAAGGAGGTTAGTTTTTTTCGGTTGCTCCGAGAGATTCAAGGCATCATGTGGAAGTTTTCTTTTTACAAGATTGAATAATGCTGAGCAACACTTGTTGGAAATGATAGAAAATGAGCGGAACATCGAAGAAAGTGAAAGATTTATTCTCTCGTTAAATTAATTCAGAAACATTTATGAACTTCAAGACTATATTCTGAGTACCCAAAAGGACTCATGGAGAAGGAGAGAGGACTTATGAGTGAAGAAAATTGAGGACTGACCTGCATAGGCTCCCCTGGAAACTCCAGGTTCTGCAGCCAAATGTTAGATGTTTGGCATTAAAATCTCCTGTTTCAATAAAGCGGGGATCAAGGGAAGAAAGATAAGATTGAATAGGATGACGAGTAACAGCTTTATTGGAAGGGCAGTACAAAGAGGAAATGGCGATAGATTCGTGAGTGGTGGAGTAGTAGGTTATTTCAGTCCATTGGAGTTTCATATTAGAATGGCTAGAGGTTTATAGGGTGGGATAGGTTTATAGAGTAGTTGGAATACGATTTTGGTCACACCGTTTGTTATTGTTGTCATGGTGTAGTATGATTCAGGAGAAGGAGGAAAATGAGGATAAGAATGTTGGTGTTGGGACTGTGAGATCGCGTAAGACCTAGCCACTGAGGTGGGGTTTGGATACAGTTGTGTTGCTTCTGGTGTGTTAAAACGGAGGTTACCAATCATAGAGGTACCAAACTGCTCGTTGGGGCTGGCCTTGAGGAAGGCACTAGGTTTGTTGTTGTGAGGTCTGGAGACCGGTGTCGGAGGCAACTGGTGGATGACTGAAGCAAGGTTTGGTTGATGACCTTGTTGTCCTGCGGTTGGTGAGTAGGTCGTTGGAGGCTTTGAGATCTTTGTCTGGAAGTTCTGCCGGGACTTGGTGGACTGGACAGCCTCTATAGTTGTCTGGGTGTGAGGAGAACAGTGGACGCAGATTGCTGGGTGTTTCCTGTTTTTGTAACTGTTTTTGGTTTGGAGGTACACAAACTTCACACAAACAGGGTTTTGCCGGCAGAAGTTCTTCGTGAGAAAGAACCCCTGGCCGTGGATACATTGGAATGTCCTTTCTTCTTTAAGGCTCTTCCACTCCACTTTTTTTTTTAAATAAATTGATTCAAATTTCTTACAATCATGCTCAGAAGCACAAATTAAAACAAAATTATCACATGCTTTGGTAGGTGAGACTGTATACATGTGTACACTGCATTCGTTTTTTTACTGTTAAGGTAATACTTGATGGAAATATTGCAGTAAGAAAACACCTACATAATAAAACAAAAAATAAGAATAATTTCACCTTCATTATGGTATAAAGAAGGGACGGAAGGGTAAACATTTCAAGTTGTTATCACATTTCAAAAGAATGAGGAATGACTAATTTATTGGTTTCCAATAAACGATGTGTTTGTGGTGATCGCCGGGGTTCAGTAGGATAACGGGGGAAAAAAAAAGTTTGTCATAACAAAGAAACCTATATGTTTCTTTTGTCAGTATATTTATATGTTGTCAGAAGATCGTTAGAATTTTAAATTAATGGTCATTTGTAATCGATACAATTGGTTCTCAAAAAAACTTATTTATTTATAGCAGGTCACGAGGCCACTGCCGTTTTAGTCTCCGAGGAGGATTATAGGGATGAGTGGTGCAGTGCAATGACTGTGCTACGGAATTAGGGTGGTTGGATAGGTTACTATGGAATCTTATGAACTTGGAAGGGATGAGTTCAAGAATGTAAGGTATATTCAGATCATTATGAAGGGTTTTGTTGCTGACGTAATAAGGGGCATTTACTATTGATCTCAGGACTTTTGATTGAAAGGATTGAATGCGCTTGATGTTTGACTTTTTTGTTGTCTCCCATAGCTCCATTCCGTATCTCCAGATTGGCTTAAGTATAACTTTGTAAATAGGTAATTTATTTTCTATTGAGGAGAGATGGGATGTCCTTCGAAGTAGTCTGTGCAGTTGTCCAAAGCGTCTGTTTAGTTCTTGTCTTTTTAGCCTCGTGTGTGGGTTCCATGTCAGTCTTTTGTCGAGATGGAAGTCTCAGTCTCAGATGTCTCAGACGCAGGGAGAGGAATTGAATTTAAAAAGACTGGCGGACAGGACTTGCGGCAGAGTGTAAAGGTTATGTGGGAACATTTTCCTTCATTGACTTTGATTCACCATTGGTTGCACCAATACTCGTGTTTTTGAAGGTTTTGGGATGCCAAATCAGGGTCTGGATGGGTTGACAGGACTGCAGTGTCATCTGCAAATGTTGCGAAGAAGGTATTGGTGGTAGAGGGGATGTAGCGACCGCTAACTACATAAGATAAATCACCCTATACTCTATTGTATATATTTTGTAAATTAATTTAAACAAATGTAATTAACATAAATATGTCATTGTAAATGTGTAAACAATAAAGAGGTCACAGCTGCAAGCCGGGTGAGTAACCACTACTCCACATCAGGTAGAAACGACCCTGCCGGGTCAGCCCTTCGGCTGCCTACACAAAGCCCGACCGCTTACTTAGATATTATTGGTTACAACAACGAGCCACAACTAACTATAAATAGGGGCAGATCTCGGGCTGTAATTCATTCTCCTCCTAGCGAAGCTACACGACTTGCAGCTGCGACAGTATTCAAGAATTTGGCCTTCTTCCTTATGAAAAACCTCTGCATCTCTTCTCTCCTAACCTCGCTATGTTTTAGTCCGGTGTTGTCAGACTCCACACCTTCCTAGTTGGAATCTCTGCCTTCGTCTCGATAAATCTAGCACCTCCTTGGGAGAGACCTCTCCCTAGTGGACAACGGTTGTCGCGGCCCTGCAAACTTACCAAGCAGTGTCTCCCGTGACAATTTAGTCTGCCTCTCTCCGGTTCACACTTGCCTTTGGGATCCGGACAGATTTCGCCTACCTACCTACCTACCCTACACCTCTTCTCCTGAACATAGTGCATTGTCAGGGCACATACCTATCAAAAAATAGTGTTAGATAGTAAAGCCGTCATGAAACGATTGTCCAAGTTATAAACTCAAACAACCCTCACTTGCCACCAGGGCTAGGGTAACCAGGCACCCCCCTTTGTGACGACCCGACAGGGGACATCAGCGGTGTACAGATTATAGAGGATGGGACCCAGGACGCTGCCCTGTGGAACTCTTGCTTTAATGGGATAGTAGTTAGAATATTCTAAACCACAGCGGACTTGGAAGAAGCGGTTTGAAAGGTAGGATTGTAGGATTAGGAATAGGGTCTGCGTTAAATATCCTTTGAGCTTGTAAAGCAAACCTGCGTGCCAGACCCTGTCAAAAGCAGTGCAATATTGTTTGGTTTCAAGGGCTGAGGATACGTGATCAACAACGCGAAGGCCTTGTTAAGCGGTGGGATGTCGTTGGCGGAAACCTAACTGGTGAGTAGGATAAAGGTTTTTCGATTCAACAATTTGAAGTAGGCGTTTTAATAGGAGATTTTTAAAATATTTTTGAGAGGATAGGGAGTAGGCTAATTGGGCGGTAAGATGAGGCGTCATTGGGTGGTGTACTGGGTTTGGCGAATAGGACTATAATGGAGTGTTTCCAGAGGAGCGGAAAGTGCGTAGTAATGTAGGTTAGGAAGATTATGGCTTTAAGAGGAAGTTTTTGGAGGATTCGAGGAGTAAGGAGATCATATCCTGCAGATTTTTGATAAGGTAATTTTCTTAGAAGATGTTTGACCTCAGAAGGGTTAACGGCTTTTGGTGTAAGTGAGAGAGGGATAGGTGAAGTGAGGAAATCATCAACAGTTGGGCGATGATTATTGTTTTGAGGAGTAAGATGAGGAGTGAAAGTACGGGAAAAATACAGTGCGAATTCCTCCGCCCTCTTGCCATCCGAAACCACCCAGGACCCATCATCACGACAGAGTGGGTGTGAAACAGGATGATATTTTAGGATTTTCTTAGTTACATTCCACAAGTTATCCCTGGTAGACAGAGAGGAGAGATAGAAGAGATAGAAAAGAATCGGAACGGAAGGATGCCAATTGCCGCTTTACCAGCCTGCAGTACTGATTGTATGAGCGACGATCAGCAGGATGTCGGGATCTTTGCCACACTCTTCTCGAGTGGCGTTTGGATTGGATTAGGTCTTTAAGATACTGAGGTAAAGGATTTTGATTGTGAATTTTCAGATGACGGTGGGTTGACGATGCCTCCCAGGCCGACCTCTGGATCATAGGATGCCACATCGCATCCTTTCTCCTGGTGAAACTGTTGAGTCGCCGAGTTCACTCAGAAGAGTGACCGAGGTCTATCTATCTACCAGATACTCGATGTTGGGTGAGAGGTGCTCTCAGGTTCTTTCCCAGTCTCACTCCTAGGTATGTAACTTCAGTGTCCACCCTTCCGCGGTGTCCTATTATGTCCAATCGGTTGGGTCAGGTAGGAACGGTCCATCTTCCCTCTCACCAGGGTGGCGGTGGTCTTCTCCACAGCCATGGCCATCTTCCTCAAGGAGGAGAGGTGCTCACCTCTCTTTCACTAAGGTGGTATAGGCGCAGGTTCCTCTGCCAGATCGTCTACATAGGCTACTGTGGGGACCTAGAAAACAACTAACATAATGTGTACAAGTGAGCTCATGAAGTACAAGCGAAGTAAAATGTGCAGTGAAGTGGAAATCTGCAGATTTCAGACACCCATGAACAGGACAGTGTAGTTCAGATACTAGTTAGATTACTGAGACGTACGCCAACCAAGATTCAGCGTAGATATTAAATACTCTAGACATTATGGCATAGTTTTTAAATTTTTAAACGTATTTCAAATATTCCTAATGTTAGAAACAAAAAAAAATATATTCCAATAAGTTATTAGTTACACCGTCCTCGGAAGGTTATGTTATAAATTAAACTAATTCGCAAGGTATAGGTATTAATAATCACGATAACCTAATGATTATTGTACTCTTATTAATGAAGGCTGAGATTAGTTTATCCCTTCCAATAATTTTATGCAAACCTTATCTTAATCACGCCTGCATAGTTCATGCCTTTTAAATTTCATTAACAAAAGCAGCATTTATGCCAGAGAAGTGAGCCTACGTGTCTGAAGTTCATGCGAAAGCAATACATTAATGGCAATGGAGAGAAAAACCAAACTCACAGATCCCACAAAACGATCAAGAGCAGGTCTCAAATTACCTTCCGCAGTCGGAATAAATTGTAAAAAAGTATCAAAATATTATTTTTAATGGAAATTACAGACAGTAATTTTTTTACGAAAACAAGATTCAAATCTTACAAAAACCAGTCCACGTTTCACTATAAGGTGGGATAGCCGAAATTAAACATAAACTAATTGCTTTACAAATTTCCTGCTGCCAAATCATAATAAGGGAAGAAATTTCAAGAAAGGACTAGTATACAAAACGATACTATTCATGGCCAAAAATAATGTTTTTTATATGATTTTATGACGTCATTTTCATTTTGTTATATCAGTTTTATATACTTTCTCCATGTAGAGTCAAAACCAAATATATAGCTCTAAGGCATTTGTTTTGCCAATGATATGTATTTTGACTTAATCTTTTGTTAATTAGGTTGTTGATTATTGCAGGTTCTTTATTACAAATTTTGAATATGTTTTTGCCATTACAAATCATATTAATTTCAACTACACCGTGTGTTATTATGTAATAATGCGAGACTATTTAGCCTATTCAATCTATTATCATTTGTTTAGGATAGTATGTCTAACTTTTATCCCAGTGATAGTGGTGACATAATACATCTAAATGTTGGAGGAACTCGGTAAGTTTTTTTTATTTTTTATATCAATTACAAATCTGATATCTTCTTCAATGTAATTAGTTTATTTGAGTTGCAGCTTTTCAACATCAAGTCACACTTTGTCATGGATTCCCGATTCTTTCTTCACTGCGTTATTAAGTGGAAGAATTTCAAGTTTAAAAGATGAAACTGGAGCATTTTTCATAGACCGTGATCCCAAACTTTTTGCTACCATTTTAAATTATTTGAGAACAAGAGACATTGATATATCTAACTGTGATATTTGTTCTTTACGACATGAAGCAGAGTACTATGGTATAACTCCACTTGTCAAGAGACTTATCTTATGTGAGGATTTGGATCAGTCTTCATGTGGCGATGTCTTATTTTATGGATGCCTGTCAGCTCCTAGTAAGTTTTGTGTATTCAAATTATTGATCGCTATATTAATAGTGTAGATGTTCTCTGGAAAGCTTACAAACTGGTTGTACTTGGTGCCAACTACCATGTTGAGGTAGAGGAGTATCAGATCATCCTTAACAAATTTAATTATTAAAATAAGTAGGTACTTTAATATAAAATAGGCCACACAATCATGGCAACCAACCACACGTCAGGGGAGACGTGTTTAGAACGTACTGATTAATAATTATTGGTTAAATTTAAAATAGTGGCACAACCAAAACTCATACTAGATAGCCAACAATCAGATAAAAACATTTCAAATTATAAAACGACTACATTCCATTTATAATCATAAAATATTATTTATCGTTTGATAATACAAGCCGGCACTATAGCCCAAAATCAGCTTTAGCCTACTATTTCTGATTCCAAGCACTCTCCACATCCTGCAACCCTCTTTCTCTCTCTGCCTTTCTATTCTTTTTAATGGTCCAATGTTTCAAGCATAATGAATGTTGGCATTCTCTCATCAGATATCCCGTGCACATGACCTAGCCACTATACCCTTTGAACTCTGATGTAACTCACAATGTATTTTCCCACCAGGGCAGGACCTCATCCTCCACACGATTATGTTATGATTGACCACAACTGTCAACTTCATTAAGTCATTAGTCTGGGCTTTTAAAACAACTTTATGTTTAAAAAGTAGTCTCTATACCTGCACATGATTCTATCATACACTCATTTACTAACTTTGTTTTCACTTTTAATTCTGCTCTCCAGATATTTGAATTCCCATAGTCGTCATTCAATCTAGTAATCATCAATAGTTATATTTTGTTCTGTAAGGTGTGTTTCAGATACCTTCATGTATCATCTGTTTTATTACTAATCTGAGCATACATGTTTCTTTTCAAGGTGTTAGCTCTCTTTGTTACAGTCAGGAGTGCATATGCTCCAACTGGAATTAGCCGGTCAATGATGTCTCTTAATTCTAGCTTCTTAACAGTGTAGCGCAAAATAAAACCAAGGTAAACAGTGCAGAGGACAGTGCATTTCCCTGTCACACTCCATTCTTGGTGTTAGTCCAGTGCAATCTTGGGCTTAGCCCCCCTTTCAATGTCATGTCGATTATTCACCATAATTTCATAGGAACTCCAACATCATTTAATATTGACAAAAACTGCATTCTGCAAATATTTTCGAAAGCTTGCTGGAAGTCAATGAATAAAAATGTAGGTTCATAGTACTGCTCTCCTTTCTAAATCCACTTTGAACATCATCCAGTATCTCCTCCACATATGGGGAAATATTTGTCCCCATATTTTATGTAGAATAAACACTTTTTTTTTTTTTATATTAATTGTGAATTAGTAGTTCTGTTATTAATCACCATGTGTAGGTGATATAATATATCTTTAGAAACAGAAATTTGTTTAAAGTATAATGAACTTGTCAAAAGTTAAAAATAAGAAAATTTTTACTAGGGACTGGAGAA
Organism: Acanthosoma haemorrhoidale; assembly: GCA_930367205.1. NCBI lineage: Eukaryota > Metazoa > Arthropoda > Insecta > Hemiptera > Acanthosomatidae > Acanthosoma > Acanthosoma haemorrhoidale. Next base: position 41,179,433 of record OV884009.1, read on the forward strand.
TTTTAAAGAAGTAAAATTCAATTTGTCACTTGCTACTGATCTCTATTTGGCTCGGGACGAACAGATTTGCAAGTAAGATGCCAAAAGTAGTCTTTACTTCGTTCCCCTCCCTTCACCTATGTATATCTTCACAATATGTTCTAATTAAACAATTTAAAAGAAATATCTATGTAAAATCTGAAAATAAGAACATTGAACTTCCTTCGTATAGTTTTTTTTTTTAAATATTTAATTGAGGATGGTACATGGCAAAGAATAAGGGAACTATGTTTTCCCCCACTTTCATGCCTTGAACCCAAGCTTAAACCAATGCCAATTACTTCCTCACTGAACGTAGACCTTAGATCACACCAGTTGTACGTATGTAGATGACGATGGATTATTGTTGTTGGAAGCTGAGCTGCCTATCCTTGGAGAGGGGTGGTAGTGTTGGTCATTGAGAACCACAGTGAGTTATCAATTTGTTAAATACCATAGCCCGTTGCTAATTTATTTGAATACTTAGTGCCAATTAATTTCAATATCCTAGTTCTGTTTAAATATACTCCTGAAGGAAATTCAATAGCTAAGACTAAGTGGTTATAAGTGTTTTTATCTATATTGTTATGTCTTTATCCAATTTGATTATTTTTAGTTTATTTGAGGGTTTACGGTTCTGCTAATAGCCAAAAGGAAAAACTGTGGCAAAAAGAGAATTTTTTAATTAAAAACTTTATTCAAATTTTTTCTTTTACATGCACGTTCATAACAAATTAACCATGGTTATTTATAATTTATTGTCTTACCCACTACTGCTCGTGACTGGCCATTTTACTAACATTTCCGTCCTTCTCCAATTGCTTCCCTTATTTGGTACGCCACATGGTCAGTTCCATCCACTGCTATTTCTTCAATTCTTTTGTTCTGATAAAATCCTCTTCCATCAATTGTTCCTACCTTTGGTTCTATCCCCATAAAACAACATTTCTTCAAGTTTCACAATGTTCTTCTCTTCTCTTAACATTAATTATGTCTACTGCGATCCTAACGAAATACCGCTCTCTCCATCTTCCTTTTCCTGCCTCTCCTTTCTTCCATCACCTTCCTGATCCACGGGTCGTTTAATGCCCTTTAATTCCCCCTTTAATTTTCAAATTCAAATTACACAATATTAACAGTAATTTTTTTTTTTTTATGTAGTAGAATGTTTTCATTTTGGTATTCTCTGTTGATAAAGAGTAATGATTAAATATATCATGTATATTTCCAGATATTGTTGAGTTTTTTCATAAATCTATTATTTTTGTTATATCTAATAAAATCTAATTGACCGTGGTTCTTCATATATTGTGTTTTTTTATTTCTCAAGCACATCTATTAATATTAATGTTCTATCATTCCAGTACCTGGACCTATTAACAGGTATCATTAGTGATTTTTAATTGTAAATTAGTGATATTTAATGATTGATTTTTCATCTATCTGTCACGATATACTTTTGTGTGAACTAAGGGTGGAGAAAATGATAAATACTGATCAGACATGTTATTTTCATTTTATTTCCAAATTATTACAAATATTAAAAGGGCTGAATGAGTCATATGGTGGTGGCAGAAGGAGTTAGCTATCATCATGACACCCTTTGGGACTAGATTCTATTTCGTTTAAGAAATTGGTAATTAATGTTTAATTAATTTAATCATTTTATATCTATACAACCTAGGCCCCAATCAAATACTCCAATACACATAACCCAGTTTTTTATCGCTGGTCAGAATATTTTACAACAAATGCTTAACAATGTTATTTCTCTGCAATTGTTGTGTTCTAGACAAATAACACCTTTAGTCCATTCCTTTGCCATACATTATTTTTCATATGTGATAATTAACAGCTTTTAATTGTTACCTATCATTTCGGATCCTGCATATTTTATGACCTCTGCATTGATTCTTTATTGCTCCTTTTACTTCTTCCATAGATTGTGAATGTATATTAGGTTCGTGCCCAAACGTTCCTTCCATTTCTTCCCTTTTTTCCTCTTTGACATCAGTAGCATTTAATACTTCTTCAAAAGGTTCAAATCACTGTTCAATTACCTCCTCAGTGTTTAGCTTTCCGCCTTTACATTTTTATATATTTAATTTTGGTTAGAACCCTCTTATATTATTACCTGCTTCTTAATATAACACGCAAACCTATTTCTCTTCATGGAGTGTCTCAATGGTTGCAATTCGCCTTTCTCATCTTCCTTCTGAGTTTTTTTTTAATTCTTAAATGTGACTTGTGGCTTTCACAGCTGTCTACTTTTTCTGTGAATTATTTTTTCCCCTTCATATTAGGCTACCAACTGAGCCCATGGTGATATAAATGGTTTGTCCACCACCTCCCCAACTGCCTTGATATCAAATGAGTTGATTAGCTTCTTGTGGCCATGTCTATTTCACTTGTCGGCTTAGGTTGATGAAACTCTCGCATCTCTCTTTCATCAACCTACACCATACCAACAAATTCATCCACTTAGTTGTTCACTTATAAATCTGCTGAAAATTTTACATTTTTGTTTTATTAGTCCAGGTCGATTCACAATGAAATGTAAAAATAATCTAAAAAGACTGATATTAGTGTTGTATCTATAGTTTTGAGGGTCACTGAGATGAATAGTGACACTCCCAACACCAAAATGTCCAAGTTCAGCTCCTATCAGTATGGGGAGGGGGCAAGAAAGGGAAAAATAAAATGACCAACATTTGTGTTTGATTTTTTAAATAGTTGTATGGGTGGCTAAGCCGATTGGTGACAATGGTTGAGAAACCCAATGACATTTAAGCCTAAGTTTATAAGTTTAATGGAATAGAAGGCATGGAGTGGATTTGAGATCGCCATGCTTCTCCCGTGGGCAACTTTATGTTGCTTGGTCAAGAATGGGTTCATCTAGGAGGCCATGGCGTCAGACAATGATTTGGGGTGTAGAATATTTATTTCTGGAGTTCACATGTCTAGTGACAGCATCAATATGTTGGTAGATAGCAAAAGAGGAAGTTGTCAGTTGTTGGGTTGACTCAATAGAAGATAGCTGTGAAGACAGAAAACTGACCTACCAATAATATTTGAGTGCTACAGGCATAGATAATGCACTAATATCCAAGTCCATTAAAGTTCTTACATATGGTATGATATTTCGATGACCATTGGCAATCTGGTGAATGCAGTATATGCCATTATTAACCAAAAGGATCACGACAATGTTGTAACTGTATTTAATTTATAATAATTTCAAATTTTCAATTAAGAGTAATAAACCGACCTGAGATATAAGTTTATTTTTTTAATATGCAAATAATAAATAAATTTTTCTCAAAAATAGTTTTTATTTTTCTTAGATTAATGTCACATTTTAGCTCAAACATTTCTTTTTTAATAAATGAATCAAGACAATATATTCTGTAATGTTATTTTAAATTCGAATAAACGCTGGAAAAATGGGCGGGCCAGTCAGCCGCTAAAAGGAAGTGCGTGGTGATGCAAGAGATGCAGTTAAAGGGAGTTGATTGGCACCAGTTGTGTAGAGTGCTGGAAATGATAGCTGGAGTTGTTTATAGATGTGTGAAGGAAAGCTGTTGGCAAAATTCAAATATATTTATCGTGAGGGACCTCATACATCATATTTGTTCATACTCATACGTATACTTAAAAACATTGCGCTTTAAATTGTTGAGATGTGAATTGTGCAGAATATACAGGAAATCATTGAAGCAGCATTACAACTTCAGGATCAACAATACACTAATTGGGCTGAAGCCAGACAATTTGAAGGACTAAAAATTGGATGGAAGAATTCAAAAAGTATATATCTTATTTATTTCATGTTCATATGTTAGGTTGTCAAGAACCTAACCTGAGATTTTAATAATAAATTAAAAGTGTAATTAATTTGTGTTTTATCATAAGTAATAACTTGTACACTGCTCCACAAAAGTGACACACTTTGAAATTTGAATTTATTTTTGTTTTATCATGTTTTTGAATTACATTGTACATTTATTATTTTCAAAAACCTTTGTAGGAAACGATTGATACAAAATCAGAGAGAGATTTTAATAGGTTGGCCAAAAAGTTCGTTCAGTTTTTTAAGCGAAAATAAGACACAACTTTTAAACACAAAGCGATTTATTCAATCAATGATATAATTGCCGTTTTGTTCCAGCATCTTCTGCCATCTCATGGGCAGATTCATAATTCCATGCTCAAAGAATTTCCTGAAAGAATTCCTTTTCAAAGAATTTACTAGCAAAAAAATTTTCTAAGTGGATTTTTACATCTTCTTCAGAGTTGAAGGTCTGTCCATTCAATGAATTTTGAAGGGACCGAAACAGGTGGAAATCTGAAGGTGCAAGATCAGGCGAATATGGAGGGTGGGGCAAAACTTCCCAGCCAAGCTCCAGTAACTTCTGCCGCGTCTGCAAAAAAGTGTGCGGTCTGGCATTGTCGTGATGGAAGACAATCCCCTTACGGTTGGCTAGTTCTGGACACTTCTGGTGGATCGGTGCATTTAATTTGTCCAGCTGGTCTCAGTACACATCCAAATTGATGGTCCTGTTCGTGGGAAGAAGTTCGTATAAGACAACACCCCTCTAATCCCACCAAATCGAGAGCATAACCTTCTTTGGGTGAAGTCCTGCTTTGGGGGTTGTTTGTGGTAATTCACCGCTTCCCCCATGAGCTTTTGCGTTCCATGTTGTTATAGGCGATCCAATTTTTGTCCCCTGTCATCATTCTCTTCAAAAAAGTATTGTTTTCTTCACTTTTCCGCAACGATTCGCAGGTGGAAATTCTTTGGGCGAGGTTAGCCTCACTAAGTTGATGGGGAACCCAAACATCAAGCCTGCTCACGTAGCCAAGTTGATGCAGATGGTTTTCAACACTTGATTTGGATATTTTGAGGATAACTGTGATCTCCCTAGTTGTATAACGGGGATTGGTGTCGACTAATTCCTTCACTTTGTTGTTGTTAATCTCAGTTGGCCGGCCAGAGATAGGTGCGTCTTGAACCTAAAAATTTCCCTATCAAAATCTTGAAAACCACTTCTGGTACACACGTTCTGTAACAGCATCCATTTGTATACAGCGCATATCTTCCTGCAAGTTTCCACTGCTTTCTTGCCTTTTTTCAAATAAAAAGCATGAGGTATCGATAATGTTCGTTTTGGTTTTCGTTAATGGTCGGAATTTCGTGTCAAACTATGTTGAAGTGTCTAGTATCTGACGAGAGCGCACTCGCAAGGGACGGACTGAAGTTAGGTACATATTAGACTGCTTGAAGTTTCGTGATGACAAAAACCGAACGGACTTTTTGGGCAACCTGATATTATTCTCACTAATTCTAAATCTTTATTCATTTAATCCTCTATTGTTGATGTAAGTAAACTTCAACATGAGCCTTTTATATTCATTAAAAGAAATTATTCTCGCATTTGCGTTTGTGATTCATTTGAAATTGTGTCTAACTGTAGACGTTTATGAGTGCAAAATGGTTATTACTGCCGAACTAATATTACTAGTAGCCCGTGCTATAGTCTTAGTGGAAGATGGAAGAAGTCAACGTGGTACAGCTCAAACTTTATGCAAATTTATATGTAACAGAAGTTTTACCAGCTTATGTGAAACCATACAGGTTGATTGATGACAATTTTTGTTTAACTCATGATAATGCAAGACCACAGGATATTTAGTGGAGTATCTTTAGGAAGTTGCTATTCAAACTCTTAGATGGCTAGCTTGTATCCTTGATTTAAACCCTATTACGCACCTTTGGGCTCGGTAGACATGTAAGACGCGGAAATACCCCTCCCAACAACTTACCCAATTAAAAATGGTTATAGTGGAGACATGGGATGAAATTGATCAATAGGTTGTATGCAACTCAATTAGGAGCTTGCAAAGAAGACTAAAGGAAGTTATCAAGGCACAAGGAAGAAATATTCATTATTAAAAGTAAAAAATAAGAAAAAATCTGTTTTATTAAACTAGCTTGTTTTTTTTAACTGAAAAAGTTTTTTTATTAAACTAGCTTGTTTTTTTTAACTGAAAAAGTTTTTTTATTAAACTAGCTTGTTTTTTTTATTAGCCCCGACACAAGTTTTTAAAATAAATAATAATGATAGCAAAGAAATAAAAAAATTACTGATTAACAAATATATCAGAAAATCAGCGCCACTTTTTTTATAAAACTGTTTATATATATATATATATATATATATATATATATATATATATATATATATATATATATATATATGTGTGTGTGTTATGGCTAGTGGAAAGACAATGTTAAGTCTAATACTACAGGGCCTAATGTAAACAAAGCCTGTGTATAGATAGGGGATGAGAAGATAATAAAGTCAGTTAACAATCAAACCTGTGTGCATTATTACCATCCTTATTCTCTCTTTGTTTTGATCGTCTACAGCCGGGAGACGATAACTGGTGCCGAAACCCAGGAGCTAACGAAACAACACGTGTGGCAACCAATTTTTTTTTTTCGCTTTTGCTTTACTTTCTGCTTCGTACTCTGTTTCCGTTTTTGTTTTTTTCATCCTTTTAATCTGGAAAAATGGTAGAGTTACGGCCGGCAGCTTTTGAAGTGCCGCCTCCGTTACCAAGCGAAACGTTGCCCGAAGTTCATGAAAACTCCCTCGCCTGGATGAAGGTGCGAGCAGCGACATCACAGGATCTGAGAAGAACGATATTCGACCTGGAGAAATTCTCTGGAGAACTGGGTGAGTTAAATCACTTCATTAAAGGCGGTGATAGAATTATGGAGAGAGAAGAGGCGAAAACAAACGAAGGCCTACTAGACCCAGGGGATGCTAAATCAATAAAAGCAGATCTGGTGTGTCGAATAAAAAGGAACGTATTGAACCTGATACAGGCGGATGAGGACCCCCATGGGCCGTAGTGAAGGAACGATTGAAGAAGGCTTACGGAGGAGGCCGATGGACACCGGAAGAAGATATCTTTCAAATGTTTCGGGGAATGCGACATCCGGGTCAAACGAAAGGTCAATACGCTGGGGAACTGTTGGCACGGTTCAATAATATTACCCAAAAGATGAGAGAAACGATAAACCTGGCGGAAGTAGAAGCCAGGCTGGCCTTCTTATCGACCATTCTTAAAGTACAGCTAGCCAAGGAGACAGTTAAGCGGGATAACTTACCTGGGGACTGATCGTTCGTGAAGTGCGCCCAAAATCTGATGGATGCTAGCGCCCGTGAAGAGGAAGGCAAGCAGGGAGCGGAGGAGAGAGAGGTTGGTCCAGGTGACATACCGTAGACCTAGAATGCTGCCGCAAATTTGGAAAAGAAGGGAGCCGCCGCATGTGGAAAGAAAAAGGACGATGGCAGAAGGGAGGAGCCATAGAATACCCAGAACTGGAGGAAGGAGGGAGGAACAACAATGTCACGGATGTGGGAGAGTCGGACATCTGGTGGCACAGTGCCTGCGCACGAAATGATTCGAATGTGGGATAGAAAGGCACCTCACCAGGCAGTGTCTGTACCTTTACCGAAGAGCGGATAGGTATTGGGCAGAACCTATGGAAGTAAATGCACAGGGGATGTGGGGTAGAAACAGGATCCCCTCAAATCATTGAAAACGTCGGGAGCCTCAGAGACAGATTAAGAAGAGGATGAACCCGGGATCAGCAGAGATGACAATGGAGAGGACAGCGGGGACCACGGAAGGGGCAGGCAGCAGAGGGGGGACATAGGAAGAAAAAGGCATGCAGAGGGGTGACCGCTGTGAAGATTACAGCGGTATACCTATTATCCGAGTGGTTAGAGACCGCACATTCATTCGGTGTACCCTGCAAGTGGAAACCATCAGTCAAGAAGAGCATCAAAGGGAGGTTACCCATTATCCGAGTGGTTAGAGACCGCATGTTCATTCGGTGTACCCTGCAAGTGGAAACCATCAGTTAAGAAGAGCATCAAAGGGAGGTTACCCATTATCCGAGTGGTGAGAGACCGCACGTTCATTCGGTGTACCCTGCAAGTGGAAACCATCAGTCAAGAAGAGCATCAACGGGAGGTTACCCTTGCCTTTCACCAGGGCAAAACGAACAACTGCGGGATCGAAACAGCCCTGCAGGCCCTCAAGCGCAGATATTTTTGGTGGGGCATGAAAAACAAAATCGCGAAGGGCAGGAGTTTGATAATGCACAGAGATGAAGGCCGAGGGGGCAGCCTTAGAGATCTGTTGACATCTCAACACCCCAGGACACCCGAAAAGTCTGGGGGACATAGAAAGGCTACATAGTACGCTCAGTGACCACCTGCGTATCTTCCACGGGGAAAAAGGGTTAGAATGAGGGTGATCACCAGCCACGAACATAATGTGGTCACCATCAAGAGCATCACACTCCCGATAAAACGAAGGACGGTGCATTTGGAGCAGCTGAAGTTTCTAGCGGCGGAATTGGAATGTCATGGCGTTGCAACCTAATTTCGGTCTGAGCTTGGGAGTGAAGGGTCTAAAAACACCTAGTTGGCATATCACGCACTCGAGTCGACTGTCGGGTATTTTAAATGTAGTATTTATTTGTTTATTTTGACGGCAGTGTCGATTTTATTTTTCTACTTCATGTGCGTATAATAATTATTTTGTGTACAATGGAAGAACGTTTTTGTTTCCCTTGTCTTTATATCGAATCAGTGTCCAAATTTCATTTCTTTTCAAAAAAAATAATTTTTTTTAAATTTATTATGTATGCATAAGTTTACAGGGAATGTCCGTAAACTGGTAGTTGGGTGTTATGGCTTGTGGCAACACAATGTTAAGCCTAATACTACAGGGCCTAATGTAAACAAAGCCTGTGTATAGATAGAGGATGAGAAGATAATCAAGTCAGTTAACAATCGAACCTGTGTGCATTATTACCATCCATATTCTCTCTTTTTTTTTATCGTCTACAGCCGGGAGACAATAACTTATGCATAAAGTTAAAGTATACTTTAGTATTTATGTTCAATATAAATCTGATTATAATGCACTTTATCAAGGGAGAGTCTTCATTTCATTTTTGTTTGTAGTGGCGTCTTTCATTATTTTGGTAATAAAAAAATTTGGGTATTTATTTTTGTAACAAAATATAAATTAATCAAAGAACATTAATATATTTTATAATAAAACAAATCGTAAAATGCTAAGTTATTGGTGAGTTTAAACAATTCATTGTGTTAAAAAGACACAAACCTTTTGGAGTGCTTTTATTTAAAACATTTCTCTTATAAGCTGTCCTGTAGTGTAATATGTACATCAATAATTCAACTATTTATTACCTGCAAATGATTGTAATTTATTCCATCTAGTTGTTCCCATTCCTGAGCAAGGATCTCAGCCCACTACTAGTTCAGGAGTGCCTTCGAAGAACAATGAAAATGCAGCAACTCTTAGCCGAGGAGCTGTGCCATTGCCATCTATCCGACCTCCAGAAAACGTGACACCAAATACGAATTCATCAGGTATTTATCCATATTATATCATATTAGCTGGTGACCTAGACACCAATTTCCTTAGTGATTCCCCAGATGAGCACTTTTTAGGAAATCTTACCACTTCCATGAATTTCTTCGTTCTCATACTCTGCTGCCCATTATCCTGATATCTCAGGTACCTGGATAGACCTTTAATCTAATTTCTTCCTTTTAACTGTCAGACCATTCCTATCGGTTCACTATCTCATTTCCATACCATACATCCCCAGAAATATAAGCTAATGTAATGTCAACTCTCTAACCACTGATACAACGGAACCTCGTATATTTCTTAACCTCTCTTGGTTCTATGGATGACTTCCTTACTGCCATACTTAGCAAGTATATCTTTCCTTCCGATCCTATTGACCCCAGCTCCTTGATTAACTCAGGAAATTAAGACTTAAATCATTGCAGGAAAGCAGCCAAAGAATGTTTATCTAAGGTACCCTGTAGACTACTCTCTTCAAAAATTTGCCTAACCTCTCCTAGTCCAAAATCATGCCCAATCCCAATTCTTTTAGGGCTCCATATCATCAGCACCTTACACTCACACCAAATTGGACCTCTCATGAAAATTTGCCCTAATCAAGCCAAACATCTCTTCTATTTGCCACACTTCTCTTAATGAACTCAATTCCCATTTTTCCACATTTTTAGAAATAAGCCCGAGTACCCTCCATTCCAGCTTTTGGCCGCAGACCTCCATTAGCCCATTGATCAACAATGCATAACTATCCTTATTATCTGTTATTTCACCACCAATAACTCTTACCAAAATTATTAACAATGTCCTCCAACAGAGACATTGGCTGGTTTCAATCATTTATCTCTGGCCACAAGCAAGTAGTCGTCTTCCCATATCCCCCCTCTTTAGCTCTTATATTGTCTTCTAGTGTAGTGCAAGGTGTGTCCATTTCTCCATTATTTTTCTGTGCTTACACCATCAACCTCCAATCATCTATCCAACAATGCCCATACTACCTGCATGCTAACAACACCAAAATCTACCTTTCCTTCATTGGTAGGTCCACTCCATGTCCCTATTGATTTAAGAAGACCAGAACCTCTCTCCACAAACTTTTATTAGATGTAGATGCAGAGAAATCTAAGGCAATTATCATTGGCTCTTGTCCCCTCCTCAAAACCCTGAATTATATTCCCTAACTAAACTTTTATTCCCATTCTATAAACTTAATTATTTGAAATGGATGCCTTGCTTCCTTTTCTTTTCTTAATAGGTCAGAAACTAGAATGTTCTTTTCCCTCTGCTGCATAAACCAAAGGGCAAAAATCTCTCATTGATTTATTAATAAGCACAATTTTGAATAACTTTAGGTTGATACTCGAATCCTTTTGTTTAATTTTGACACGTGAGATAAACTCGAGTTTCTTTTTTATCCAGTTGCTGACGATCGAAGCCACAAAAATAAAAATTAATCTGAAATGCTTTTCATTGCTTTGTTTTCATTGACACACTGTATGGCTTCCATTGTCCATGCCATGACCACTGACTTTCTTTTCCCCAAGATTCATTATCACCATACTGGTTTAAAGGCAAACTACTTCTCAGATTTGAATAAATGAAAGGAGAAGGCGTTTCATTGTAAAATTGAGTCCGGATGTGGCAGAGTCAATTGTATTTATATGCCTGTTAACCCTAATTTACTTCTTGGCTTGTGCATTGTTCATTTTATTTACATAATAAATCTTCCAGAGTTTTGCTGAAGAACTAATATTTTAGAGGTACAAATTCACTTAACATTATTATAAAACAATGGCTCTGCCAATGGTGCATAGTTTTATTTTATATATTTATATTTACACCATTGATATAATAAAGAAACAAAACTAATTGAATTTGAAAAACTTCAAAATTGTTACTTGTTCTCAAATATCAAATTAACACAGGTTATTTTTTTTAAAAAAATTTAGGTCCTTTCAATGTTGTTACAACCCATACTCATAGAGCCCATTCACGTAATTCTTCTTGGGACATGAGAGTTGGCTCAAGAAGTTCTACAGACTTACGGAGTTTATCCCGTCCTGGTCATTCAAGGACAGCATCTTTGGATTTACGTCATGTTCATGATGTGAGCAGAGTTGTTAATAATGACCTAGCATTAATATTTGGACAAAATCAAGGTAAACCAAAAAACTTCTATTATTATTTTACATTTTTTCTGATGGATTGTATATTTAAAATTAAATGAACCATTATTTTCCCATTTTCTGTTTTTTTTTTTCAGTTTCTAATTGGGCAGACCCTCTTAGGGTACAAATAATAAAGGCACATCACCATTGTATTGCTGTTGCTTATGCTCATTTTGTAGTTTGTTATAGGTATTATTTATGTTGCTTATATAATATTTATTGAATTAACCTCAGATTTAAGCCCCTTATTTTCCTGAATCATTGCCTTTATTTACACATATTAATTTTAATATTTGTTTAAAAATATAAATATAGGTTATATGTCCTACTTTACCTTATATCTCATAGATTATTCTTCTCTCATCTTTCTATCCTAAATTAGTTTAAGATTTCAACTTCTATCATGACACGTTATAATAATCTCAATCTGGACAATCACTTAATTATGTTAGATGAGTGAAAAATCTGGTTATTTAAAAGTTTTTTATAATATAATTAATTTGGAGAGTTTGAATAATTGACTTTTGCCCCTGAATAACCAACTCATACAATTAACATTGAAAAAATCAGCAGAGCGTTTCGTCCTTGCTGCTTTTAAACTGTTTACAGGTCAAATCTCTGTCTGGAACTTGAAGTCTCAGAAATCAATGATTTTTGTACATATATAGTACTATCAGTTTCAGATTTTCCCATTTTTAGTTTTTGAGTTATACATTTTTAAAAAAACCAAAAATCGACTGTTTGTTGACACATTTTGAAACATTCAACAGCTTATAGCTCCAAAACTATCTGTCCTAGAAAACTGAAAATAGTGTCATTCTTTTCAGAATTTCACGGGCTTTAATTTGATATGTTACTTGAATTTGCCAAACCAATCTTAAAATGTTTTAAAAAGTTATTTATTTAAAAACACAAAAACGAAATTTTGAAAAAATATAAGTTACAAGTACATATTGTTAGAATTTATGAGACCAATTTCATGATAGTATTTTTTTATTAGTTCATTTGGTGTGGAATGACCCACCCATATGTACATATGTTTCACAAATTTCAGATTTCTGGTTATGTCCAAGTTTTTTAAAAAAACATTTGCCCACATGATGAAGCGATAAAACGGGAGCAAATTGTCTATGCATTGATTAAGTACACTGTTTACTATGGCAACCTAATATCATTGGGTAGGATCACCTTTTTTTTATTGATATAGAGGTTTTCTTTCTTCCTTCCAATTTCAGACTTACTAAATAAATTTCAGTTTAAAAAATTTCTGAACCATACATCCACTTTTTCTTTTTCTTATCTTCATTTCTTTCACCTCTATAAATTTTCTGTTGCAAGTTTCTAACAGAAGAAAAAAAGCAAGCTCTAAATGAAAAAATATAAGAATTTTGCTGTGTCATCCCAAAGATTATTTTCCACCTAAAGAAATTAGCTAAATACCAGTTTTATTGATTTGGCCAATTCCTTGATGAATTCATATCATCCCCTTCCTTATCAATTATATTGCAGTCTTTATGTATGTATTTATATATATACATCATAGGTGTTAAGTTATACATATAAAAGAACTTAAAGTATCTTTTTTTAGATTGAAAGATTCACATGGCTGGCAACATGTTTTCACTTCCCCACATATTGAAAGCTGTATTGAAAGGGTTGCAGTAAATGCAAAAATCAGTCAGGGAACTGGCAGTGAAGCTTCTAAGATGGTTGCAATTTCTTATGGCTGTCATGTTCGTTTGTGGGGTATTACGGAGCTTGGTGCGAAAACAAATATTGGTAAGTAAACATCTGCTATTAGCAGCAATGGTGAATGCACCTTAATACACAATAAGGTATTATGTACACATTTTATGTGTATCAGTGTTAAAACAAAAATTTGAAGTTGCTTTTCAGGAGTTCATTGCTCTTTGTTTAAAAATCAATTCTTAACAAATTTTTTGTTACTTTAATCTGAGGAAATTATCTTTCCTTACAAGTTCTATCTTGTAATTTTTTATTATATTTGTTGTGGTCTTGATGGATTTACTCCATTGATTTCCAGTAAAAAAAATTTAGTGGTGTTTGTTGTATTGAGCTACATTGTTTTCATTTAGTTGGTGAATTTTTTTTCAGTGTGACGTTTCAGTATAGAGCTGAAAATGAAATGAAAAAGGTGTTAAGTCATATGGATTGGTTAATTCCATTTATCTTTTAAACGTATAGTGGGTGGATAACAAACTCTATAAAAGAAGATTGTTTTTTAAAGAATTATTGAGAGTGATATGAGTGGTAAATCCAAGTTAACTTTACTTAGTGTAAAGACCATCATCAAGAAACTCCAGGTGTGATCTCCCGACTAAAAATTAGGTTGTTAAGTGACAGAGCTCTCCAAAAGCATTCATATATAGAGAACTTAAGTATCAAGAAACAATAGTTGATTCCAAAACAAAAGGTCTCACCCGGGAACAATAAGAGATACTGACCAAGTGGGCAGGTTTACACAACCTTGATGTAGTCGGCAGTCATTATTTATTGAATCAATATATTTTCTTAGCTGTTGCTCAGTATATGTTTCACGATTATATTCTTAATTTTAATTGATCCTGTTAGTAAATAAATTAAATTGACAGAAATAGAAAAAAAATGCTATTAACTTGTCTGATGTATCTCATAAGTAAGGATTTTGTTAAAATTGCTGTTATTATTTTTTTGTTAATTTTTAACAAACTTTTTTTAAATCATTGGTTGTATAATGGCTACGGTCCCAGCTGCTTCTTCGCTGTTTGCTTAAACTCGATTCCCAGTTCCCTCCACTTCACTAGTTAAATCCAGTTGGAGCCGGAGCTCCAACCTTTATTTAATTTCAAATAAAGGGTAAACAAACAAGGTCTCAACATGATAAGCAAATAAAAAAAAGGAAGTAAGAGTGCAGAACCATCTTTAAAGAATATAAATATATAGAGAGGTTTTTCTATACATATTAGGTTGGTGCGTATGAAATGTCGGATTTTCTTTAAATGTGAACATTTGTCTCCCTGTTTTTGTTATGCTTTTGTTTTTGACATAACCCCCTTGCAGCACCCACCTTATTCACCGGATCTTTCGCCCACTTTCATTTATTTAAACATTTAGTACTGTTTTTATGGGCTAAACAATACGAGAATGAAGACAGTCTGAAAAATGCCATATCAGAGTTCATTGCTTCTAAAGATCAGAATTTCTTCAAGACAGGCATCTATGCATTAAAATCTCGTTGGGAAAATCGTATTGAAGTAAATGGTGCATATTTTGATTAAATAAACAGCTTTTGGAAAAAGATATGCAGTTTAATATATTCACTTAAGAATCCGACATTTCATTCGCACCAACCTAATATATATAACATTATACATTTCTATACATATTATATAATTTCATTTTTGAATCGCTTGTATTTCTGTTATTTTTATGTTATAGGCATATTTAATTTAGGAGTTAGAGTTGAATATTTGTTTTTTATTGGAAGCCAACTTGTGGCATTGTCACCAACTGGCAAAATAGGAGTGTGGCATGCTATGACTCAACATTGGCAAATTCAAGATGTAGTTCCTATATCTTCTTTTGATACCGCTGGTTCATTTCTATTACTTGGATGTAATGATGGCTGTATATATTATATAGGTACTCACTATTTTTATTTTTTATATATTAATATTGTTGAATGACAAGCTTTTCAAGTCTTTCCTAGATTTTTTTACTTAAAGCAGGTGCTGTGAAAAGCCCATATCTGTTTTTTGGTGTTACTCTGCAACCCATCTAGCAAGGGGTAACATATGGAGGACTGATATAGGGATCCTCTATATCAGCACTCCTCTAAATAAAAAATATCTTCCAACCACCAACTTGATTTTATATATATATATATATATATATATATATATATATAATAAAATTTATCGTCTTTTTAAAATAAATTGCATGGTAGGGAAAAGGGAATTATTATTATTATTATTATTTCACTCAAAAAAATGAATTAGATTTTATTAGTTTCTTCTGATGCATTAATTTTTATTTTCTGTTTTATCAGAATTATACGCTAGTATTTTGAAATTCAAAAATTATACTATAGACTTTTATTGTCTTTGTAACTAAATAAAATATAATTTTACTATATAATAATAATACAAAATATATTTTTTCTAGTTTAATGTTACTTTTACTTTTACTCTAAGTAATAAAGGTTGTAAAAAATGATAATGTAAGTTTTTGAAAGCCCTCATGACTCATAAAATAAATAAATAATAAAATAAATAATAATAAAAAAAATAAATAAAAAAAATAAAATATGTATTATATATTGTGGGAAGACACCTTGTTTTATTCTATAATTGGACTAAAAAATGTGTAAATAATTTATGACTATTTTATTAGCAATATATTCCCAAAAATCAAGATATTTCAATTTATGTTTGAAAATTTCTATAGAAATAATAATAATAGATATCTTAAAATGAACAATAAATCTTATCTTCAAACTATTTTTAAAACAAATTACCACAGAAAGTGCTTTTCTGAAACAGTATTATTATAATTTTACCTATATATAAATAGAAATTTTGCATCTAAATGCCATCTTTACTTTAAATAATTATGAAAATTTACATTGCCATAATATACCACAACTAATATTTATTAATTTATTGAATATATTTTTATTATATATGTTGTTTTTAGACATGCAAAAATTCCCTCTTCGTATGAAAGATAATGATCTTCTTGTCACTCAACTGTACAGAGATCCATCACATGATTTAATCACAGCTATATCAGTATATTTAACACCTAAAACAAGTAAGTTCATTATGTATTGCAGTTGTTTCATAAATCCAATTGATAATTCAAATAAAGTTAAGATTACCACACTACTTATAGTGTGATGTTAATCACTTTAATAAACCCTTATTCCGTATTTAGGTGAAGACAAATTTAAGAATCCAAACTGCTGATTTAACCTTCTGAAATATATGTTACATATATTAATAAAACTGTTTGGATGTAATAAGTAACAACACAAGTTAACAAAAGAACCAAGTTTATTAATCAGTTCACACACGCATCACAACATTAGCAATCAGTTTATATACATACAAAGCTCTGGAGGTAACAACCAGGTTCAGGTTATAACTTACAAATGTTACCAACCTAACATTTTATTAAGAAGAAATAAAATATATTCTAAAATAACTGTCCATTAAATGATATGGGAAGATGAAATATTATATTGTTATTTTTAATTCATATTAAATAGATATTGGGATGATTCCTGTGGCCTTGGCAGTGTACAGTATTACGTTAGAAATACGTCAAATTAGAAGAATTTGATGTAGGAACGATTTCGGGGCTTATCACAGTAAAAAGTAATTTGGAATATAGATTATTTCTTATGGGTCCTAGACTATTTTGGCTAGGGTTACAGTCATAATGGACACTGTGAGAGTGTCAGTTGCTCTGTAAATTCCATAGAAGATAGTTGTTATTCAGGCCCAGTTGTATTTAAAACAAGAGTATAGTTGTTAAATGAGGAGAAAAAGTGTAATAGTATTAAGATCATGATCAAAAGTGTATACTAATGTGTGCAGAAATAACTAAAGCCAAATTAATTGAGTTTCATTATATTATGGGAATATGGGTGAATATGGAGGGTGCGGCAAAACTTCCCAGCCAAGCTCCAGTAACTTCCACCGCGTCTGCAAAAAGGTGTGAGGTCTGGCATTGTCGTGATGGAAGACAATCCCCTGGTCACAGTACACATCCGAATTGATGGTCCTGTTCGGGGAAGAAGTTTGTAAAAGACAACACCCCTCTAATCCCACCAAAATCGAGAGCATAATCTTCTTTGGGTGAAGTCCTGCTTTGGGGGTTGTTTGTGGTAATTCGCCGCGCTTCCCCCATGAGCGTTTGCACTCCACATTGTTATAGACGATCGACTTTTCGTCCCCTGTCATCATTCTCTTCAAAAAAGGATAGTTTTCTTCACGTTCCCGCAATGAATTACACATGGAAATCCTTTGGGCGAGGTTAGCCTCACTAAGTTGATCGGGAACCCTAACATCAAGCCTGCTCAGGTAGCCAAGTTGATGCAGATGGTTTTCAACACTCGATGTGGATATTTTGAGGATAACTGTGATCTCCCTAGTTGTATAACGGGGATTGGTGTCGACTAATTCCTTCACTTTGTTGCTGCTAATCTCAGTTGGCCGGCCAGAGATAGGTGCGTCTTGAACCAAAAAATTTCCTGATTGAAATCTTGAAAACCACTTCTGGCACACACGTTCCATAACAGCATCCTCTCCGTATACAGCGCATATCTCCCTGCAAGTTTCCACTGCTTTCTTACCTTTTTTAAAATAAAAAAGGATGAGGTGTCGATAATGTTCGTTTTGGTTTTCCATTTTCAGGATGATCCTAAACACACAAAATACTATCAGTCTCGTCGGAATTTTGGGTCAAACTACGTTGAAGTGTCTAGTATCTGACGAGAGTGCACTTGCAAGGGACGGACTGAAGTTAGCTGCATATTAGACTGCTTGAAGTTTTGTGACGACAAAAAACGAACGGACTTTTTGGCCAACCCATTACTTTGTATGCCATAGTTTAAAAAAATGTTGGATAGAATTGGAAACCAATTTACAACTAAATAACCTCCAAAGTGTGGGGTATGAGGAAAGTTGAAACTCCATTGAAAGCCAACTTCGGCAACATGATTTTGAACACTGTCTCAAGTGCTGCTGCTCCTCAACCATGAATATAGTCCTTGCGGACAACAACCTAGTCCACCAAAGTTAGTGCCATTATCAGAGCAGGTAGCATTTGGTTGTCCTCTACGAGTGACAAACTTATTAAATACAGCTAGAAAAGCTTCCGTTGTCATGAAAGAGAACCCCTATATGAACAGCTCCAGTAGCCTTGCAAATGAAAGTACACAAGTATGGCTTGGAAGTAGAAGAATTTTGGCAGCTGCCGAGCTTAATTGAAAAAGGATCTGTGTAATCCACTCCACAATGAGAAACTGGCTGACTGGGAAGAACTCTGCTGTAAATCAACTAAGTACTGTATACTATAAAACCTGCTGCATTTATATACTTTCAAACACCTTGTAAACTGGGCACAATAATTCAAATGTATCCTGTAAGGCTATTATGCATACCTTTATGGGACTAACAACCCTCCAAACCCTTGACCCTACTAAACACAACACCACATATCAACATAACATTAAACCTTGTTGATTTAATAATTGTCATACTGTTCTTCTATCTATAAACCATTAGTAAACACTATTGTGCTAAAATGTATGCTGATAATTTCTAAACAAATTAAACTTATTAATTCCATAATAATGTCTTTTGAATAAAAATTTATTTTTTCAGGTTTGTGTGGAAATTGGATTGAAATAGCTTATGGCACAAGCTCAGGAACTGTTAGAGTTATAGTCCAGCATCCAGAAACTGTTGGTCATAGTCCACAGCTGTTTCAAACATTTACAGTTCATCAAAGTGCTGTTACAAAGGTTCGACTTGATTATTCCATCACAGTGGCAGTTAATAACGCTGATATAAAAATATATTAATCAAATATTTATTATTTGTATATATTTTAATTATATATTTTTCATATAATTTATTACTTTATATTTAACTTTTACGTTATCTCAAGGTTCTGTTAATAAAAATAGGATAAAGTTCTGGCAAAATGAATAATGGTTTATTTACACACATTGATTGAAAAATTGATTTACAAATTAACTACGTACATAATAAAAGAATACTATTAAATCTAACATTAAAATGGTACCTTATAATTATTCGCGGCTGGCTAGCGGTTCTTGGTTGACTCTTCGTGGTGCGTTCTTTGTTCTAAACTGCAGCGCCTGGTTTCATACGTCTCGTGGTCCTTGGTTGGTGTCGAGCGTGGTCCTCTTCCGGTAGCGTCTCTTCTTCGTATAGGTCAAAACTGAATGAGCATCCTTGGTTCGTCTGGTGCATCGCGTGATCCGGATCGTCTTCCTTGAGCGTCCTTTGTTCTCGTGCCTGGTGAAAAGTGAAAAGGGCTGACCTTGCGTGGGTTGCTGGTTAGGTCACGTCCCCTCGGTCTCCGATGAAAGAGTGCCTCTTCGTCCTCTGCCGGTTCTCTCTTCCGGTCCTGCTCTTAGCCTTGTTCTCTCTCCTACCTACCGCTGCCTTCTTGACTCTTGACCTCTTTGGTTGTTCGGATATTTATACTTTGCTTAATTTACGTAGTTTATAAAATAAAATATTTATATTAAATTATTGACATTATTTATATTATAAATATTTATGGTTAATATAACGCAACGAATTGTGTTTAAACATTCATGAATTTTGAATTTATGCCCGCTAATTTTGAGTTTATTAATAAAAACACTATCAAAACTCATATCACAACATTAAAATATCACAACAATATATTAGTATCAAACTGGTGTTTTTCATGGATTTGCCACATTTTTGGTTGTTTCAAAATTTTATTAACGTAGAATACATTTTATAGTAGAAGTTAAATATATTAGGTTGGTGCGTATGAAATGTCGGATTTTCTTTAAATGTGAACGTTTGTCTCCCTGTTTTTGTTATGCTTTTGTTTTAGACATAACCTGGTTAAAGTCGTACTGTCCATTGCCATAGTCACATTTTAGCAAAGATTTTCTCAAAAGTGTTCCCTTTTGTTATTTGCTTTGAATTTTGCACCGATATTCGTGGTTTTTATTTAATTAAATTAATTAATGCTAATTAATTAACTTAATTAATGCTAATTTGAAAACATTCAGTCTGGTGATTTTTCCCTGCAAAATGAACCGCGAGGAAGACCTTAAAGGTCTGTGAAAAATGATGCTCTGAAAGCATTGGTGGAAATGAATCCAACTGTTTCTTCAAGGGAACTTGCTGCCAGAATGGAAGTTGACCATACAACAATATTGCGACATCTTTCTGAAATTGGCTAGGTGAAAAAAATGGATAAGTGGATACCGCACGAACTAACCGAGCGAAATAAGCTGGATCGCTTGAACGTATGCTCATCATTGCTAACCCGATTTAATCAAGATCCATTTTTCGATCGGATCATTACTTGTGATGAAAAATGGGTTCTTTACGAAAAATAGGAAAAGGTGTGCTCGGTGGCTTGATAAGGATGAGGCTTGTGCTCATACTCCACGGCCATCACTTCATCCACGGAAAATTTTAATCACAGTTTGGTGGAATGTGACTGGAGTAATACACTACTCATTCCTTCGAACTGTAATGACAATTACAGCCGAAAAGTATTGCCAGTACATTGAAGAAATGCATGAAAAATTGAAAATTATACGCCCATCACTTGTTAATCGGCATGGCCCAATACTTCTCCACAACAACGCTCGGCCGCATACATCGTACAAAACAATTGCGAAATTAAATGAATTAAAATATGAAATTTTGCAGCACCCACCTTATTCACCGGATCTTTCGCCAACCCACTTTCATTTATTCAAACATTTAGAACTGTTTTTATGGGCTAAACAGTACAAAAATGAAGACAGTCTGAAAAATGCCATATCAGAGTTCATTGATTCTAAAGATCAGAATTTCTTCAAGACAAGCATGTATGCATTAAAATCTCGTTGGGAAAATTGTATTGAAGTAAATGGAGCATATTTTGATTAAATAAACAGCTTTTGGAAAAAGATATGCAGTTTAATATATTCACTTAAGAATCCGACATTTCATTCGCACCAACCTAATACAAAGTGTCGTTGAGAAGAGTAAATGACATTTTTTACCGTAACTGAACATCTAACACTTTATCAACTATCCAGCAAACAACAAAATAAACCTCTATAAATAGATTGTAGAACCCAAATTATTAACCTGTCCTTTTCTTTTGTAGAATAAGTCCATTCCTAAGTAGTCCAGTCACCTGCTACTTTTTACCTGTAAAAAGGTCCATACTTATTAATCTTTTAATATGTTGTATGTGTGTTCTAGCCAAAAATGCCTCTTTAAAAAAGTTAAATAGCATTAAATTTCCTACAATAAACTGTTAAAAGGTTTTTTTTAAACCAAGTATGTAGAAAGTTTAGAAAATTTTTTCAAAATATCAAAAAACTGAAAAATGCTGGTTTTTCCCTAGTAACTTTCATCTTTCAACATTCCTATTTGAATAAATAACGCTCGATAACCTAAACAATAGAAACCCCACCCCTAATGAGATGTTCATTTCAGAACAAGAATATTATTATCCATGTATAAAATATATATTTTATAAAAATTTACAATACATGTGGATATATTAACTAAGTAATAAATATTTAAATAAATTATTACAAATTAGCCATCAACATTAATTCATAAAAACCTTGAACTCTTAGGTCTTAGGCCCCAATGGCAAGTCAGCATCATCTCTCAGTAATTCCTCTTCCTCCTGAGCAATGATCTCATCGATGACATCCTCCTCGTTGTCGCCCTCAATGTCTGTGTCTTCCTTGTTGAGGTCAGTCTCAGGCAATTTCTCGCAAAGCATTTCCTGCACAATTCTTTCAGATGGCTGAGCACTGGAGTTCTGCTTTTTTGCAGTTGCAAGCCCCGGTGCTACACCCTGCTGTGCAGTTGCATTGTATCATGTGCATCACCTTTTTTGGTGCTCCGTCCATGGTCGTTGGACTCTTTTTGTTAAAAGTCCAGCCCCAAACTGCCAGTAACTTTCCATAGCCCAGGCAAGTCTGCACTTGCAGATAGGTATGAAAAGAATAGTACCGGGCAGTGTATCGTCTGGAGGGCAATATCGCATGGTGGAAATTTGATTTTACCATGGAGTTGAAAAATATTCAGCAGCAATCATCGTTTAGAGTATCTGTGTCCATGTTTTCACCGTACAGTGTCACAAGAAACTTTCCACCTGCTTCCAAAATGTCCGGATTTCACCAAAACCAAGTGATGTAGCTTCATCTTTGAAAGCACTAACTATGGCAGATAGAGAAAGATTTTTCTCATAATTAGTGAAAATTTTCTTCTTTTCTTGTCCAAATAGGTTCGATGTAGTGTTGTCATACCCGCTCTCTATATGAAAGAAATGAATATTTTGAGTATTGTATTTGCATGAAGCATCCAAGTCACCAGCCTTAGATGGTTAGAACCTGCAGTTTTTCGATATTTTTATATCTCAGAACGTGTTTGGTTTAAAAAAATGTTTAACCAGTTCAAATGGTAGGAAATTTTAGGAGTGTTTTCGGCTAGAACGCGTCGTTTAGGAGTTATAAGCTAAAAAATGAAAAAAGTCTGAACATGTTTATGTTTTTTGGCTGCCCTGAAGTTTGCACATGGTTCTCAAATTGGAAAACTTGGATTCTACACTGCAGACTACCCACGTACAACATATTTAATGATCATTAACTTCAGACCTTTTTCTAGGTAACCCCAATTGTAAGTACAGGGTGACTAAGAGTAAAGAGGTCCCAGAAGAAAATTTTAGGAGGAAATCAATGATCGTTAATAATTCCTACATTTTCTTTATTTTTTTCACTTCTTTTGGCTTATGTTTTTTGTTTCAATCTATTGCTGTTGGTTCTTTGTAGTCTTCCCATATGTACATAGGCCCTCTATCATATGTAAGCTTATATCAGTGTTATTTTATCTATTTTTTGTTTTTTGTCAGATAGCTATTCCTTTCTTGTTCTTTATTGTTATTTTTAAGGGACAATAACCGAGAATAAAGTGTTTTTTCCATTTAATTTCGTCATTTTATTAATATATAGAGAAACTAACCACATGATCAGATGCAGGTGAAGTGTCAAATGAAATTGAGTTGTCCGCCCTGAGTACCATTTTAAGATCAACTTATATCATGTCCAGGAAGACTGGGCACCTATTAATAACTTGCTGTAAGAGCTTATGGAATCTCCCTCAGTCTTTGTTGAATGGTACTCAACAGTATATGAATCTGGTGGGGGGGGGCAGTAACAAGTCTTCTGACCCCTATAAAATTTGTTTAAATGTATTAAAATTGATAGGAATTGTGTGCATGAGTTAAAAGGCTTTGTTTTCTGAGGTTCCTCAAGTCAAGCAATGACTAGGAAATGGGGAGGTGGATTAAGAAGAATTATAATTCTTCTTTTGTGTTGGGGCTCGGATACTATTCTTTCTAAGGTTATAATGGTGACTCAGAATGTGATATGCTATCTTTAATTTTTTAATGTGTTGCCCCACAACCTAGTTAATTTTTAAATAAGTTTTTAATTTGTAAATAAATATGTCATTTAAATTTTATAAGTAAGTTATATGCTGGACTTGCCATTGGAAATTTTTGCAGTTCCATTTCCAGATAAATTTAAATATATTTTCAATTCTTATTTCTAGAAACTGAAAGAATGTTAATATTTGATTATTTTCCATATTATTATTATTCATTTCATATGGAAAATAATCATAGGTTATGCTTATTTGGTTATTACATCAATACTATTCATTGATACGTTCTATGAACAAGTTTATATATTTTTATAATTAGAATATTCCTGTTATTTTGCTCTGTTTTTTTCTTTTTATGGAGTTAATATAAACACTTTTAGCAGCTAAAAATATAAATTTTGAGTTATTGTAAAAACTCTAAATCTATTTGTGCAAAATTGAAATTTAATGCAGATTATAATAAATAATCATTTATAATTTTTATTGCTGCTTGGTAAATTTTGAATCAATTTAATTTCAGTTATTTCATTTTAGGTCACTCTTTCTGAGAAATTCCTCGTTTCGGTTTGTTGTGAATATAACCATGTAAGAACATGGAGTGTTACAAGATTTCGAGATATGATATCTACTCAACCTGGTTCTACACCGGTGGCCTCATTTAAGATACTTGCTCTGGAAGAAGTTGACCCTTATATTAGTTATACAGTAGGAAATGATTTTGGTAAGACTTGCCAAACTAAATATTATCCTTAACTTCTATTAATGTATTATAAGTAGTTTTCTTATTTTTTGAAAAGATTCTATTAGTTTTGTTCTTTGTAAAATGTTATTAGTCTATATCGGTTTACTTTTTTTAAATATGCTTTAAAAAATTGTTAGTAAGAAAAAAATTAATGATAAATATTATTATCAGTTAAGTCATTAGTTAAGGAAGGAATGTGAAAAAGGATAAATAAATATAGCATAATAGATTGATGGATTGAAGATGGGAGAATTTCCCAAAACTTATATAATTAAATAAATGTTAATAATTAACAGCCACAGAAAAAATACTCGGGAAGAAAAATAATCCCGATTGAGAACATATACAGAGGGGTCCAAAAAAATGTATCCAATGGTTAACAGTCCATAACTTGCAAACTAATTGACAGAGTTGTCTCATTTATGGTGAAAGTGTAGCTTAAAGTCCAACTTAAAGATATCACTGTAGGTGTTCGAAATGGTCACCATTAACATCCACACACAAACGATGCCGCCAAACTGCAGCACGAACTACTGACTGCAACATGTTCAGTTGGATATTTGCACATGAATGTACGATGGATTCTCGAAGTTCATCCAATGTGCGTGGCTTTTGTCGATAAACGACGTCCTTTAGTGTTCCCCACAGGTAAAAGTCTAGAGCAGTTAAGTCTGGGGAACGTGGTGGATACTCTACAGCACCTCTACGTGTTCCTTTCGTACTTAAAATACCACTTTAAAACAGACTTCCTTTCATCAAATGTAAGCCTTACGCCAGCCATGTTTATTCGAGTAACAAGGTACAACTAACAATAAAACACTAACTATCTGGCGACTGTCATCTGACAAAACAAAACAACGCAATACAACACTTGTATGGCGATTGCCGGAACTACAAACTATTACACTACCAAAAATGAGACAACTCCGTCAATTAGTTTGCAAGTTATAGACTTTTAAACAGTGGATACATTTTTTTGGACCCCTCTGTATACATATAGTATATTTATGCTTTTACTTATAATTATTAATAATAGTGGGATAAAAAAAATTTACTACACCAACTAGATTTGGGTTAATAATCGTTAGTTGCTGTATGTGATCCCTCAGGCAACAACCCAAAGGCTATGTCCTGGTGTTATTGTGAGGGTGCGAGAGTACTAGCTCTTGAGTCTAGAACCATTCATCAGCTAATTTGGAAATCACATAAAAAGCAGTGAACCGTGCGTGATCATTTGAAGTTTGTTTCTTTTTGTAGTCCTGATGTATCAAAAGAAACATAGTTTCATGCTATATATCCATAGGTATTCCACAGGTAACTGCGTTCCCCCTTTTGGTGATTTACAAAGTTGGGAGTATTTATTCTCTCCAAGCTGGTTCTGAATGATCCGTCCTCAGAATTAGTGTTGGAGAAATTGTTTTTTTTTTTAGAACTGCGACCCAATCTGGAAACTGCATTTTCCCCCGCTGGGCAAGCTAGAACTGTATGTAGCAATATTACTGAGATGTTCTAACTTTGAATTAGTGTGCATTATTGCAAAAACTTATATCAATTTTTGTTTGTATCCCCTATCTCATGTATTCCAAAATTTTCTATGCCCATAATCATGAGGATATATTTTTCTGGAAGCTCCCACAAGAAGAATGGTGTGTACCCATTCATCATAAAATTTCCTGAAAGTCTCTGAAAAATATTCTTTTTAGCCCTATCTTAAACCAGAAGATTATAGGCCATTGTAAACAAGCAGCCCAGATCAAGTCAAAATGAAATTAAATTAAAATTCTGGATCGTATACAGGGTGTAGCTTAAGTGATGTTAGAAGCTTAAAGAAGGAAGTAACAGTGCACTGTGTTCAGGAGAAAAGGTAGGTACAGGTTAGGTTTGAGGTAATTTATATAGTCTTGGAATGCCACAGATTTACCTTCAAAAAATAAGGGTAGGCAAAAACTGTTCCCAAAGGCGAGTGTGAACCAGAAAGAGGCAGACTGAACCTCTGGGGGAGTGCCACTAGGAAGGTCATGGGTAATGGTGCCCCAGAAGCCGTTGTCTGCATGGAAGAGGTCCTTTCCAAGTTTAGTTTGGGCAGAAGCCAGGAAACTCCATTGGGAAAGGTGTGGAGGCTGACAGCGCTGGGACTAAAGCTAGCTAGTTAGGAATAGAGGTACAGAAGTTAAATGAAAAGGCAGTGTTTAGAAACATCAATAGCTGCGAGAACTAGTCCAGTGGCGAGCCAAAGCTTGACTGAATCGTCAGCTTAGACACAGTTGTATATATAGCCAATCACAAACAATGGGAGAGCGGTTTATTCCAACCAACCAAAAGGCATTTATTTTTACCAATAAGGCTTGCTTGCTTACCTTCTGGCTGCCCCATCAGTCAGTCTATGCTGGTGATGCTGGCGGTAGTCTGTGAACTGGTCTGCAGCTTGCTATTTATTATATAATCACTATTTACACTTTGGTTACGTATTTCTTTAGTTACGATATTTACATTGATAACTTGTTCAGATCAGACAGAGTAGAGGGTAACTTAATTTTGTGGTATTTATTGGTTGTCGCTACATGGACTACAGCCCAAATGAACTTTTCTGTCGCATTTGAGGTCTATTATCACATTTTTAAGTTTCGGGCATCATTGATGTTACACCCTGTATAACGTGGTTTATAAATTGAATATGTTACACTGCTATTAACCCAGAATGAAATATATTTACAAATGAAATAAATAATAATTACAAGATAAAGTGGACACCAGGTGAGAATAACTAATAGTGAAAAAAGTGACATTAAGAACTAATGAAAATAAATACAACTACCACATGAAATAAATTCTTCAAAATTTAATGTCGATCAGTTGGCTAGATGAAATGAATAAAGTATCTCAAGTAATATATAAGATATATTAGATAACATATCTGGCCCAAAGCTGTCGTCGTGAGTTGTTAGTTCAACTTTGTCTCCATCCGGAGATACTTGTCCAGAGCTTACTTCGTCTCCCTTCAGAGATAGTTGTCGAACAACTTACTTTATCTCCCAAATGGAGATAAACACTGGTACGTCCAACTGTTGATGCACCACAATATGTTGACTTATCCTAAGATGCTCTCTCTAGGGCTGTCCAGCATAGACGCACCATATGAGGCTTGGGAGAGGGGGGTTGTCACCACAGCATGGGAATACAACTCTTTTTCTAAGCACCTACACAAGATATTCACAATAACTTAATTACTTACAAATTCACAAGTATAAATGATAAGACTTGTGAACACCCTATATATTCTTTTGGCTGCTATTACGTTTTCTATATACTCTCACTCTTTAACTCTTGTTTTAGCCTGAACTCCTAGTTTCTCTTCATCGTGTTCCTTTAAGATAGCCCATCTTTCATTTATATTATGTTCCAAAGTTTGTCTGTTTTACTTAAATTTTTCTACAGTGTATTGAAATGACCTGCTAACAGCAGGGTTCATCCCTCACCGTCCCAAGTTTGCACAGTACTGCCAGCCATGTTTGATAAACATAAATAAATATTGTATTATACATACAACATAGATAAATGTTGGGTGGGAAAAACTACTTGATTCTTACTCACAGCATTTAACATGCTAATCCGCAGCTGGGTGAGGATAAGCCTGAGAAAGTTAGTTACCTCCTAGTGCCATATTAGAAAAAGATCAAAACCTGTAGATAGTAATGTGTGGGTAATATGGTCCTCTTGATGGCACCTAAATGAAAAATTGTTTCACATAAAAAGCCTATTATGGACAAAAAGTTGGCTGTTGTTGAAACTATCTGTTTGTTAAGGACTCAATTAAAAATATTTTTGCTGATTATGTTTACATTCATCACATTTAAGAACAGGCAGTTCTAAGTTGCTATACCTTATCTGTACCTTCCCTGAAGTGCAGTTTTCTTTTGAACACATTATCTGATTAATTGTGGCTAGATTAATGCACTCTGATTATTCTTTGAGACAAGAATAATATAATCCAGATAAATAAGTTTCCAGCTAATCTCCTGTTAGCTAGTTTGTATAGACATATTGAAGGGGTGTCACTATTGAGAAAACCCAAAGACGTAATGCTGTAAAGGTTGGGTATGAAAGTTTTTGTTGAAGGTGGGATGCAAACTATGTTTAATGCTACTTTTAAGTTGACTAGGATATGTTAGATTCATGATAATTGTGGTAACTATCTTTTAAATATAGCAAGAAAAAATCCACCACATGGTCCCTGTTATATTAAAATTGTTTGTTAAATAATTTGTATCACTTTTTTTTACTGGAATCTCGAAAACTAATATTGTATTACATTTCCTATTTTTATATTTTAAAGGACCTTTTGGGGAACAAGATGATGAGCAAGTTTTTGTTCAAAAAGTCGTTCCAGAAACATCTGAACTTTTTGTTCGTTTAGCTTCAAATGGCAAAAGGTTTGTATAATATATTTTGAATGGTTTTTTTTTTAATTATTTGTTTAATCAAATATTTATTGCCATGGACCAACTTTTGTTAGTTTACCTTCTAAATAAGTAATTGAACACACCCAAAAATAAGTTAACAAAACTTGAAACTATTTCAGTTCACATAACTTCATTTAAAAAACTTATCTGTATGCTAATCTTAACAATTATTAGTTGTATGTAATCCTATTGTTTTAATAATTATATATTTTACGCTATGTTATAGAGTTTGTGTTATTCGTGCTGTTGATAATACTACCATTACATCGTTTTGTGTTCATGAATGTGAAGGATCTAGCAGAATGGGATCAAGGCCACGTAGATTCATACTTACAGGTCACACTAATGGCACTCTTCAAATGTGGGATCTTACTACAGCCTTAGATCTTTCAAAAAAAGGAGAATCAAGTAAGCTCGCTTATTACAATTAACATGCATGGATAACTGAAGAGCTTGATTGAATGAATATGCCATTACATTTATTTTATAATTCAATTTTATTTGCAAATATATGTATATAATAACTGTATTTTCCATGAGATAAGGCTAACTACTGTCTATCATGTAACCTAAACATGAATTTTTACTCTTCTTTGGTTAGTTGTCTATTTCCAAGTTGAGCCAATAAATAAAAAGTGTAATTAGGTAGACATTGTTTAGCATCTTCTTGTTCTTAGATGTACCAAAATCTTGTCTTTGCTGACTTTCTGTTTTTCTTACCTCTCTCAGGTCTTCCAGCATGTGTTAGATGCAATGGACAAGCAGACAGACATCATCTACATAATCCTGATCTTATTTTTACAAGAGAGAGAAATTTGAATTTGTAATTATTTATTAATCTCGCTCAAATTGGTTTCTTGAATCATTGTTCCAATTAGCGAGAAACAAAAATATTATTACATATATAATATATATGTAATTGTAGCAATTTATTATCTTATGGAATGGAATTTTAAATTGATGATTGATATTATTTTTATTTAAAATAGTTAAATTAACAATAGAGTTGTATGTGATAATTTGAAAATGCCAGCACTAATGAAACTAGCACTAGAAAATGCAGCGAAGGACCAAAGGTAGAGACCGAAAGAAAAAATTGTGTGAGTATGCTTCTCCCCGCTTAATAGTATATGGAAGTTGTGATAATAAATTTTATTGGTTCTTTATCATATTAAAAAGACAAACAAAACAATACATAAGAAACTACAAAACTATTAGTTATATTCTATGCGGGGAGAAGGGTTGGGGGTTGGTGCTTCAAGAATAAGAAGGATACCTTTAGTTAGGATTATCTTGAAAGTCTTGGAGAGGATTGGATGAAGGCTAATGAGGTGATAGGATGATGGGTTATTTGGTTTAGGGAATAGAACCACAATAGACAATGTCAAAAGCAGTGTGTGGATCTAAGAATTATAAACGTATGTGAGGAAAAGTATTGATTTTTTAGGAGTTTGTGAAGGATTCGGGGAGCTAGGAGATTTATGTTTGGTTTACACCTGCAACCCTTCACCATACAGCAGTGTGTTACTGTTTCACCCTTCCACATTTCTTCAGCCCTGAAGAGCAAGCACTATTCCACTGGTGGATTTCTATATGTAACTCAGGCATTTGACGGGGTTTGGCACCTCAACTTGCTCTTCAAACTGAAATCTACTGCAAACATTCTTCCTTATCCATCATTCTAACCTACTATCCCTTACCACTATTTCCAAGTCCACTGCAGCTCAAGTACTCAAACTAAAGGGTTGGCCAAAAAGTCCGTTCGGTTTTTGTCGTCACAAAACTTCAAGCAGTCTAATATGTAGCTAACTTCAGTCTGTCCCTTGGGAGTGCGCTCTCATCAGATACTAGACACTTCAACGTAGTTTGACCCGAAATTCCGACACGACTGATTGTATTTTGTGTGTTTAGGATCATCCTGAAAATGGAAAACCAAAACTAACATTATCGACACCTCATGCTTTTTTATTTAAAAAAAGGCAAGAAAGCAGTGGAAACTTGCAGCAAGATATGCGCTGTATACGGAGAGGATGCTGTTACAGAACGTGTGTGCCAGAAGTGGTTTTCAAGATTTCAATCAGGAAATTTTTCGGTTAAAGACGCACCTCCCTCTGGCCGGCCAACTGAGATTAACAGCGACAAAGTGAAGGAATTAGTCGACACCAATCACTGTTATACAACTAGGGAGATCGCAGTTATCCTCAAAATATCCAAATCGAGTGTTGAAAACCAAACCATCTGCATCAACTTGGCTACGTGAGCAGGCTCAATGTTTAGGTTCCCCATCAACTTAGTGAGGCTAACTTCGCCCAAAGGATTTCCATCTGCGATTCATTGCGGAAATGTGAAGAAAATGATCCTTTATTGAAGAGAATGATGACAGAGGACGAAAA
Source organism: Acanthosoma haemorrhoidale (assembly GCA_930367205.1). Taxonomy (NCBI): domain Eukaryota; kingdom Metazoa; phylum Arthropoda; class Insecta; order Hemiptera; family Acanthosomatidae; genus Acanthosoma; species Acanthosoma haemorrhoidale. The sequence goes on from OV884009.1 coordinate 41,210,897, forward strand.
TTGGATCGTCTATAACAATGTGGAGCGCAAACGCTCATGGGGAAAGCGCGGCAAATTACCACAAATAATCCCCAAACCAGGACTTCACCCAAAGGTTATGCTCTCGATTTGGTGGGATTGGAGGGGTGTTGTCTTTTACGAACTTCTTCCCACAAACAGGACCATCAATTCGGATGTGTACTGTGACCAGCTGGACAAATTAAATGCAGCGATCCACCAGAAGCGACCAGAACTAGCCGACCGTAAGGGGATTGTCTTCCATCACGACAATGCCAGACCGCACACTTCTTTGCAGACGCGGCAGGAGTTACTGGAGCTTGGCCGCGAAGTTTTCCCGCACCCTCCATATTTGCCTGACCTTGCGCACCTTCAGATTTCCACCTGTTTCGGTCTCTTCAAAATTCATAGAATGGACAAACCTTTAACTCGAAGAAGATGTAAAAATCCACTTGGAAAATTTTTTTGCCAGTGAAGACAGGAAATTCTTTGAGTATAGAATTATGAATCTGCCCAGATGGCAGAAGATACTGGAACAAAACGGCAATTATATCATTGATTGAATAAATCGCTTTGTGTTTAAAAGTTGTGTCTTATTTTCGCTTAAAAACCGAACGGACTTTTTGGCCAGCCTGATACTTTCAAGTCGAAGTCTTAGTTATACTATTCCTGCTACCATTATATTGAATGTATCTTAGTTTTCTTAGGAAATTACTTAAAATTTGTAATTTTAGTAGTAGCTGTTATATAATAAATCTCTTGCTCCTATAAAACAGTTTTTGTCACATAATGCTAAATTTTTATAAGCATGTGTTTTTAATAATCAATCATTTTCAATGAAATATAAATTGTTGCAATTCATAATTGTTTATCACACCCCTGCAAATACAATACAAAAATGTTAATGAACCGATCAACTCCATAATACGATTGTGCAAGCTGTGAAGCCAGGATCGTTGGTGTGGGGGCTGGAGTTGTACATGAATATCTCTGTGAGCTATCCGCCTTCCTTTGCGAGCGTGAGTCGTTTATGAACATACAAGGGTGGCCTGAAAAGTTTCCGACCTAACAAAGATACAAGACGTTTTTTCAGAATTTTTTTTTTTATTTTTCAACATAGTCTCCTTATAACTCTACACACTTTTCCCAGCGATGCTCCCATCTCTGTAACCCGTCCAAATAGTACTCGGCGTTTTTCTCTGCAAAATAATCGTTCACGAAGGTTATTGCCTCTTCATTTGACGAAAATCTCTGTCCTCCGAGCGCAATTTGTAGATGAGGGAACAAAAAGAAGTCGCTTGGGGCTAGATCTGGTGAGTAAGGTGGATGGTCAAGCAGTTCAAATCGTAATTCATGGATTTTCGCCATGCCAACCGCTGAGGTGTGAGACGGTGCGTTGTCTTGGTGAAACAGGATTTTCTTTTTCTGCAAATGTGGCCGTTTTTCCGCAAGTTCTGCCTTCAGCTTGTCAAGTAATGATGCTTAGTATGCTCCTGTAATGGTTTTTCCTTTTTGAAGATAATCCATTAAAATAACTCTATGACTATCCCAAAAAAAACAGTCGCCATCACTTTCCCAGCCGAAAAAACAATTTTTGTTTTTTTTGGAGCAGTTTCCCATTTGCAGTCCACTGTTTGGACTGTATTTTTGTTTCGGGCGTATAATGGTGTATCCAAGTTTCATCCACAGTAATTAATTGGCGCCTAAACTGCGCCAACAGAGCGTTGGAAATGTTCATTCGAACAGGATTTTGGCAAACGCGGCACCCAACGCGCGGACAGCTTTCTCATCTCTAAATTTTGATTTAATAAGTGACAAACATGTTCTTTTGACATGTTCATAACCTCTGCTACCTCTCTCACTTTAATTCGGCGGTCGTCTAGCACCATTTGGTGAACTTTGGCGATGTTTTCGTCGGTAGTTGCAGTTTTTGAACGTCCCGAACATTCATCGTCTCCCAAGCTCTTACAACCACGTTTAAATTCAGCTGCCCAAAATTTCACTGTGGTAAATGATGGTGTCCCTATACACAGAATCCAACTCATCTTTGATTTGCATAGGCGCATTGCCTTTCAAAAACAAATATTTAATGACAGCTCGATACTCGATTTTGCCCATTTTCATAAAAACACTCACATCAACTCACTCAAACAACTGTTACACAACAACTGCGCGTCCAAAATGGCTGAAACTTTGGTGAGTAACTGTCAACAGATGAACAACGAAATTCACTAGCTTTTATTTACGACTGCTGCTATCTTCTTGTTGAGGTCGGAAACTTTTCAGACCATCCTCGTACCTGGGACCCACACACCTCCAACTCTGGTGCGAGTCTCTCTTTAAATTTTTTTACCATAACCATTTTTATAATTGTTTATTGTGGTAAACAGTAGATTCTCTTCTATGAACCCAATTGAGGACAAATATACTTAAAGGACTAGTGACCTCGCCCTTGCAAGCTCTTGATTTCCTTCACATTTCAACATGGAAAAAAATCATGACACATCCGTGATCCTACCCCACGCCTTTTCTACAGCAGTTATTACCAACGAGAGAAGGGGGGGGGGAGTGCGGGTTGGTCACTGCCCGAGGCATGCTTAAGCCCATACCTTGGGGTTCTGGGTGGTGCCTCTGATCAAACTGAGCATGTTTTGTTCAAAGAAGTAGGGAGGATTTTCAAACTTTTCCATTTATATGAATATGTAAACATTAGTGGACTTCGCCAATATATAATGTTTAGTAGGCTCATGATTGTAGGCTGAATCTTCAATCTTTCCTTGTGTCCTACCATTTGGTACATCTGACAGAGGGAATGTGGTGTTGGTCGACCTCTTTGGTGCTATGGGCTATATGCTCATCATTGTGTTCTTTTAGGTTTGGAGGCTTTTTTCAAATCCTACAATCCTCTCCCTTGGTTCTATATAGAGCTTTGTAATTCAAATCCACAGACCACAGCAATACAAGGTATTGAAAAGCCAAATGAACAAATTTAATTATTTTTTATTAAAGGAGATTTGTTTTGCATGTTTTGAGTTTGTTTCGATTGTGAATAAACTAAATTTCATTTTTAACTATTTTTTTTTAACTTCAAACCTCTATAAAGTAAAGTTCAGTTAATATGCTCTTTGAAAATTACTTATTTGACAGTTTAAATTTGTATTTCAAAAAACTAATTGGTTTTAATTGGAGGTCCTTAATTTTTTTTACTACCTATCTATCGATAGTGGTAACCTAAGTACTACAGCTATCTCTCGTTAGCTGACTTATGCAAACCCAGTAATATTTTTAAAAAAAACCAATTACCCCTAATCCGACAATCGTGCTTTCATATCTTTGATTTTCCTTGATATATTAGATAAATTTGTGCTACTTCTTTTATTTAATTAAATGCAGTGCCTAATTATGTAGAAGGATTTGAAAAATAAATAACACTATTTGAAAATATTTATCGAAAGAATAGATACTAGAACTATATACACTTGTATTGACAGTTGTTTATGATTTTCACTACATTGGTCACTGGGATTATTTTTACCCAAAAATTGTGTTGTAACATTTGTGACACTTACCAAACCCCAATCCTATTTAAACATAGAACTTTTGTACCCTTTTGAACCAACATTAGATTTTACAAAATTATGCTAAGCTGGAAGTTCATAGTTAACCTTGAATTAAAATATTAATCGATTATTTGTTGGGATATCGGCTTTACTTGATGGAATAAAGATGTAGATATTTATTGAATATATTAGAAGATGACATTATATACCTATGCATCAAGGTAGGTCCTAGTGTAATATGGTTAAAGGATCAAAAATGTTTTCTGTTTCATACATATTTACATACTGGATAATATTTGTTTATGTATGTGGTACAGTTCTTAGTTACATAGTAAACAGCAACACATTCAGTCCTCTAACCATCTCACATGAGAGCTGATGGCAATGCAACATAATATATTGAAACGCTGTTTATTAATAAATTTGATAGAAATCTAACATTTGTTTTTCATCAACCAAAGCCAATCCCTCAACAAATTATCAACTCATATAATTATCCTTTCCTTATATAGTCTCTATTGCTGGAATAATCATGTTTTGTTTTAAAATAGATTTGTGAATTTACCGTTTGAATTCCTCTCGTTTTTGTATAAATAACATAATTTCAAAATATATAGAGAATATATTTCTTAACTATAACTAATATATTAATAACTGATATATGATGTGTAATGAAACAAGAAAATAACTAAGCCGTATTAAAGTAAGAAAATAACTGTTAGACAGTTTTTTTAAACAAAAAGGAGATAACTAACTTCACATAAAAAATACACCAGTCAAATACATTTAGTTGTTTCAAGTTAAGCATTGCTAAATACATAATAATAATAATAAATTATGGAGAAAATTAATTGAATGATGCTGCTAAGTTAGTAATTCTTCCTGAGAGGGTAGATTTAAATTCTACTACAGATTTTCTAAACCACCACAAAAAATGTTTTATCTAGAAATTAAGTATAACATAGCAAAGAATGGGTCTCTATGAAGTACAGATAGTGGTGTAATAAGACTTAATCAACAGGCCATTGTCACAAATGAAGAATTATAAGTATGACAAACTACAGAGAGAAAAAATGTGGGTGTCAATGACCCTAGTGTTTGACATCCCCTAAAGCAAACAAACAAGAAAAAAAAAAAAGGAGAGAGGAAAAAACCCTTGGAATCGCTTTTATATTTAACGTATCCAGATCTGAACTTAAAGTTTTGTTCATGTATGTTATTCTTCAAGGGCAGAATAATAAAAATATTTTTAATTTCAAACACTGGTGATGTTGATTCTGCAAGCAACTTTTATTGACTAAGAAGAATTATACTCCCTTAGGCTGTCTATTTCCTGGCAACTGAGTGGTGAAGAGATTGAGAGAGAACACAACTTTTGTTTTTATAAGTTTTATAAGAATAGTTTTTGCAAAATATAATAGTACCTATTGTTACACTTGTTTTTTGAGGTCAGGAGTGTGTATATTATTTAGCAGGTATCTTTTCTACATGGCTTGTTCCTATAAAGAAGTTACATAATTATCCAAACTTTTCTATGTTTAATTATATGGCTGTTTATAATGAGAAAAATGGTTTAATTAGAAATCTTGGTGATCTCCCAACTGTTTTATTTTTCTCCTTATTTATACACTGTTTAATGTTTTAGTAATCTCATAAATGCTTTATGTTTCAGTTAATCAAAAACTTGGTGGTCCCACACCTAAAGAACTTTTACGTTTGTTAGACCAGTGTGATTTATGTAATAGCCATTGTTCCACACCTTGTATTTCTCCATGTCCATCTTTACTTGGGCATGCCTCAAGGATTAAAGCATCTAATGTTGCATTTTTGAACCAGCAACAGCTTCAACAAGAAATTTCTACTGGATAAAATGTTTTTTTATGTTGTAATTATTATTTCTACCTATATTAATTTTTAAGTTGTTGTTTTTTTTTTTGTAATGGATAAAGGTATCCACTATTTCTTAAGTATGCCAAGCGGGGAATTGGGAGGTATGTTTTACAAATTCGGCTTTTTAGAGCTCTTATTTTTTTTTCGGATCAAACTTCTCTCTAATTAAAAAAAAATTAAATGTTAATTGCCACCCAATCACCCCCATAGAAATGTAGATATATAATCTGTGAATGTTTAAATAATTGGGTGGTAGAATTAAAACTTAAACATGTTTCACTTGTAGGTTTATTCATAAATAAAAATGTTTTTGACCAAAAAAGCATGTCTCAAAATACTTTACTTTGCACTTTATTTTAAAAACTTTATAAGAAAATAAACTTATAGGAAGAATTTTCCAGACCATAGGGAAGATAGTCTACTAATAGTACTAAATGAAATATTAGTGATAAAAAGCCATGAGATAGGCACAAAACTTGGTAAAATTCTAAATCGTTTTAAGCTAATGAACCCTTTAAATATACTTATGCTATTTTCATTACTTAAAATCTCTGAGCTAGAGATTTATTGTAATTGTTTAAAAATTAGTGTATTTCTATAAAACTGTAAGTTAAATCTCACTTTGAAAATCGTAAAATTATGGAGGACACTTAATTTTTTTCCCTCTATCAAATTGAGATATAAAGCTGAAATGTTTTGGTGAAACTCCTAATTGAAATAGATATTCACCCATTATAGTTGAACTTTTTAAATTATACTTCAATATAAATATTTAGGAAATCTAAAAAAATTACTACCCGATTCCCCCATTTTTTTAAAAACTTTTTTGTTTTATGTCTGTTTAGAGATGGCAATAATTTAATCAAGTTACATATTAATTTATTTATGTGGATTGATCAATTTATCATCCAATTTTTTTTAATTCAATGATTTTAATCGATTAAATTATTGCCATCTCTATATCTATAAGATTAGAGACGGTATAATTTATGTTTAAATGATATCAGTTGTTCGCTTCTCTTCAGTACATTACTTCATTTGCTAGCCCTTTCAACTATCCTCGTCTTTCAGCGTCACGTACAAAATAACACCCGTCCTGGACTGCACCCTATGGAGAATATCAAATAAATTGAAAGTCATGAAAAGAAGTGAAAAATTGTTATCACTTTAACCTAGATTTTTTTATTTGTTATCTTATTTTGACTCAAAATGTTTATTTCTATAAAATGAAGTATATAATAATGCATATTTATTGTTCCATAAAATAAAAATATACATATTTAAAATAAATGTGATTGGTACCATCAAAATAATTCTTGTGATTAAAAAAATATGACTTTTTGCTATGTTGTACATTTGAACCTGGGACCTTTTGATTTAAGTCCAGGTGAGCTATCAATGAAGCTTAGCATTATCATCTCCTAACAGAAACATTGCTTTCACTATCTCCTTACTGATGTTTAGCATGGAGGATCAACCTCAACCTATGGCTTATCCTTCCCTATAGAAATAGTGTATCAAATAACAATTAGATGGTGATTAAGCCAGCGCTGGAGAACTTGTTACCTCAACATAACTGGCCTCTTGAGGTCAATAGTGAGTAGGGTAAGATATAGGGTCCACCAAGGATAAAATTAGGATGTATAGAATCAGGGTAAGGACATGATTCCACTTTAATCTATGAGCTGGGGTGCTTAGTTCCTGAAGTAGACTTGTCTTCACTGGAATCATGTAAGCACTTACGTGCTGCAATGATAGAACATATCAATTTCGTTCACCAATTCAGGAAAGTTAGTAACCTGCAGTTTTCAGGAACAGCAAATTGAAGATCAAAAGCTACTAAAACAAGTCTCCCACTTGTGTGACACCTTCTCAGTGTTGTATGCAATGAACACATTGAATGTAATCAAATCTAGAGAAAAAAAAAAGTTTCTGATTTTCGTTAAAAATGTCAAATATTTGAATTACTTTATAGTTGATTTTCTTTTTTATATTAATAAAAGATATTTACCAGCTAAGTTTGAAGGATAACCAGAAGAGTCAGAATCACACACAGCGGTAGGGAACAAAAATTCCTTGTAATAAAGGAAAGTCTTTTACACAATCTTAACACTGAAAATCTATATTCTCAAAAAATCCGATTGATGGGATGCTGGATTGTTCCTACACTACAAAAGAATGTGAATGTCCTGAAGAATTGTACGGTTAAACAGCCTTTTCAGTTAATGAAAACAAAACTGAATGGATCCTGCCTACCTAAAATAAAGACAGTGATTAAATTTTCTGCCTGACATTATTTGGTACAACTTTGGGTAAAACTATTCTGAAATGTCTGTCTCACTGTAACTGCCAACTAAGCCATTGCTTTTTCTGACAAATCAGAAAAACAATATGCTTGTGAAAAGTCAATTTCGAACTGAGCGCTCCTTAGCACTAAGATGGGAAATTAAGCCATGGTAGGGCCAAACTTACTGAATACTTATAAACATTTACCTACTATACAAAGTATATAACTATGGTGAGCAAGCACATTGTAAAATACTCATGTTCAGTTTGAATACACTTAATTTATAATTATAAACAGGAGAGCCGTGGTCCACAAACTGCTACCTTTTGCAAGTATGGCATGACATAAATAAATCAACTGCCAGACTCTTCTTGAAATATACCAGTCTTACTAGCGAGAACACATGCCCTTTTTTGTTATTTTGACTTAAACCCTAACACAACAGTCTGAATGCTGGAACTGAATCCAATCATAATTCTTTTTACACAATTGTTCCCATTTATATTAAAGGGCTCCAAGTGTCCACAACACGAATGATAGCTTTTAATCTTGTTTGCAGCTACCTTAGTAAAGTGAGGACAGTCGTCAGAGACGAGTCTTATGAAGTGGAGCAAGAATGTACCCAGGGTCAAACTGGAGCCCTATCCTCCTGGTGTTTGACTGGTTTGGAGAGAATATTAGCTTCTAGTACAGTCTTATGTAGCTCCCCTATCAATACAATTGTTGACAGAACCTAATCAATAAAAAAGCACTGGGTTTTGTTTTTAAATTATTTACACCTCTTCAAAACTGTTCATCAATTAAAAACCTATTTTGCAGTACTTTTACTGTACAGTGATAAGATAAGGCCAATCTCATGTACATTAAAATGGATTTATAAAATAAGTACATGGGAGCAGAGAAATTACTTGGTAGTTGAGAATTTTAGTAGTTGCCTTTCTTGTGCCATTAAAATCGTTTTCACTGAAGTATTTAATCCCTTAATTGTATGATGCAGTTGCTCTAGGGATGAGGAGAGAATTCAGACAAGTAGCATAACTCCTAATAACTTTTTTTGGGGGGAGGGGTGATCTTGAGACTAACCATTTTTCTGTGATTAAGGTGGCTTGATATTTTTTCATTGAATTTTAAAATTATAATCTCTATATAATGTGATTGGAAGGTTTTATTAGTTATGTATCTAGAAGGGAGCACTAAATATAGTTCTAAATAGTTGTGAAAGTAACCATAACTTTTCCCGATCTTGACACCCTTAACCAAGAAAAATGGTGTACAAACTGCCAACCTTCTTGTTATCCTTGATGCCCATGCTCCACTGACCCCCTCTACCTTTTATCACCGGGTTTTTTTCAACCTTTCTAACCTATTGAATGATTATTCTAATCCTAAATCTCCAATCTCCTAAAAAAAAAATCCAAAGTTCTTACTTTCCAATCTGGATTCTGTCGTGGCTACTCCACTCTGTTGGCTCTTGTTAATATCACTAGTGGCCATCTGTAATCATTAAAAGACCCCTGTCTACCATTTACCTCTTATTTTTAGTTCCTACATTAATGATCTCTCGAATCCATTTATTGTTGCTCCCGTCACATATTTATCATGTGTCCCCACTGCGTTATTGTTGTTGCATGTTTACGAAGAGTCAGGAAGACTTAAATTGTATAAGTGTCGAGAAAAAAATTAATTAATTAAGGTTGAACGGAAACTAATGATATTTTTAAAGGCTACTACTCCATTCTCAGATCTAATGTAGACTACTAAACCTAAATTATCACCTTCTACCCATCTGATAAAAGCTTAACAAGTACAATTGACCAAACCCTCTCCTAAAAAACCCCAATTTGCCGATGGTCAATACACTTAAACTCTCACCATCTTTCATAATTTGAAATAGAGTTACTAGACTCAAGAAAGATTTCAGTGAATGGACATCTGTAGGGAGTTGGTGCCTCTCTGATAGCTCTTATGTGCGAATCTGTTGTGTAAATTCTGTCTTATCAAAAAGGTATCCCATGCATTCAATAGACGGATATCCAAATATTCATTTATTTTATTTTACTCTTATGTTTGTACCACTTAAAATTGTCGATACTGTTTGCAGACATATTGAGGGGTCTCTTGGCCGTTGTGAGGGTGGGTGTCCACCATGGGTTACGCCTTTTTCTGGGCTTCCTGCACTGGAGGGTTGCTTCCGCAACCCCTCCAGCTGGATTTCGTAGGCGGGCCACCTAACTCCTCGCGTGACGTACCCTTGGGCGCTGGCTCCCTACCTCGGCGCCCCAGTGACCACATGGGGTTGTGGTCTCGGCGGAGATCCTCCAATTTTCAATGTCTCCTGCGAGGAGGGGTCGAGGACATGGTGACGTCAGCTGCTACCCTGCGGCCCCGTAAACATCGGGGGTCTGCGTTCGTTGTTCAGGATGACCATTTGGTTAGCAGCCGCGATGTCCGTCTCCACGACACCCCTCCTCATAGTGTGTGTGGAACCCCACACACCCACTGTGTGTGCCAGCCAGGCATTCACGTCCCCTCCGATGTTACCTCTCCCCCTGGCACACTCTTCGAGTGCTCTGACGGTTCTTTGTCTATGGAGAGGTAGAGGGAGGATACCACTAGCTTCCCCCCTCCCCAGCCAATGTAGCAAGTCCTCCCGCAAGAACTGGTTGAGGGACATGACGTCTAGCGGAGGGTTACAGACAGCAACAGCCGCCTTGGTCCTCCTTTCTCCACTGCCCATGGTGACTATCCTTACCGACGCACCGAGACCAGCAGTCATTCTTCGTTGGTAGCACGGCTCCTGTAGCAGTGGGAGAGGGCAGACAACTCCGTAGCCACCACTTGGCTCTTTGCCATGTTGACCTGGATTACTTTGATCTTATTCATATCGGGTTATTCTTACCAGGGCCTCAACCTCCTAGTACAATTGCGGGCACTCCGCCGCTCCCGACTGGTTCTGTGTCTAGTCTTCCGGGCAGCCTCCGCATCGCCGACGCTCACTCTTTTGGGGACAGACATCAGCAGTGTGCCCCTCCTGAGCACACCATCTGCAAGTCTTCCCTACTTTAGAACTGGTGGCTTTGGAGTGCCGTAGGCCTGGCAAGTGACGCAGATGGGTGCATCAAGGTAGCCTTTACCCACTACCTTGTGCCACCCCCCTATCCATATTTCGTCAGCTCCTAACGCAGGGTGAAACTTCGGCTACCTACCTCACGTACATTAGATCCCTGGTGGCCCCCATACTGAAGATCAATTTTAGAGCTCTAGTCCTGGGGCAACCTCGCCAGGGTAGGGTCAACCCGGGACAGCGTAGCCAATACCTCGTCCAGAAATTCTTTTTCACTCTAGGCCCTAGGGACTCACCCTAGGCCCCTTCTTCTGCCCCAGTCTTGAGATGAGGCCAGCCATCTTAGTGGTTTCGAGGAGCCTCACTGCCTCTTCCATGGTAGGGGGTCTCGACCAGGAACCCTCCAGCCTTCGTACCTCTTAGTATCCTGGACAATTTGCTTGGGTCTTTCGCCGGAAGCTTTATGTCCAGCGGGATGCCCTCAACGGTCACGAACGTCTTCCGTTGTGTAGCCTCGTTGATCCGCACCTTCTGGAGCCTACCCAACAGCTCCCGCACATCCGTCTTCACCGTTCTCGGGTCCACTTTCATCTTCCTGACCTTTGTGTAACCTTTTTCGTCCTCCGTGGTTTCTGGGGCCAGTCTCGAACGGGGCGGGGGCAGGCGCTCTCCTCGCCACTGATGATTCAGCTACCAGGCTGGCCAAACCGCTTCCCAACAGCATGAAGGCTGGAAACTCTTAGGACCCCTCGGAGCTACCGGTTTCTCGCGCTGGGGTATCGGGGTCTCCACCTGCTCCGAAGGCCCCGGCCCTCTGGACAGCTTTCAATTAACTCAACCTTTCTCTGTATTAATTCAGTGTCCTCGTCCATGAGGACCAGACTCTGGCCCACAACCACAGCGGTCACTATTACCGCTGCCCTGGTGGCAATCGAATAGATCAGGCCTCCATCTTCCATGATAGCCTAGGTCCCTCTGGGGAGGTGCTCGCTCGCTCCCCTCCTGCCGGCAAACCTAGACTTCCAGGGATGTCCCTGTAAAGAGGACAAAAAGAAAAAAACAACAATAATATCCCTATCTTCCAACTTGGAAGAAAGGAAAAATATTAAATAGAACGAAAAAAAAATTCCACTAATTTCCAATTGGAATTATAGGATTGTACACATTGACTGACAGTTTAATATAATTCGGCAATAGAATGGCGTGTGAAACATTTCTCTTATAAAAATCAGAACTAACATTATGTAGCGACCCTGACCAATTTCCAATTTAACAGTTTGATTGTCAATAATCAGATACACGCTATATTTGAGATCCTTATCCCCTTTATCTTCTTGCATGATAGTAAAAAAATGAGTCATTTAGACTTGCCTCATCTTCTGAAGGTGACTCCGACTCTTCAGAAATGTATCCTGGGGTTTCCTCTGACTTCTGTTCATGCGTCTTGTGTAAAAAAAATCCACCAGTTCTTTTTATCATCATAACTACCTCTGGAGTGGCTTTAAATGAAGCTTCTTTTGCAGCCATCAGAGACACCATTTTTGCAAAAGTAAAGCCGGCCTCCAACGGATCTTCTTCTTGAAGCCCCTTTTTTTCGTATTGGAGAGTCCCAAAACATAAATTATTTTAACATCCCCCCCCCTCCTCATCACTACATTTATTCAGTCCCGAACTTGCAGGGGGCTGCCAGGGAACGAATTCGGGCTGAGAACTCAGTGGCACTTGTTATCTTGTCTGGCTGCGTGGAAATTCCCTCCGAGCCACAAAAACCTATCCGATGGGTGCGAAATGATCTGTTAACAGAGTGGTGAGCTCCTGAAATGATTTATACCTCGGCTTGGGCGGGATTCCAATAAACCCAGTATTTCACCATTTAGTGAAGCCAACTAACAATTCTTCTTAATGTCTTCATCTTTAGTTGATGTGTATTTAAATGTGCTTAACATTCTTCCCACGAAGAACTTCCAACTTTGTTGTTTCGTGTCGAATAACATTGGAGCCGGTTACAGTTTTGGTTATGTCATCTTGAATCCGCGTCGCCAGTGTTATATTTTCTAGTACAAAGTATAAAAACTTTTTTAAGGCTAATAGTCTAGTAAAAATAGATTTTTTCCAAAAAAAAATCCAACAGTTTTGAAATTTGGCACACATAATTAATTAGAAGAGTCTAGTGATGAGTTACACAAACGTCCTGGTGTATCCAAGGGGAGCTATAGTGGCAGTGATGTGAAATATGTCATTTAGGTTTATCTTTATTATCTCGGAAATCGTTAGTTCTAGTAAAAATACTGTCGGCATCAAAAATAAAGTGCATACAATTTGCTTAAATATTGGTTCAATGGATGTTTTCGTTATAGTTATTTGGTAGAGAATGGAACACTAGCTTTGATTAACAAACAGGATAGACAGGCAGAGCATTACCTTCCATTGCTATTCACCCTATGTCGAGTTTGACTTCATCTTTAGACCCAGAATTTCCAGATTCTGATCGTATTTTCATCCACTCACTAATTACATCCTGGGTTCAGGAGAAAACAAAATTTTAATTACAAATTTATTTATTTTTGTAAGATATCCAGTGATCATAAAAATTTTTTAATTTAGCTGGATGAAAATAAGGTAAACACTGACTAACATAACATAACTTGGGGCTAATATATTCTGTCACACTATATTGTTGTGATATTTTGATGGTGTTTTTGATAATAAACTCAAAATTAGCGGGCATAAATGAACGGTGGATCACGATCCATGAATGTTCAAACACTATTCGTTGCGTTGTATCTACCATTAATATTTATAGTATAAATAATATCAGTAATTAAATATAAATATTTTAATTTATTAAACTCAAAACAAGAAAAGTAATAATATCCTACACAACTGGCATTGAACAACCAGTTGAAAGATCAATAAGGCAGCGGAGAGGTACGAGCTATAGGAATACCGAGAAGCAAGATCGAGCACTCTTTCACTGATGGCCTGACTGAGAAGACCAAGATCACCAGGAGGGACGAGGGACCCTAGCCCAGGTACGTGTGTAGTGCTTCGTGGTGCACAAGAGAACCCGGCACGCATCGAGAACCAAGGACGCTAATCCGAACCACACAAAGAAGACGACGCAGCCAAGAATATCAACAAAGAAGCACTGGCCAGTATCGTGTCTAATAATTAAGGAACAATTTAACTTTAGTTTTTAATAATGTTATTTTATTTCGTACGTACTTATTTGAATATTAATTTAATGAATTTGTGTAAATAAACACTTATTCTTTTTGCCAGAATTGTCCTATTTTTGTAGACAGAACCTTAAGATAAAGTAAAAATTTAATATAAAGATTAAAAATAAAATATAAATTATATAAAAAGTATATAATTAAAATATATGATAAATAAATATTTTAATATTATATGTAGCCTAGTGGTTAGCAAACTGACTTTTAAACATAGAGATCCCCAGCTGGCTCACCCGAGGATGTTTTCTTTGGACCATGGGTCTGGTCAGGATTGATTCATGTTCGTGAGAATAAATAAGGAGCTACTTGAATAGAAAAGTAGCAAATCAAATTGAGAAAACCAAATTTAAGATCGAGTGGTAACATGGCTAGTCCGATCACACTTGCACATCGTCACCTATCACTATGTCATCAACATTTGATTGGCCCTTACCTCTTCAGGGGTATTACCCCATAGATTTATTTTCTTAATATGTTCAATTCAAATAGCCGATTAGTTTGATATTGTACTGAAGAAAAACAACAACAAACTGAAAAAAGTCATATATTTATTATCACTTTACTTAAAATATGAAAAGCAGGATGAAATGTTTAAATTCCAACTTTCATCATAAATAATTTTAGATATTAAGTTATAATCATCAAAAATCAAGCTAAACAATGAAAACATTAATTACAGATTCAAATTGACACCCAAGTATTAGAACTGAATAATCTTTAATAAATACACAATACATATTTACATAACAAAAATCTTATACCAACAATAAAGCTAAACTTCTTACTAAAGCAACAAAACTAAAACAAGAGTCTTTGGTCTTTTAATTACTTTTGATTATAACAGGTTTTTGAAAACTAACAACAAAAACTGTTTTATATTATAGTAATTTGCCATATTGTGACAAATTTATTACCTAAAATAAATTTAATTAACACAAACAGTACTATGCAACATATGATTCATCAAACAATTAAAAAAATTATTGCAGTGATAAAGATTAATGAACAAGAATTTATTTTTTCCATATTGAAATTTTAAATGTTTTACTTTGGACAATGGTGAGATCCCGGGGTTAATCGTGTAATAATTTGTTTCCTTTGACTTATCATTTTTTTTTTTTCCATTTTCACCTATAAATGGTTATATGTTTTTTTAAAGCTCATTTAAAAAATAAATTGAAAAAAAATTTTCAACCACTTATATTACTTAGCTACGCAACATTGCTATTAATAATAAAAATGAATCTAAATAAATCAGCTTCATAGATCATACAATTTTGTGAGCATTTAATATAATACAATAACAACTATTGAGAGAAATGGGCATAGTTTGTTTCTTTGATGATGAATTCATCGGTTGCATTTACAAAAAAAAAGAAATATATATACATACATTAATAAATAACTTAAGCTGTGCATACCAAAATATGAAAATACAGTAGTGCAATATGCACTATTAGAGTTAATATTTAGTATGCGTATAACAGATTTCTAAAAAAGCTACTTAATGTCATGCTACAACAATGCTGTCCAACCAACTTTATATGGAAATATACAATTGGTAACGATTTATAATGAACATAATTTGTGAAACTAGAATTAGCGATGAAGGCAGTGGCTATGACATTTTCACATATCACTTTAATTTATGATAGATGTAAGAAAATTAATAATATCAAAAGCTGTGATGCATTTGCACATTAATTAAATATTTATAATAACTAAATATCATTAGCTCTGGGTTTAACATATTTTACTTATAATCACATAAAAAGCTCAGATGCAAAGACACAAGTACATGCATGTATATATATATATATATATATATACACAAAACTAATATGGTTTGAATATGATTACAGCAGAATAAATGTTGGATAATTAAAATATTGGTATATATTTGGCCTAGTAAATTAATGTATTTCTGCTTAAATTGAAACTTTTATTTAAACAGATAAATTAATAACAAGTAATAAATGAAAGTTATGAAAAATGGTGGTGAAGTTAAATAATTTCAAATTTGTGAAATAAACATTAAATAGAATAATTAAACCATTTTAAAAAATAGACCATAACTTAGCTAAATAGTAAATTTTAATATTAAATGATTTTATAAATATGTGTTAAAATTAATATTCTGTTTTAAGAGACAAAAACGCGACAGCTGTGTTGGGTGTAAAAGTTTTTACTTATTTTCCTTAGTACTAAAAGGTTAGGTTATTCATATACCAACATACATACATTTTTTCAAATAACTATAAATGTGATTAAGTAAAATTTTAATATAACAAATAAATGAGTCAATGTAAAAGGTTGTGTGCCTGGCTTTATTGAAAAAGTTTGCTATGTTATTATGAAGAGATTTTCGAATGAGATGAATTAATTCCATCATAAATTTATAAATGATGGTCAATACTTTTTCCAAGACTATTTTAATATATGTTTGTCTCTTCATATATAACTGTTTATGAAATCTGTATCTTTGATTTACTTAGTGAATTGTTACAAAGATTATTCCCTCTTCTATATTATACTCGTGATAAGTAACAAATAGCATTTACAGTTATATTTATGAATAAATAATAAACATATTTCTTTTATTAAAAAAAAAGATCAAAGTACTTTATAAACAAAAAATATTTCTAACAATTTTAACATATTGCTAAATCAGAAAATTGTCAGGCAGAGAAGTGGTTTTACATTTCTATTTGTAACTTCGATGCATAAGGTGATCTAGATGGAGCTCACATGCAGGTAACAAAATTTGCCTTTCTTTATAGAAATTTAAAATGCATGCAATTCCTAGATATAGCTAAATTGATGGAAACTCCCGAATTTCATTGAGAAATGGAAGAGGAATGAATAAGAAAACAAGTGTAAATGAATGTTTACTTAAGATAACTACCGACGAATAAAGATTAGATGAGCTATAGTATAGTTTGATGCAAAATAAAACCCCTCACACCACCCCACCCTTCTTACACATACTATTAATCAAATTGCTAGACCAAGGAAAACTTTAGTCAAAACAAAATATGTAAACTAAGTACTGTGAGTAGAACAAATATACAAAAACATAGGCTTAATGAGAAGTGAGGCAACTAGGAATTACTGCAGCAAGTTAATACTGGGAATGGGTAGGTTTGTGCAGGCAGTTTAAATAGTTAACAACCTAAACGAAAATGTCGACAGTTAGTATATTAATAAAATATTTCGGCTGTAGATGGCAATATTAATGAGATCAAATAAAATGCAGAATACATCTATGCTTACGATTTTTCAATCAAATTGAAATTTACTAATTCTTAAAATAAAAATTAGATAGAGAGTAGTGCAGGTAAATTATTAATCAATTAGTGTAGGTCCGGTTTGTTCAGGCAGTTTAGAATTGTTGACAACATAAACTGAAATGAACAGTCATGATAGTAATAGAATATTTCGGCTGTAGTGGGATCAAAAAATGCAGAGTACAAGTATGCTTAAGATTTTTCAGACATAAACAATTACATCAAATTGAAAAATTGACTAATGCTTGAAATAAAAATAATAAATTAGTTATGAAAAAGTGTTTATAAAATTATTTAATTGTATGCATGTTATCATGATAAATGTAGATTGGATTATGTAAAATCAAGATTAATATTCAAAATAAATCATTAAGTATTTAAGTAAATATAGGTAAAATAACTGATTTATTATACTGCGAATACAAAAAGTTTTTGTTAAAAAATGTGTTTAGTAACATTTTAGGAAATTGGCACGACTAATAAACTTAACACTCCCACTGTTATGGAAAAGTTAGGCAATTATCAATGAAAATTTGGGAGAAATACATAATAAAGAATCACATCTGCTAAATTTTGAAAAAAATATGACCATTAAAATTTGTTTTTTTAAATAATATTATTTGAATACAGAAAGAAAAGTAAACCACATCTTTCTTACTTTCATTGGCTTTAAAGAGTAAAACTCTGTACTAGTTTTCTGTAAAAATTAGGTTTGAATAAGGACATTATGATTACAAAATAACTATAGATTATAAAACAAAAAAAACCCTACTGTAATGGGTAAAAGAAGACATTGTAAGAAATAAATATAGAAAAATGGTAACAAAAGTTTCCAATAAAAAGTATTTTTTATGGATATTGACATCAGATGTTATATCATTTTCTTCCATTATACATTATATAAGACACAAATGAGTACCATATAACAATAAAAAATTGTATTTACACAAACAAACACTTAATTATTAATAATATAATCATAACACCAATAAAACAAACAGGCTTTTATAAAGAAATAATATACATTTAACTCAATTTCCCCAATTATGAAATATAAATAAAATGGGTTGTATGGTGTATATACTTCAAAATTATTTTATCAAGTAAGAATTCACTTAATTTCTTTTATAAACTTTAAGTTAAAATACATCAGGTGGAAAAGAATAAATACAGGAATAAAAGCAGCTTCGAAGATGTAAATGAATTCTTAGGAGTGGACTATAATTGAAAACAAATATTAATGTCTTCATGAAGCCCCATTACAATATACCCAATCAAAAAACATTACAATTTAATTTGTTGACTTAAGGTCTTGATCAATAAATTGGCAATAAAAACAAAATTTGAACTGCATTATTTTATGGAGGTTTACCAAAAGCTGCCAGAAGATGGACCACCAGGAGGATTGTACACACGAATACATGATCTTCTACTAGTATCATCGAGCTCACCTAAAACATGAAATAAATTGATATTAAGTAACACATGAAAAGTACAGGAAATTCTATTATGACTGTTTGTCTGACTGTATGTTCTATGATAGAAATCTGATCATAAAATGATTTAATCAATCTGAAATTTCTTCCCTGCATATCCTACCATACACTGAGCAGACACTAGATCTTTGCTAGAGAAAGAGTCTACTTCAGGAACTCTCTAAACTATTTAACATAGAAAGAATCTAGTTCAAATATTAAAAAAACAAAAACAACCATGATTATCTCTTGAAATTTTAAAATCGTTTTCCCTAAAAAACATATATTTATTGCAAACATACATACTTGGAAGCTTTCAAGACTGAAAATAGTCTTAGTTAAATAGTAAATAGCTGTTATTAACAAATATGAAAATTAATTGTCAAATTTTGTGATCACTAACAAGATAACATACTTCATCAGTTTTTAATGCTGAACGTTTTGCAGCGTACAAGGCAATTATAATGGACTAACCTCTAACCTATAAATATTTATTAAAAATAGCCAGTGCACAAAGAGAAACTCTTCAGGAAGAAAGGCAATTATAATGGACTAACCTCTAACCTATAAATATTTATTAAAAATAGCCAGTGCACAAAGAGAAACTCTTCAGGAACTCTCTAAACTATTCAACATAGAAGGAATCTAGTTCAAATATTAAAAAAAAAAAAAACATGATTATCTCTTGAAATTTTAAAATCGTTTTCCCTAAAAAACATATATTTATTGCAAACATAAATACTTGGAAGCTTTCAAGACTGAAAATAGTCTTAGTTAAATAGTAAATAGCTGTTATTAACAAATATGAAAATTAATTGACAAATTTTGTGATCATTAACAAGATAACATACTTCATCAGTTTTTAATGCTGAACGTTTTGCAGTGTACAAGGCAATTATAATGGACTAACCTCTAACCTATAAATATTTATTAAAAATAGCCAGTGCACAAAGAGAAAAAAACAGTTCTTACATCACAATGATTTTAATAAACAAAATAATAACATCAAACAACATGCATACAATCCAATGAGAAACATTCCATAATAGACTCAAATCAAAACTATTTCTATATCTATAAAGTATTTCTGTATTCATCATTTAAAGCCCTTAAAGGCAGCTATAACTCTGATAGAAGTATCAAGAACTTAGATTAACCCTGGATCAACTAAAATCTACAATACCTGATGAAATTTAATCTATAATAACTTTAATATAAACTACAACATTACATATTTTTTAGTTTTTTTATGTACTTTACTTATTATGTTAATTTTTTTTTTAAATGTTACGTGTCCGAACCAAAAACCCTACTGACCAGGCCTACTAATCAATTTATATTTAATTAAAGAGCCCATGCAGCCTAGTTCCATAGGTCCATATGCTCCATAGGTTTGATTCCCAGGTCCCCTAAGAATTTTTTCTCTGGAGGATGGATCAGGTCAGGGTTTTCTCAGACTTGCTCATTACTCAGTAAATCTGGTTTAGGAAAATGAAACTTAGGTTAGAGATGCTTGAAGAGAGAACTGCCTAGCGCCAATTAGCTATCACCTCAGAGCCATTCCACACATTTGGTGATAACCTCTCAAGTGATTTTTTTTTAATTTATTTGAACCAGATAGTCATAAAACAGCTATAGCTAGTTGGCAGATATCAATACTGAGCTAAAAAAAATATATGATGAAAATATTTAAAAAAATATGTCATAATACGGATTGATTAACCATAGCCTTATGCAGCCAAACTGCCAGAAAGCATACCAAGAGAAGAATATTTCAAATAATAATTGTTTTCCAAGTTTTCTTACTAACTTTTTTAAAGCTATTTTTTATATCAATTCCAAGTTTATTTTAACCCTTTCCAAATATATTCTTAAAATGTGCACATATTTTAACACCTTTTAAAATTCACGGTCTAACCAGAAATTAAGGACCAGGATTGTACAAAAATTATATATATTTTGAAAGAGTTTAAATATATATGGAAATGATAAAATGTATTTCAAAGGGGGTTATTTTCATTTATTCATTCATGCATATTCTATATTTTTTTACTGGCTACTTTCATACATACATAAAATGTAAATATAGATACATGACAAAAAAATTTATTTATTATATAAATATATTTATTTGTCTTTTTCATTATCAAAGAATATCAGGTATTAAAGGTAAGTAAGTTAGCCCTATATACCTTAGATAATCTTGGTCCTACTGTATGTATATGCATCAGAATTAAAGGTTTTTTAAATTAAAAATTTAGTTGAAAAAAATACTAACAGCTGATTGAAAATGTTGAATCTTGTAAATTACGCTGTCCTTCCTGACGAGCACCCTTTCCAGTAGCACGTGAAATTTGTTCCGAAAACAGATTAGAATTTGCATTTGATTCACTTTTTTCAGTAGCAGAACTAAATGACTTCTCACTTCCTTCAGTTTTATCACCTTTAAGTTCACTACTCTTGCTTTCTCCATTTGACAACATTAAAACGTCCTTCGAAACAATACATGTAAAAGATATTAAATGCAAATATACAACTACAAAATTATAAATTTTTACTTAATCTTTTTGAGACATTTAATTATTTAAGGTGGGAGAAAGGTACAAATTGGCAACTAACTCAAACTAAATGTTAAATTAATCACAACACAAAATATTTACTCGATTCCAAGTAACTTTTGCAACCTAAAATAAAGCATAACATGAACTCCACAAAATTATGAAGCTGTTTAAATTATTTTAAACACGTTGTATAATAAAAATAAATAATTATATCAACAGTACAATCTAAGTTTATCATAAATCATTAACTACCAAACATAGTCATTATGATAGATCATAGTTAGCTATTGGAATTCGTGTATGATGAGTGAATTGTTTTGGATGGAACATGCTTGAATTGATGGAAAGAAGAAGTTAAATGTTTATCAATCAAAGGTGATTTCCAAATTAACGATTTACTCATCGAGCTACACACAAGTGCTAATTATAATCAAATAACAATCTGCAGTACAAAGCACCCCTTCACATGTTTAATTTCAGCCTAAGTAACTAAAGCCTCCAAACTGTTCCTTCCCACAACCAAGCAGTGATGATTGGAGGAGGGAGGAATCACCTTCCCTCCCAATAGAATAAATAGTATGATAAAAGTGGACAGATCATACAAGAGATTTTCCAGATCATCAAGTACTGGTGCTAATCTTTCTAATATAGGAGATAATGTCCATCAACTTCCTGGGAGTATGTGAAGCATTTAGTAGATTAAGGTTTTATGCACATCAATGACTGAAGATGGCCTAAATAAACAAAAACAGAACTCGGTGAAGGGGAAAATGATTCTGGACTTAGTTAAGTCAGGGAGGTTCCAAGATGGTCCACCTTCCTAGAACACACCCTAATTATCTTTTTTTATCTGGTTTCAGGCCTAGATTGTAAACTCAAACCATCGTTATCAAAATCACTCAAGGTCTTCAATTCAACAATGATCAACAACATATCACTATCCTTGAACTTCTTGATGGCAAATCATGCACACCCACCTTTGACCACTCCATTCTACTCAAAAAGTTTTTCCTTATCCAACAGTATAGGTCCAACAATGATCAACAACATATCACTATCCTTGGACTTCTTGATTGCAAATCATGCACACACACCTTTGACCACTCCATTCTACTCAAACGTTTTTCCTTATCCAACAGTATCGGTCCAAGGGTTTCAGTCATTCATTTCCATCCGCATCCAAGAAATATGTCCTTGTACCAGAAAAATGTTACTTCCTTTATCTTCAGGTGTTTTGGTAAGATGACTCATTTGTTCCCTATACTTTCCTGTACCTACAATGATGTCCAATTATCTATCAAAACTGTTCCTACTTGTTGTCCTACTCCAACCACTTTTCTACTCCCTTAAGAAAAAATAAATCAAATTGGTGTTGAGAAATCTCTCTACAAACTTGAACTTAAACTGAATAGGGAGAAAGCACAGGAGATTACTATTGACTCATGACCTCTTCCAAAATCTACGTCATCCTAGATTCATACTCATGATCCCAAGAGATTATTACAAATCACAGAATTTTTTTTAAGTTGGGACGTTATTAACACCTTTCAGCTCAAAATATGCCATTTTACCCAACCCAGGCAGCTGTATAATTATATGAACTTATGTTTTTTAATTCCTTTTTATTGCTGCTTTTTATTTAAAAAAAAACATATTTTCTTGCCCAGGATTGAGGCTAAAATAGTACAATAGCAAATTTTAAGGTGCATTTCTTTCCTCATTCAGTAGGTATTAGGTGATGAAATTATAGAAAAAATTTAGCATTCCCTTACCAATTCAGTCCCAAATATGAATGGAGGAAATGGTAAAGTGGGAACAAATTTTCCAAAGCCTTGCACTGGTTTTACTTCACCATCCTCAAAACAGACTCGCCCATTTACAATAACATATTCTGGAACTCCATGAACCAGCATACCCTGAAATTTAAATAAAAATTATGTTAGCAAATTGAATAGCTCTATAAATAAATAATTAATCAAACATTTGTCATAAACCAAATTAATAATAAAATTAAAAGCTTACCTCAAAAATATTTACATCCGTTGCTTGATGATGGGTTTTAGCAGAAATAGTACGTGTCTTTCTGTGGTTCCAAACCACAATATCTGCATCAGAACCAACTGCTATGCAACCCTAAAGAGTATTGGTTGAATTTTAAATTAATTTAAGTACAAAAATGTGCACCTATAGACACAACTTTTACTTCCTCATCCATAGACAAATAAACAGTGAGGATTTTTCTGATTCTTTAAACAATACTAGAATTTAGACTGGGCAATAAATAGGGGAAATAGTACTCTGAGTAATGAGTATTGTAGTTCACTCGAATATATAAAGTTAAGTATGAGTAAATGTTATCAGTGCTCAAAACTTATGAGTAATGAGAACTCTAGCCAAACCCTGTTTAGCATGAGTTAAGTGTTGTGATGTACCGAGTGCCTTACATATTATGAAGGCTTTAGATTTATACATAATATAAAAATAAAATATGTATATACATATATATTTAAAGAAACATGCAAGTACAAATGAGAACATGTAGCAATGTAAATGCAATTACTGCAAGTTCAGTGGTCAAAATTTATAAAAACAACATTTATGTACTTAGTAAATAGTTTTTCCTACTTACTACCAGAATACTTTTTACTTGAAATGAATACCAAGAATACTTGACCTTAAAATGAGAGTTGTTAAATTAAAAATAAAACGGATATCAGCCCTGCTTTAGTTAGCGGTCCAAGTCTGCATTAATAGTTGACTCACATGATTAGCTGTACCAATAGTCTAAACAACCTGGAAATGTTGGGCAGTCGAACTTGTTTTTGGCTAAAAAATTACAATCAGTGAGGTGTGTTATCGTGATGTAATTTTGCATCACGTAAACGGCGCATTACTTCCAAATAATATACTTTATTGACCGTATGACCTTCTAGCAGGAACTCATAATGCACTACACCATTGAAATAGAAAAAAACAGTGAGAAAAACCTTCACTTTTGATCGAACTTGTCGAATTTTTTTCGGTCTTGGCTCTTCAGGCCGCTTCCATTGGTTGGTTACTTTGTTCAGCAATTCTTTGACGATAGCCTCGCGATAGTTTTATGGTCGAAATTCAACAATTATGGAAAAAACTTTGCTGCCACATGTTTCATGCCCAAAACTTCAATCCATGATACAAATGATATATTTTAACTTCATCAGCAACATCTCTAATAGTAATTCTGCGATCGTCCAGAATCATTTTCTTAACTTCTTTGATGTTTTCATCATTAATTGAAGTGTTAGGCCGCCCAGCGTGATCATCATCTTCATGGCCCTATTTGAAACGTCCATACCACTCATAAACTCTTGCTTTACTCATGGTAGATTCACCAAAAGCCACTGTCAACAGTTCAAAACTTTGCTGCAGTTAATTTAATTTTTTTGACAAAATTTGATTTTGAAAAAAACCCACAAACTGCAAAGCCCAAACACAATCAATGGTAATGCACAAACAAAATAAATCTGAAAATCAGTGAAAGTTCTTACTATATCAAATTTATCATCTGTGATGAACATTTCGTATCTAGTAAGAACATCAAAATTATGTAACAAATAGTTTTACAGAGACACTTGCAACAACCACAGATAATTTATTCTTGTTGTTGAGTGAACTATTTATTGTTTAAATGTCGATAAGACTGTTGACTAGCAATGTCCTTGGCCTAGATAACAGGTAGTTTAAATGCTTATTGGGATACAATTATTTTCGAGAGCGGAGCCACTTCGCCACTTCTTAATGAAGTTAGTACCTTTTGGTGAGATAAAGCCTTCTTTCTTTCTCACTTCTTCCTTAAGGAAAATCTTTAAACGTACTCATTTGGCCAGCGATTATTAGTTAGTCTTTTACTAGTGTTGCAGCTAAATTCTCCATATTGGCTTTTTTTTAAGTAAGGAAGAACTTTCCGCCTTTCCCCAACTGGTTTTGAATAATACTAGGATATAATCAATGAATTATTTGGATGTTTTGTGTTTTTGAATACATCTAATTCTATTTTTAATGACAAAAAGTGTATTAAGATTGTCATGTTTATATTTTCTTTATTATCTAGTTTCCTCACTGAATGATCCAAGGCTTAATTTTTATATTCATAATATATTTGAACATTACTAAAAAGAAATAAATTATCAATATTCTGATCAGGTTTAATAAGATGGAGATCATTAAATATAATAAAACCTTTAATTATTCAGTTATCTTCAGTTTTAATTTTGAATTCATTAAATTCTTTTTAGAGGAAATAGATCTTTTTTTTTTTTAATTCAGGTGTTTTAAAAAGTAAGTAGCTTAAAAATTTAGGGGTAATGTTGATAACAAGGTTCTTAATTTCTGTAACCTGCTCTATTGTTCTTATTATATTCTCTTTTATGCCACCACATCCGTTTTAATTTATGAATAGTACTTATCCAAGTTAAAAATTTCCTAACTTCATTAGCTAATAACTACATTTTTGAGTATGTATTGTTTTGGAAATATTATGTAAGTTATAGTGAGGTAGTATATTGAACCTTAGACTTGGAACCAAGGCTGGGTACTGAATTGATAAAATTTACAGTAGCACAAACTGGCAAGCAGATGTTCACTACTTAGACTACATACAATTTATTCCTACCTTGTCTAAACCTGAATACTTCACTAATGTATTCTTTATAATTCAAATAGTTCAATCATTCGTCCAATAATCTCAAAGAACACTCAACAATGAAATACACCTCTGACAAAATTCCACTAGAAATACCCACTTTAAACAACTATACTTGTACTAATAAAACCACGACACAGTTATAAGTCTATTCACTATACCCAACTTCCAACTGTTAAAATGCAAAGTGCAACAAAACTTAGTAAATTTTATTAGACAAAAAATTTCAATATAAATACCTTAAGATGGCAAAGTAGCTCTCAGAAAATTAACTTAGGGGTCACATCGTGTCCCCACTAGTACATTACATACAGTATTTGCACGAGTTTAGCCAAAGAGAATTTATATTGGGAAAGTTGTCATTCGAGGCAGGATAGCTGAGTTGGTAGAGCCCAATTAGATATTGGGGTGGTTTCTGGTTCAAGTCCCGATCAGGCTAATCATTTTGTTTTTAGCTGTTAATGTGGGTTTTTTTTTACTATTACATAAATTATGTTAATGATTACAGAAACTTGCTAATTTACAGATGACAAATATTTTAGTGATAATCGGCTAAATTTAATGATTATATCTTCTATAAACTGTGTGCTAATTGTTAGACATGAGTGGAAGCATTTGTTGGGAGGTCGGTTTGAGTGAATGAAAACCACACCAGCTAACCCAAAAGAGCCCTAAAGATAGTAATTAGGGACTAACAACATTCTGCACCAATTGAAATCACTCATAGATAAACAAATCTTAGTTTAATGAACCTTCGCTAGGTGCTTTTTTTTGCCAAAATATTTCAAAGAATGTATATTGGTGCTCATCAGGGTCATTATTCTTTTGATCACCAAAATCACGACATAAACAAATCTGTCATATTCCCTGTTGGAGCCGTCATTGTTTTGGTCGCAGATATGTTCTGGTCATTAAACAAAGTACCTTCTTCATAACTGCATTTCATTGTAAGCCTTCTTCCCCAGAGTCACTGTTTTTCGATTAGGCTGACTTCGTTAGTTTGATTTGGAATGTGGCTTATGTCCAGTTCTTGATGCAACAATCCTTTAACAGATTGCAAGGATGAGTTTGCTAGCTCCATTATTCAAAAGCATTCTTTTTTTAAAAATAATTGGCGGACATATTAAGTCTAATTAGTTCATCCAAGGAGTGCCCTACTATTATAATCTTATGCCTTACTATTTTTTTTTATTATCTAAATAATTTTTTTTATTTTTACTGGGTATAAGCTTTTTACATCTATTGTCATGAAAAAACAACACCATTTTTTCCAACAACATGCCAGATTTTGTCTAATAAACCATCTTATTCACTAGAAATGGCCTCAAACAAAAATAAATAATTGTAAATGGCCAAAACATTGATAAAAAAAAAACCTATTGTAATTAGCTTGAGCAAAATTTAGTATGTAGTGTCTACTGTTGGCTCCCAAACATTTTCTGTAATTTCTTCCTGCATGATTTTTTTGGTCATCAACGGTGAATAAAATTAAGAGATCATCGAAATGAACAAAATCATCAAACTTAGTTCACAGGACATATAAATATCTGCATCTTGCAGCCAAGGGATCAGCCAAGTCAAGCTGAGGCCACCCTTCAATCATCTCACACCCAACTCAGGCACATGCAGGTTCTATCACACTAGCAGCCAAAGAATGCATAAAGGAAGTAGAAGTGGTAAGCCATGGAAGACAGGTGGCACCAGCTACCCCCATCGAGCAACCCTACCCTACCCTATATCATTCATGTGCTGTTTTCTTTACAAGGAAAGTTTCTCACGATTTACTTTTTGTTTACTTCTCTCTTACTTTGTTTACCATTCAGTTATTCAACAATCAGGTGTCTATTGACAGATAGAGTTATTTTTAATTGTTGATCATTAAACTAACATCAGGATTAGTGGGAAAAAACTAGTGAAATGCTGTGTAGTGCAGCTTTTAGCTGTAACACCAAAGCTCAAGCTGTTCCTCCAATTACATTTCATTTGTAAGTACATATATTCGTCATACTCTTAATATGTTCCTTCTTGTTTCTGAGCTTTCCAAACACAGGCTAAATAAGTAAATAAAGAAATACTTTTGATGCTTTTCTTTTAAATGTTATTTTTTCCCACTTGAATGTCAGGAACAACTTTAGTAATCAACTTGAAAAGGGAAATTCCTCCCAAAACATGGTGTATGAAAAAAAACATTTAATTAACCTGTGGTTGGATAGTTCGGCAGAGAAGAAAGAAGACATTTATGAAAATATACAACAGTGAAATGAAAAATTATATAGTAAACCTAAAAACTCTAAATAAAAAAAGCATTCTTGAAACTGGCAGGAAGCTAGGGTTTCAAGGGTTTTTATTTATTAAGCATAGAAAGCACCATAACGTTTTACAAGATGTATGTTGAAGAAAAGAAGTTGCTCCAGTTTTTCCCTATGTGCAAAATTAGTCAAGGTCATCTCAAAAGATTGTTCTCCTATGTCCATGCCATAGGACACAGAAACAACAATCCCACCAATAGAGAATTTACGTACACGTTCAGAGCTATTCTCATTCGTAAACAGCTCTGTGAAACATCTTTAAATAGTGGGAACACCAAACCTTTGGATAAGATAAAACAAAAGTATGGACTCACCAACAGAGAAGTCCTGTCCAATGGAAACTGTAAACAAGATCATAACAAGGAGTCCCATGGTGGAGGAATACGTTAACCTTGGGAAAAATGGTGAGTTCAATGTACTGAAATAAAACTTTTAAAATATATAATTATTTCCAATTCCACTCATATGTACCCATGCAGAAGAGGAACCAGCAATGGAATGAATAGAAGATTTTCGAAGTCCTACAACTGCTCAAGATGAGATCTCTTTCTATTGATATCGACAGCGTAATTTAATGAATGTGAGAGGCACATTAATAATTTACATTATACTTTAGTCATTAATACATCAGTTAACGAAACAGAAATCGTATAAACTTCAAAAGAATTAGTATACCTCTGAATTTTGTGTTTAATCTGGATTAAATGCATCACAGAATAAGTAATTTTTGTTTTCTTTGAAATGATCAATAATAAACTCCAGTAATTTTTTTTATCTAATTTCAGGCTTCATAGAAGCAGCAGAAAACTAGAGATGATGGATAGAAAAGGGCAAATTGCTGTGAAAGATTGCAGTTGATTAGTTTTCCCAGGAAACGACATAGTCCAAATATGTGAACTCTGTGAAAAAAGTTTTTGACCAAAAGAGAAGGAAAAAAGCCACAGAATAAGTAAATAAATCACTCTTTACGTATTCTTTGAGAAAAGCTAAATACTATAAACAGTTTTTTTCTCGGTGCGATCACTTTTACCAAAAAGTATCTCACAATTCACTTCTTATTAGATCGATAGGACTTCTGTAATCTTGAACTAGAATTATCAATATTTAAAAAAAACTTAACGACAATCTTCACATGATATATAAAATATTAGTAACAGACATATACTTTTCAGAGGCCAATAATTGTTTATTTTATTTTAAGCGCATTTTAGAGTTCATTTTTGTAGTTTCAGCCTGGCAAGAAATAGAAGTATTTTAAATAAAACTATATTGTTTCTTATTATTTAACATGGTTCTTATATAATTTAACAATGTATGGAATTTAGGATTAAAAACAAAATTATCAAATCCATTAATTTGGATTTCTTCAAAACAATGATTGTTAGTAACCTCTTTTGAGATTGCTGGTGCTTAGCTATTTATTTAGGATTTTGTAAAAATTTATTAAAAATATTTTCTGCCCCTAATTTATTTATGAGTTTATTTTGTTTGAAGTGCTAGTAAGCATAAAAGTGAGTTACAATCAAATATTTTTTTGAAGAACTTCAAATTATTATAATTGATTTGAATTTTTTTTTCAATGTTAGATTATAACCTTTTTAACCATTTTATGACCTGTAATTATTAAAACTGAATAGCTTATTGTTAATTGTTCCAACAATTGAGAAACGACGGTAGTTCTGTGGAAGCATAAGAACCGAAACTAAATAATAAATAAATGACATAAAGGGAACGCTCGGTGATAGGAGGTAGTTGGAGTGGGAATGAACCAAGGGCTATGATGTCAGAGCTTAGTCTTCCCGGCTTGGATGCTGCTTCTGCTGTCTTTATGAGGTCTGTGCTAGCAACTAACCTGTCACTGTTCCTAAATACCTAAACCTATAGAACATAACATCCAGATGGAACAGCTCTTGCTGGTACCCTAGTCAACTAATCATCAAGCCACACCTGTGTCAACTAGCACCTATTTATATCCCGTTACTTCAGCTGAAGTATACTGCACTCCAAACAAATTTATGTATGATTTGTTCCTCTCGCTCTTTAACTCCCTTAGAAATCATTTCCATGAAGGCAGGAAAGCACCCTCAGTGCGGTTCAAAGAAGAGCAGCTCTCAAAGCAATTCCTAAATAAATGCATACAAATATTGTTCCTCCTTACCACCAAAATTTGCAACCTACTGGCCATAGATCCTTAAAGAAATCCTGACCTACAGAACTTATTTATCTACAACAGATTAAGTTTCATGCATTTCTCAGTCAAAAGTTTTTGATGAATTTTCCTTCTATCAAAGTCTATTTCTTATGTCTTTTAAAAAAAACACCTCCTCCATTATTTAATAGGAGTCTCATTAGCTTGGCCTGTACCTGTGAACTTCTATAAAATTCCATTAACCTCATCCTTTCATTCAAAACACCACAAGAGTTGGCAAATGCTGTCTATTGTACAAGATTATCTTAAATCTCATACAATCCAAACATCAATCCTGAACTATCTACCAAAGAAACTAACACATTCAGCACATTGTTGCACCTACAACAAACAGTGTAGGCTGGATAAGTGTCAGTTGAAATCACATAGATCAAAATCTTTAAGTTCCTACATTTTATCTACCACAGATAAATCCCTCTGGTCTGCGACTAAAAGAATGCAAAATATCCACCATTGAAAACCCCAAGCAAAATCACTAGCCAGCATCAGCTATCCCTAAAATCCTCCTCAGAGATTGAAGCGGAAATAACGTCAAGATCTCCTTCAATCAATACATCATAGGGGAGAGTTCTAGCACTGACCCATTGTTCTCCCCTTGCTCCAAAGAAACAGAGATATCTTCTGATCTTATAACCCCAGAGCAGAATTATCATTAATTGAAATCGTAACATTAAAAAAAATTAATTAATTAATAAATGATTATTACAATAATAACTATATAAAAACAAAATTATAGTAAAATTGTTAACATACTTTCTGAGGATAAATGTTAAATATTTTAGCTGCATTAGCACTTGTAATAGCAACGAACTGCTGAGGATCCATAGCACCTGACTCAACGCCTTTTTCCCAAATTACTGACATTCTATCTTCTACACCATTCACTCCAACAGGAATCTGGGTGAAATCTGATTTTCCTTTTGACTTCTGTTTACTTGTGTAGGTGCAATTATCACTTCCAGTAACTTGAAGATATCCACTGAGAAAAAAAAAGAACAATGCCGAGTCTTTAAATCTATTTATTTATTTTTTCAAATCAGTTACAAATAAATAGTTGTATCCTTTGGGTGAAAATGACCACTACTAAGTATTGGCAGAATTAAGTTTTTTTAATTATATAATTAAAATTACTTGTTTCTATAACTTTCTATGTTTGGACTGTTCCTCTCCTCTATTTCAGGTGATTATTTTTTTCAACGGTATATTATGTTGTGATTTAGTATAGCAGTATGTTGTGTGATTATAATATTTTCCATGCGACTGACTAAAAGCTAAATGACTATTGCATGATATTATGATCTAAAAGTTTCTTCAATTATTTAAATATTAATAATTATTTATGAGTATAAATTTTGATAAGTAAACAATGATATGAAATTCGCCTATATGCTTGTGTTTTCTTATTTGTAATTATAAACATAGAATCTAATATAATAATCTATCCAGTACTCAGGGAATTGATAACCCAAGAACAAAAATTAGTTTAAATGCAATAAAAATGACTGGAGTAATATTCGTTCCACTTTTTAAGCCTGCGATAAGATAAATACCACCATAAAAACATTAATATGGACAAATATATATATATATATATATATAAATCCAAATAAGTCTTTAAAAAAATAAAAAAAACACAATCCCATTGAAACTGGAAATACAGTTTATATAAATAATCAGATTTTTTATGGCCATGTTTCACCTTTAGGAAGTATTGATACACCTTACTAGGGGAGATAACATTTGTGATGTCACTGATTTCTTCAATGAAACCTTTTTTTGGTGACACTAGGTCAACAGATATTTTACATGTCAGAAGGTACTTGCTACTGCCTACACCTGGAAGCCGAGGGAACAAATTTTAAATAGAAAACTCACTTTTATAACACGGTTTTCTGTCTGCTCTACATGTGCAATATGATTATCACACATCATTAGATTATTTTAATCTAAAATAAGATAAAATATGCAGGTCCATATTAAGTGAGCTTAGATTATTGAAAAGTTACATAATACCATGAGAAGCTTTAACATTTGAGTAAGTCAACAGATATTTTTAGAAAGAAAAAAAAGTATTTGTTTTCAGAATTACTAATAACTTATAAATACAAATTTTAGTGGCAAAAAAAACTTTTTTTTTAAGTTCCTTGGGGGAGGAGCAAAACGTTTTTGTTGATGTCTTATTTTTCATTTACACCTTCATAACTCATCTAAACTTTGTCCAAATCCAACATTATTGCCACTGATAGAAAGCTTAATTCATATTCTTTCATAGTATGCCTTTATTAATAAGAAAAATAAGGATGAAATTAACAAAAAAATAAAATCACTGTATCTAATTTATTTACAGAGACCGTGTTGGTGTTATTGCATGAAGTTAATAGAGCTATTAATTAAG
The DNA here is from genome assembly GCA_930367205.1 of Acanthosoma haemorrhoidale. Lineage (NCBI taxonomy): Eukaryota > Metazoa > Arthropoda > Insecta > Hemiptera > Acanthosomatidae > Acanthosoma > Acanthosoma haemorrhoidale. The sequence goes on from OV884009.1 coordinate 41,243,848, forward strand.
TTCGGTATGGATTATTAGTAAAGAAAGTACAGGAAAAAATCAGTGCAAATAATATAGCTGTGCATATAGGATGAGATATCTTATTTATAGACAAGGTTTTGACATGAAATGTTCGTCTTTATAGCAACAAAAAATAAAAAAGGGTATGTTATGTTAAAAGAGTGTTGCAATTGTTATTAACAAAAATGATGATAGGAGGTGGTTATAAATAAACTTCTAAAAGCTTGTGAAAGAATATATATAATTGCTGGTCATTTATAAGTTAATAAATAACAAATAATTTAGTGAAGATGGGAATAATAACTTAATTACAATTTTTGAAGGATTTAATAAATTGTGAATTCATTAAAAATAAAATACTTACTCAGCGAGTAATTGTATCAAGTGAAGTGATGAATGAGCACGCAGTGGTGGGTCAGTAACAGTCTCAAAAGATGATGAAATAATATCTATACCCAAAGATGATGCCATTACAGCACCAATAACTTTGTTTTCTTCCCGATACAGTGCTAAAATATCAGCAGCTCTTTTACTTGTCAAGCCATCAATATACAATGGACTCTTAACCTATAAAAATCAGAAATATATTACACATCTATAAACTAAGTTTCTAATCCTCAAGAAATTACTGAAAAATATTGTACAAAAAATTAATAATTAGAACAAAAAAATTCAAAGTAAATTTCTTTATAAAACAAATTAGAAAAAATAACTAAAAACTAGACATATGTAAGCAGGAAGTATTGAGGTCTGGAAGTAGTGAGAAGTGAAAATGTAATAGATTATCGGATTTTGTGAAGAATTCCCCCACCCACCCATTAGTTTCAATTTCAAGACAGAAGGCTATCATATAATCAAAATTTGTATAAATATTTTAGCAAATAAATAAAAGAAGAAATGTGCTGGGAAAACTAAATGATGTACTATGGAGGGAGTAAATGTTTTAGTCTCAAAACGAACAAAAGGCATAAACACCCAATGTGTGCCTGTCCACCTTATTATTCTGTTCTCTCTATACCTTTTCAATTTATACATCTCCAACCTTCCAAAACACCCAAAAGTTAAAAATTTCTATAGGCCTGCAACAAGTATTGCAAGTTCACATCATTTAGAGTGCAAGCAAACTTCAAAAACATTTTAAGAAAATTAAAAACTTTTGCAGTAAATGGGGCATGAAAATTAACAACCAAGAAACTGAAGTTATAATGTTCACAAAAAGAAGACCCCCCACAAAATAGTGCTCCATCATTAATGCCTCTACTCTATATTGTGGTCCAGATTTTTTTAAGTATCTTCGATTAAATCTACATAGAGGATTAACATTCAGAGCATGTAAATAAAATTGTATTATATCTGTGTTCATTGTTGTAACTATGTTTGGCTTTCAAAGAAAGAAAGTTACTACCGATGTGAGTCCGAGAGAATACTTGCAGATTAGGGCTCTTGGCTTTTCTAGGACCGTTACTCAAAGTTTCCGGTAGCTCTTCTGGTCTCACAGAGCATGTTTGGCACTGAGGAATTGGGCTTTTCCAAGAAACTAGTAACTATATAAAAATTGGTGGACTGCATTGATTTATGTAATATTAATAGGCCACACATTCCGATCAGTCATGTTCTTACTATCAGAATGTACAATTCTACCAGAAAGTGGGGTTGGAGTCCCACCTTCGGGGTACCGGGGATCTGCTTTCATTGCTGTGTTGCCCCGGATTCACAATTTTATATTATTAAATTTAAAAAAATTCTCTTTATCAAATCTCTCTAAGTGCTACGAACTAATAACAATAAAACACATGATAAACTAGAATATATACATATTCTAGTTTATATATAGCCTATAGTAAATGGGAACATCAATCATGACCCTTGTAGTTGGCATGTATTAAAAGGAAAAAATAATCAACAACAATATTGAAAGTGTCATATACAAAATGTTCCCATACTTCAAATAAATAATCAAACTTTCTTCTAAAAATAAATTAAACCTGTACAAAACCGTAATAATTAGAGGAACATGAGTTCTGTTGTAAGTTTCCTCGGTTTGGAGGTAAATCTGTCAATCGAATAACAAGAAACTGGAATAAATTCAAAATCCATGCAACATTACCCGAATTATAAAAATATATCATAAATGCCTGACCTTTATATTCCAACATTACTAAAGTGCACCTTAATCTACTAAACAGAAAAATTCTTCAATAATATTAATTTATGTGATAATCTCAGAATACAAGAGTAGGAAATCACAAAAGAATGAAGCATATACTTCTTCATTGAGAACATAGATTTACACAGATATTTTGTTTCAATATTAAAAATTACTATCATTATGAATGCAGATACATCATTTGTAACATAAATATTAGAAAAATCATGCAAGACCTCCAAATCCGCCAGTGAGCACCAACACATATCTATCCTTATCCTCTTAGACTTTACCAAGGCATTCGACAACCTTGATCACTCCATCTTTCTATCCAAACTAGTACAGATGTATTTTTCTTACAGTACCATCGGGTGGTTTAAACCATTCATCTCTTATCACTGTAGTACTCATCCCTGATCAACCTCCATTCCAACCCTTTTCATTGTCTTGCAGTGTAGCTCAAAGCTCATTAATTTCGCCATTAATTTTCTTTGTCTACATTAAATTAATGACCTCCATACATTTATCCATCACCGCTCATTCCACCTTTATGCCTATTATGCACAAGGCAGAATTTATTTCATCTAAAAACCACCTAGAGTCCAAATAGGCTTAGTAGATTACTCAATAAATTTATATCCTCCTCCCCATCCCATAGCAGATTTCTGTATAAATATATATTTGATGTTTTCTGTTGTCAATAAACTAATTATTTTTAAACATTAGGTGAAATCTACATTTCCAGGTAGGTATAACAATAAATGGGATGTATGAATGCGTGCAATAAAAAGCAGTTGTTATACACACGTGATGTAATTTAATTAACATGATAATTTTTGTTTTGAATATTGTTTCAATTATAGCAGTTTTTAGCATTATGTTGGGTCAGGATGCATCATAAATTCTAAATATGCCTCAGCCTAACAAGATGTGTATACAAATCAAAGAAGTTTATGAGAGCATATTTTTATTAATATTAGAGAAACCCAACAGAATGTTTTTATTTGAATATAAATGCAGAATGGCCTATATGAATTTTGAATTAATAGAAAATGATAAATTAATACTTATAATAAATGCAGGTAACGTATGTTGTCGATTTTTTGATTAGTTTTAATGTTAACTGCAAGGCACTATAGTGGAACAAGAGGCCCATTAAATGAGTAGGTTTATTTCACCATACCTGTGATCACCAATTTTGATTCAGAATGGAGGATGGCCAAATACCAAAAGCCATTGTGAATCAGGAGCTAGAGGGAAGAGATCATACAAGATATCGGCTGAGAGAGGGAGATATATCGGAAGAAGGTGAGGGAGCCATGACGATTGGCCAAGGAAAACTTTGTTTCATAGATAAGTACAATAAATAAAATAAACTATTAAAACACAATTAAAGGAATATCCACCACAATGACAAATATATTTTGTGATAATTCTTTTGTGATCTAATCCAATCCTCAAGATTTCGCTGTTTTTCTAGAATTAATTATAAACAAAAGGTTGAGAAATGTTTGAATTAAAGATGATAGAAATATTGCTATACTGGATCACAAGACATTTTTAAACTTTTTCTGAAACATCTTATCACAAAAAAAAACAGAAAAATCATTATATTGGTATTAGTTTAACATAGAAGTTCTATTAAAAAATTATTACGTATAAGTACAGGTTAAATCACATTTGTTTGCTCATATACGTACATACATTAAGATTTTTTTAAATACAAAAAAAAACTAAACATATTGTTAACATAACGGTTTTCTACATAAACATACATTAATTATCGAATATAATCTAAAAGGAGGTTAAAAAAAAAAAAATTATATTCAAACACACAGATAAATAACCACAAATGTCTATATTTATTACCATATGATGAAAAGAACTGAAGTTAACTGTACTGTTTTGAGAACTGCAAAAATTTGTGGAATATGAATATTTTAAGCATTAAAAATACTATGGTACTATTGTATAGTAATTAAAATAGGGTTCTCAACCAGCAGGGGGGATTGGGATCAATCTGTAACAATATTATTTTTTAATTAATACCCATTATTCACAAAAGTTTATTATTGGAGTTAATACTAAAAAAACATTCTTGAAAATATATGTAATTATCACTAGCAAAATTAAACTACTATTTAAAGACTATCAAGAGCGCCAAGAAATTATGTTACTACAATACTTTTTCTTTTTTTGAATTTTCAGTCTTTTCTAGGCTTTTGCCTTTGGGATATTTTAATAAAGAGTCTGAGGATTAGATGGTATGTCACACAATCCCGATAGGTTAACATCTGTAGTAGGCTGCTGGGTCTAATCTTACCTAGGGGAGGTCTAATCTTACATAATATCTACTGGCACACTTTTTTTTTAGCCTTTAGGGATTTGGACTGCTAGCACCATGATAATATAAACTAAGAAATTTTTCTCGAGTTAAAACACTACCATTGTCCTCAACATATTTTCACAGATAGATAAAAATGAGCAAATTGGGAATCACGGCACAATTATAGGACTGATGAATTTGGCAGTATGTCAAAAATTCTTGAGTAGCCTGACAGTTCTATGAATTCCAAAAAGTTAAAACAACATTTCTTGAAACTTCATCTGCAACTTGCAGATGCAAGAATAAAACTTATTTGAATGCTTTCAAAAAAGGGTTTGTAAGGTTAATGAAGGTTCTTATGTAGTAGTGCCTAAAGATAGCAAAGTGGAAACAATTGGGGAACAGCATTGAAATTACTCACTATCAAAATATCGAAATTGTGTTGGTAAACTGTAAATGGACTGAAGAAAAAACTTGTAGAGATTCCGAAATCAAACAATACTACTCAAATCAAATCAATTCATTTCCAATATTTACATATCAAAAATAATATTTTGCTAATATGCAATCTATTTAGAACAGAAATATTCAAGGAAGATCGGCAATATGGAGGTTGAAACATAGGCCTAACGTTGTGAACAAGATCGATTTAAAAGCAGTTAGTTAATTTTTTATTCAACTAAATAATAATAATAATAAGACCTTGTGCACACCTGTATACAAAGTCGAGCGATTTTCATATCTAAACAATGGAGAGACAAATTTATCTCTCTAGACACACTTTTGAGACAAAATCGCCGAACTTTTGTCTTCCCTTTGAAATGGGAAAAATGAGACAAATCTTAGACAATACGCAACATTTTGTAGTGTGAAAATTGTGTCTGTCTGAATCGCTTTGTCTGTTTTTTTTTTCTTATCAAGAATAATATTTTTTTCTTTTCTTATGTGGCATACAGAGTGAATCAAGATAGTGTTGCGATTTATTGAAGATTTTCATGCAGTGTCATGTTTGTGGGACGTTATTAATCCTGAATATAAAAATCACATCAAGTAGAAAATGCTTATCGAACAGCTGGCCAAAAAATATGAAGTGTCAACGAGTGATGTAGAAAATAGCTTTTCATCATCAGGAGCATAAAAAAATTAATCAGGTGAAGAAGAGTGGGCCATCCATCGAATCCCTTCAAAGATTGTATAATTGCTTCACACACTTTACGGACAATCTGTGATACAGAATAACTTGCTTTGATATCCTAAAAGTATAAATTAGGCTGGTGAACAATTCTCCACTTGCCAGATAATGCAGAGTCACTGCCAATCTCAAAGAATGATGGAGGTGGAATGATTTATCTAAATCTATTTTCTTGTTTCTTTATTTTTCTGCCTAAAAGCTGAAGCAATTCTTCAAATACACTTAGGATTAAACAGGTGAAGTTTCCGAAACCCATGGTGTCTTCTAATTGCAACCAAAACGAGGCCCCTCTGCAAAAAGTTCCATCAACGCCTCGGCTCCTATTTCCATTGTTTTCACTGCCCATGATTATCAATGTACAAGCTATGATCCCAACAAAGTCAGCCATATTTAGAAACTAACGAGGAACAAGGAATTCAAGTGTGTACAAGCAACAAAGTCTCTTGACTGTCTATATACATTGTCTGTCGACATGTCTACACAGACAATTGGTCAACTTTTTATACAAGCGTGTAAAAGGTCTAAGAAAATAAATTAACTGATGTGGCATTTAACTCCATGTTTCTGGTATTTGAAAGATATTTTCCCTCAGGTTTATTTAAAGAGGATGTTTTTTCTTTATATCAGGAATTTTTTATGCTTTAAAAATGGTCCACCATATCATCCATATTAGGTAAGATGGTCATGTCAGGATTTCAAGTTTGTTTAAAAAATCATATCTTATTACCTAACAAACAGCCAGAACAAGGAGGTTAAGTCAAAAGTGAATAAAAACTTGATAAAAAAAATAAAAGCCTTATTATATATTGAATTAAAATAAAAAAAGTATGCTAAGTTTTAAATTGATTGAACATAGGTAAGGAAGTGATAAAATAAAGTAATTAATGAAAAGTAAGTGAAAACAAAAAATGATTATTAGTTCTATAGTGCTAAGGCATGCTAAATACAGGGAGAATTGAACTATGAACAAATCCTGAGGTGATGCAAAGGTTTTCTAGAGAACATATAGTAGCAGTCCCTAGGACTGCATCGATCATCGATGCCAGTGGAAAGTTCTCACAGGATCCCTTGTCAGTCAATATATTAAGAATGCCTAGACCATCAATAAATAAGAGCTGATGAAAAGAAAATTTTTATAATAGTGAGATTGAAACCTGATATGGTAGCAAAAATTAAGTTGGCAGAGAAATAGATGACATAATTTTGGCTCTGGAAAACAATTCCTATACATAGGTGTCATAAAATGTAATTCATGCATTGCTTCGATTTACTGCAGTATATCCCTGTGAGTAAAGCTTTTTCACGATAGTGCATTACGAAAATGAGACAATAAAGAAGGTTGGAGGCTGAACAGCAATGAGCTCTTTGAATGCAAGCAATGGAAAAGAATCATAAGTTTTTCCAATGACATGCGATAATCTTAATTAAATAAAATAGCTCTGGAATTTCTTTTAAACTTCTGTTTCTTGAAGTACACATCAGAAACTTTCATTTGTTAAGTTGTTGGTACACACTGTTCTAGGTACACAACAAAATTCAACTTTATCCAAATTATAAAATCAATCAACATTTTATAATGACATTAAATTAAAAAAACTAATATTACCAATTCCAATAAATTTTTATGAACTAACATGAAGAAAAAAAATAAAATGAGTTTTAATATTTATGCATATTATTTGGCGTATAACTTTGGTATTTTGGGAGGGAGATAGATGGCTGGGAGGGATTTTCTGAACAATTTTCTTAATGGTGGAAGCGGGAAATAAAGCAAAAAAGATTTAGATCCACTAAAAAAAAAAAAAAAAAAAAAATTAAGTGCAACTAGATTACCTTAAATTAAGTTGAATGAAAGTGGATATGTAGATTCCAAATAAAAAAAGAAAAATTATAATTCATCCCTTAAAAGGCTGCAACTAAAAGCTGTTCATACCTCTTCTAAATTCTTCACGGATGTGTTATTTAGTAATTCCAGCAGCAATCAAATTATACTATATACAAACACAAAATACATTACTCATGCAAGTGCAAAACAAATCCATTTGCAAAAGTAACAAAGAAAACATAAAAGTATGAAAAAAGTAGTACCTTCGAAATAAACTATCATCACATACAAGTACACATAACAAATTCTAATATCACAATTTATTTTATTTTCTAAAAAATAAAATAATAACAGATACACAGCATCCAATGATAATATTCTGTTGTTTCCTACATGAGAAAATTTTGAGCATAAAATTCTTTACTACTAAATGATTAAATTTTGTTTTTATTTAAATTTCTTACAATTGACAATAAAGATACTCTGAAGTCTTGATTTATAAATACAACTCTAAAAAACAACAACCATGAGATAAATATAAAACATTAGAAATTCAGAAAAATGATCAAGTAACATAACTACTGCTCTCCAATTAACTGTAATAATTATGGTAAACATGATTTCTATAAAGATCATTTAATTTGTATGCCTAAAATGCAAAAGTCACATTAGTATCAAATAAATATATGTCATTGGTAACTGCAATTACTTTGGGGCTAAGTGTGGTAAGTGCTCAAACCATGCCATATTCAGAGCACAAAATTGGGAGGTGATCAGTGATCCCATTTAATTATGTCCCAGTGCCCATGGAAGTTAGAAAAGGGGAGCAACCTTTGATTACAAACCCTTGGTAATGTAGTCCACTCAAAGGAAAAATTTACCACACTACCGCTCTTTGAAAACCCGAAATGTAAACAGGAGTTAGGGGGGGGGGAGGGAGAACCATTTTAGATTGGATATCATTATAATAAGGAAGCATAGGTAATTGACAACAAAGAATGGTAATAGGCTACATTCTTAAAAGATAAGGAAAAAATAATGTTTATTGAAGATTGAAGAACCAAACAATAAATTTGACCTATCAGAACAATGGAGGTAACCCATTAGGGCAGCATAACCTTACCCACATAGCAAACAAAAATACAAAAACAGGATCCGACATAAATGTCCATCCTTAAGAGAAAAATGGCAACTTCAATCCAACATTAATGTTATTTATTGATGCAAGACTTAAGGGGGGTTTCCTAACCAACATGATCTTGGATCTGCACTATCAAAAATGTTTTTATTTTAATGTTCTATATAAGGTGTTTTTTTTAATTAGTTAATTTAATTTTTTTGGCAATTATCCTTTGCACAATTTATAACTAGCCATGCATTATCATTTATATCCTTAGTAATAATTTTTAACTTCATCTGTTTCATAAGCAATTGATAATAGAATTTGCGTTAACTCCTAGAAGGTATAGATTAGATAGGCCCTAAAGGTATAAACCACCAATATTTTAATATCAATATTTTATCTGACAGATTTTCATTTCAGTATAGAATTAATACAGTATAAATAAGGCAGGAATATATCAATTTTTAACAACCCATAACATTTTGATATTTCATGTAAATCATTACCGGCAAGGGAAGATATTTTTGTAGGCTGTTCCACTAAACAAAAGGAGGCTTTTAATAATTCAAATTAAGTTTTTTTAAATCTCTGAATAGAATAATGTAGATGAAGAAGAACAAATCGATGCATCGACCCTCACACATTCTTTAAAGAGCTACATTTTCCAATTAAAAGCAAAATATGAAAAGCTTGCAACTAATAACCCTTCGAACACTTCTGAAACTGTTTTGTTTGCTTAGTAATGCTAATAGTGTAACACTTGTATATTCTGTTAAGTACAATTATCAAGTTGAGATAACATAACAAACACACTTGAAAATAGGAATATTATTTCAGGTGCAGAAGTCCAATAAAGTATCTAACTGATCTCTAGAATTTCAACGGAAACATACGTAAACTTGATTTTAATTATAGCATTATTAAATGTGAAAATTTCTTGACAAATTATCTTTCAGTATTTCAATATTATTTCCAGGTATTATATATTATTTTATAAGTGTTTATTTGTAATATAGTTGTATAAGTTTATTTCATTTTTATTTAGTGAAAAAATAATCTTACATATAAAGGATGTACTATAGCACTAGTGATTGTTGTTTCATTGTTTTAATTTTTTTTTTCATCTATCATGTTTTGATTATCTTTCTTTTATTTTATTTTGTTTAGATTATTATTACTGTTTGAATTTTTTTGTTTGTTTTAACACCAGTATCAGGGGTTATGACTGTTGGTGGATGCTGCAAATTAATAAATAAGCTCTTTTCTAATCATGTTTTGGGCACTGGTCAAAAGCATTCTTATTACACCAATCTAGAGGCATTAGTCTGCCTTTAACGACAGTCATACTGTGATTTTGTATGTACAAGAAATTCTAGCTTGTTTTCAATTGTTGAGCAAAAACATTGTTTGGTGCCTTCTCATAAATGGTAATTAGTATTATTATTATTTTTTTAATTGGGTTTTTACGTTGTGCAGCTAACTGCACCCCACCCTTCATATCTCATCTAATTTTAATCAGAGATTTCAACAGGTATTAGAAAGACATGACCACTGATAAGTGTCCAGGAAGCTACAGTTTAGTTTCGGACCCATGGATCTCATTACAAGCAAGTGATATCCTTTATTTTAAGTGGACCAGTATAAACAGTAACTAGTATTGATGGCTAGAAACATCACCCATTTTTGGCTGGCCCAGCTGGCAGGTAGGTCAAACCAAAACCCCTGTTTTCAGTCCAGTGTCATGCCAAGTGTTTAGGTAGCTCATTGCCTTAACGTCAGACATTTCAACAAATAATGTCCAGTCAGAATAAAAAAAAGATCACGTCCTCTCACTCCACCCAGTCCATCTCCGGAGAACCATAGACTCAGCCGTCACAACGAACCACGACAACTACCTACTTTACACTGATAGAGGAATCACCCTTTTTCTCACCAAACAATTATTATCGTTATGCAACATTGAGACCAAAGACAAAAGACATTTACATTGAGACCGATATGGACTAATCACAGCCTCCAAAACAGTCCAAATACCCCCCCCCCAATCTATATCATAAATATTAGCAATTTTAAATTTCTTACTTCCCAGGTCAACTCAGTAGTAGGGACTGAAATACAAACCTGCATCAATAAAACTCAAGATACAAGGATCTCTCCCAATATACCTGACACCTATCAGGCAAAAGTACAATACTTGCATAAAGCAAAAGCTGATTTTCACATTTAACAACTGAAGAATGAAAGAGCTCTCTGGGTGGTTATTAGGTACCTCCACCCCACAACTCCAGTGGATATGATACAATATCAAATACAAGAGAGAGCTTGCAGAATGGAGTGAAAGGTAAAATACCACGATCCCTGTTTTTTGTCGACCTAGGACCTTCTGCTGGAGTAAAAAAAATATGAGCTAAAATCCTTGTACTAAACAAGAGTACAAATAGAGAATTCTCACCCTAGGTGTGACAGTGCAGTGTCACAACTGTCAGCTCTACAGTCATACAAAGACATAATGGCACCGTTTACCACGAACATACCAAATCTGAAGTGCAGACTTCAACTTCTAAGTATGCAAGTTGAACAGGCACCAAGGCAAAGTAAAGAATTCAAGACAGCTAACCCAGCAACATTGTTTAACCGGCTCTTTGTTCAAGAGAACATCAAATTCAAATCGAGGCAATGATGGGGATTTCTACAACCTCTAATTCCCAAACCTCAACCACAGCTGCGTTATCTTTCTGATTATCACACAAGCCAATAGGTGTTTTGGTGCCGGAGCATTTGGAGCTAATTTCATATGAATTCGATGCCCTCAATTCAAATACGGGATTAGTTTTTGTATAAGAGCTCAAATTTCTACGAGATAACATTTTAGTGAAATATACATTACACTATTGTAAGTTGAATCCATGGATCAGATAAAAAAAACTAAACACAGAGGATTAATTATTATATTATACAAATATTATTATATACAAAGATAGGAGGAAAAAGTCATCGATGATACCAACTAATCACTGACCATTTTCTTTTCTGTGACATTCTTGAACAGTCCCTTTTTAAACTCCAGCAGCAATCTGCCATCATATGCACATTCCATCTTCCTTGTTAGCGGGCCTCCATAGTTTTAATATCCTGGTGAAATCTTTCACTTTGTTCCTCACCGGTGTCTCCTAAATTTTCAGGAAAATGGTCTAAGTGGCTGTGTAAACAGTGCACCTTAATACTCAAGTTACACCCAAGGGATTTGAAACTGTTAAGCATCTTGTTTACCAGTTCAACATAGTTTTCAGCTTTGCGTTTGCCTAGAAAATTTCCAACAACTGCAACAAATCCAGACTTTCCAGGGGGGCTTTTCAGTCAGCCTCATTCATTGAATTAACAAAGACAGGATCCTTAATGAGTTGTCTAATTTGTGGGCCGTCAAATATTCCTGCTTTAATTTTGTCTGTACTCAACTGAGGCATTGTTCCCCCTATATATGCACAGCATGAGATCTATTCTTATCCACAGACTTTACAACTGCTTCATAAGGACCAGCTTTATATGCAGTAGAGGAAATATAATTTTCTCTCGTTCAACTAAGGGGTTGTTAATGACATTCTTTTCCCGAACATCCATGTTTTGTCTCTTAGGCCACTCTTTTCTAACCCAGTGGTATGTTTTGTCACTGCTATAGCAGAGGCACAAGAAGCAAGGGTATTTGGTATGGCCACTTAGCACTCCAAGGAGAAAGTTTACCATTTTTAAGTCCACACAAATCACCCATTGATGTTCATGATACTCTATCTTCCCCAAGACCAAAGCTGCGGCGTTATATTCTTCTTTCATTTTTGTTGAGTGAGCGATTGGTATTGAACCATATTTATTCCCGTTATGTAGAAGGACACATTTCAAACTTTGCTACGAGATGTCAATAAATAGGCGCCAATCATCTGGAAAATAAATAGTCACAGACCCTTTTTTCCAGGAGTCTTCTAATTCCGTGGCAAAATACAAGAATGTCTTCTTGAGAGAAGAAGGGTAGCATATCTTTTTTCTTTAATTATTACATAAATTATTAAGGTAATTATGGTTCCTTGCTCTAGCAAATTTTTGTCCTTCAACCTGGAAGCCAGTTATTCAGAAGCTTATTTTAACAGGTAGAAATCACTGGTGAGGTCAGGTCATTTAACTCATCCTGGTTGAAACATTGAGTTATTTATGATATCTCCTCATAATCGCTTTCTCCTTCATAAGGGTGATAAGAGGGACAACCCTCGTCCTCACAGAGCTCTGGTAGCTGGTGAAACGTGATCGGCACTTCCTTTGAGTGAGGGACCAGGCATCTTGCAAAGACTAAATCAGGACAAGACCACTTGGTGTGTTGTTTAGACTCGTTCCAGTAGTATTTACTAGGCAGAAATACCATTCATTGTAGTGTTTTATGGGTTCTGCCCAAACCATCAGTATGCCAAATTTCAGACTTTTCCCAGTGGTTCACTGACGCATATGTTCTGTACAAGTTTCACAGACTTGATCTGAGGCTCAGGTTTTATCTTGATCGCCAAGCTAAGCCAAAGTATCCAAGAAAAGCTCTCTTCACAAAGTCACCAACAGTTTTCTGTTTTCTTTTAACGTGCATTCTCCGCATATGTAGCAAAACACAACAGGATGATTTACAGAACTTCTTCTACTTGAACTCATTTTATTTCTATTCAACAACACAAATACAACACAGTACGTTTTAGGTTAACTTTATAACAACTCTTTCCTTAACAAAAATATCACGCGAGGCCAACTTCGATCTACCCTGCGCGGCGAGAACTCACTAACTAACCTTAACTCTAGTTAAAGTGTTGAAGTTCACCCAAGTTACCGGATGCTTACTCCATCTGATGGATTTGCCTGGAACTAACTAGACAGCAGTTTGACAATCCTTGCATATGTAATTTAGAATGTACATTTTGTGTAGAACTGCACATTAAAAAAAAACTCTGATCTAAAAAAGTAGAACAGATTTCTCTATCAGCTGCTTTCATATTAAGATTCAGTGCTCCGAATACAGCTAAAATCAGTTCTAAAATCTTAGGCACGAGAAAATAAAACTTTTCTTGTAGGGAGGTGATCTTTCTTCTGACCAAGTACCGTAAATACCTACACCATATACTTCCACTGATCTTACCAGCTGATTGACAACACGTTTTGATATCACTAACTACCAAACTTACAGGTCTGACCATCCAGAGGAAACAGGTCATGCTGGTACTGCTCTTCTTATTTGCCAATCCCTCACCCTTACAATCTAGTGACCTATATCAAGCTACAGATGTGTTGATTAGACCCTATCCATACCCTGTTACATTAGCAGTAGTGTAATCCCCACCAAACAAATCCATCCCCAATTTCATATTCCTCTCACTCTCGAACTCGTTTTCTTAAAGGAGAAGACTTCAACACCAAGCATCTTCAGTGGGACTTGAGAACGTCCTATAGAAAGCACTATCCTCCAAACGTTGTTACTTCCTTCCACCAGATTCTCCCACTAATTGGCCTACAGATTACAATAGAAATCCTGACCTTTTAGACTTCTTTATCCACTATGGGTTAAGATCCTTGCATTCTTCAATCACACGTCTTGATTATCTTTCGTGTGACCATAGCCCAGTAGGTACTACTTTGCCTCTTTCACTCTTATAGCAAAAGTACCAACTCCTACTTTCACCAGAGGACCCATTTACTGGGAACATGTCCACAAGATACTGTCTGACTCCATTGTTCTAAAAGTATTTCTCAAAACATCTCAAGACTTGGATAAACTTGCCCACATCTTTACAACTTCGATCAAGAAATGTTCATGGCAAGCATCCAAATCCAATCTCAATCCCAATAGTAATAGAGATAAATATGATGAATTCGGATGCCATCTCTCCAACATCTTTAAACCTCACCCTGATCCTGAAAATCTAACCGAAGTACCTGCCATTGAAGAATTTATTTCTGACCAATTGCTCTATCCCTCCCCTCTAAAGTCATTCACCCCTCCGAGGTCAAACATTTACTGAACTGAACTGAACCAAGAAACAAATCTCCTGGATATGACCTGACTACACGAATCCTCTGCCAACTACCACACAAAGCCGTTGTCTTCCCAACATATATATTCAACTGTATTCTTCGAACTACACACTTTCCTTTTCTTTTGAAATTTATCCATTGTAATATTATTCCACAAGCCCGGGAAACCACCTAATAGCCCTTCATCCTATCGGCTTATTAGTCCTCTCAATTCTCTAATTAAATTTTCTTAATTAATAAACGCCTCTTTCCTGTTTTGGACACCCACAATCTTCTACCAGCACATCAGTAAGGGTTCCGCTTCCAACATTCCACAGTGCAGCAGAAGGTACTTCACGTAGTCTTCTTCAACCCTGGAAAACAAGCACTTCTGCATTGGTGCATTCCTTGATCTGGCTCAGGCATCTGACCAGGTTTGGCATTCCGGATTGTTTTTTAAACTGAAATCTATCATCCCCTGAACATATTTTCTTTGCTCCTACCTACTACTTCCTAACTAACAACTACTTCCGAGTCCGATGTGGCTCTAAGACAACAAAGGAAAATGTACTGACATTACATTTACCCTACAACGCAAAACCTCTTCAACAATACTCCTCTTGCCACATCAGACACAGTGTGGTACTTTGACAAAAGATTAACCTAGAACCCTCAAATGAGACTTAAACGACAGGAACTCAACAGAAAGTTTGGGCAACTGTATAGACTGCTCAACGAGAAATCCCACCTCAGTCTAGAATAAAAAATACTCATAAATAAAGTCATACTAAAACCAGTCTAAACTTGGGGACTTAAACTATGGAGGACAGCAAAGCCCAACATCAAGCGGATCCAATCCTTCCAATTTTTTTAAGTCCTAGGAGCATCAGTTAATGCAACTTTTTATGTCACAAATAAAACCCTCCATGATGACCATCAAATTCCCACCATCCAAAATCACATTTACTTTAAGTTCCACCAGAATTCATCTGACCATCTAAATCCTCTAGCCTCTAGCAAGATCACTTTAAAGTATCACACATCTGAACAACCCCCTCAGACATCGAAGCGGAAGTGGCCCCGTGATCTTTTATAAATATTTAGTTACTTTCAACATGGCACCAATCAGTTTTTTTTTAATTACTACAATTTTGAGAAACTTCAATAAATATTAATATAAGTTAGTCAACCCGAAGTATTGCCAATTTTCTATGACAAAACACATTTTTAGTAGTTTTAAATTTATGCATCATAAACTTTAAATATGTACTTCCACTAATAGTTGAGTATTATGCATATGTAAAAATGAAATGAGTTGATGTAGAAACAAACATATTGAACAAGAAACAAATATAGATATTTATCTATAAAATTATAGTACTTGTTAGTAGCCATTTAACATTTATTCCAATGGTACTACAATTGTATGTAAGTGCATTGCCAACACCAAACAATTAACTTAAAAACAGAAAAAATAATTTATAAATAAATTTTAAAAAAAAACAATTTAAAAATCTTGTGTTTTATTAGATGCTTTAGAATTTTACTAAATAAGACATGCAAATAAATAAAACATTAAATAAAGGCTAAAATAAAGTTTTGAAATGCAGATGACATTTTTTGGGTTTAATAATATCAAGCTTTAAAAATAAATTAGGTAAACAGTGATTAACTATTTCTAACACTCTTATCAGGTGATTCATTTTTCTTTTTCCAACTTCATATTTACCTGATTAGCAATGACACAGGCTCTGTTGACAGCTTCAGCTTCAATAATTTCTGGTCGTGAAATAGCATGACCTTCAGGGCCCGTAACACCCGCACTTAAGAGTTTTTTAACATTCTACAATATATATAAGCAATGATAATTTCTTTTAACAGACTGTTAGTAATAAGAATACTTTATAGAAGAAATGCAATCCTCTGTAAGATAATTAACTTGAGATGAAGAAGGGAGGAGGGGGAATAGCATGTAACAAAGAAGTTTAGGTTCATTCATCAGTGTTTTAAATAATTTTCATGCACCATTATTTCTGTTGGTTATTGTAAAGTATACCCTGCCTACTCAAATATAAATGAGTAATGAATTATATCAAGTTCACAATAAAAAAATATTAGAAGATTTATAGAAAATCAGAAATAAAATATTCCAGAGCATAGCTTAGCACTGTACATCAAGTGAAAAGTGAGCAACAATGTTGACTAATCAAGAGATACATCAACGCAGAACAAATTTTACAGTGACTGTTAATCTGATCTATTCAACAATATCAATTAATACAAATCAATTATTAACACACGATGTACCATAGTCAAGTGAAGTGATACTAGCAACTTGTTTATCAACAATAGGAAGAACACACTAAGACTTAGTAACTTAAAACTTATTTCATTGAAAAATCTACCCTTACAACTAAAGCACGGTTTTTTAATATCTTGAGCCAGATTTTTTAAAGTAAAAGATTAGTTTCTCTAGAAGATAAATAAAACATTTGAAACAAAAAATCCCATGTTATTCCCTTAATAACAATAAAACAAAAAGATAATTATAATTTCAAAGTATAGTAGAAACTCGACTTTCCATCAATCTTTTAACTGTCCATTTCTAATATCTATCAGGCAACTGTTGACCAAAAGTATTAACAAAATACCAATAACCAAATAAGGTTTGTACGTTTTAATGGAGGTGAGGCATCATTAGGCTGAACATTGTGCCTAATTTGATCACCAATTTTAACTGTTTTAAATAAGTATAAATAGGTTAGTGCAGTAAAACCGAATAGGGATTAATAGTTTTCAAAAGATTCCGAAGTGATCCAAAGACACAAAAACCTTCATCTAAGAAAAAAGATGTATGAGAACCAGCTAAAATTTAATTCTTTACAGATATTTGGATAAAAGCAACATTTTCTTTAATGCATATCTACTGCATCTATGAGTACAAATTTTTAGTTGATGGATTTTTGGTATCTGGGGGTAAAAGGGGTTGTTCTATTATCTGTCCATTACCCGAGTTTCCACAGTACTGCACAGAGATTTTAGCTCAGAATAAGAATAAATTTATCATTAATAGTATTATAACAAGCTTAATTATTATTATATACACACAATAATTGACACATGTACAGTATAAAAATTATGCTTTAAAAATCAATGGAAGCAATCATAAGAAAATAATAAATAACAAAGCAAGGATGTAAGAAAGATCATTCATTCATTTTCATTGCTAATGATTGACAGATATCAATCAGCAGAACTTATATTTTATGGTAGAAAAGCATACTACTATATTGTGCTGAGACCTGGATACCTAAAAGTGCTCAAGATAAAAAAAACTCCAGTAAGTTGAGAATCTAGAGCTCAGCCTGGGTATCTAGAATTGACCAAATAAAAAAAAATAGTAGCATCAGGGAAAAAACAGAACCCAAATAAATTCCGTGGAGAGTCATATAGATGATATAGAAAGAATGGTAAAGGTAATGGTAGTAGACAGATTATACTCTATTTTTAATGTTGATAGTTAATACAGGTAAAAATCTATGATTTTTAATAAACACATTTAGATTAATGAAGACAGTAAATGATAACATTTATTTCAAAATGATTTAGACAGTTTATTTAGTAATACAATAGAAAACATTAAAATTTGTATCATCACAGGTTCTCAAACTGCTGACCATCACAATTTACACAGCTTTAAAGTCCTATCACGCTTAGACAAATAGCTTTGTATATTAATTTCCTGAAATGTACTTCTGATGTAATTTTTCAAATCACTGACACTTCGGTTTTTACTATAAAAACTTTGACCTTAAGTAAATCCCAAATGAATAACATTGTTATAATGTAACCCTATTTTATGTACTGACCCTATTTCCCTGAATATATTCACATTCTATTTCATATTAGTAAATTTTGAAGAGTTTTTGAAATGTGAGCTTTAAAAAATAAAAATATTAACTTATCTTCGGAGGATAAGGTTACAATAAAAACACATCACAACAAAAAAATTCTGAATCCTGAACTCAGTTTTTTATAATTCAATTTGTAGTACAATAACTTATAACAGATAATAAGAGCCAGTAAATGACTGAGGAGCTAGTGGGACCAATGCTAGGTTGTTACCTATATGGATCACCACATCTACATTAGAGTAGCTACTCATTTTTACATGCGAGGGGTTGAGTCAACCCTGACAAGAGGCATCCCTCTAGGAAAAAATAAATATTCTTAGGAAAGCCAGGAACTAACCCTGGTCTGCACAATAGTGGGCACACAAAACACTAACCTATGAACACAGCTAATATTGCAGATAGCAAATAGATACTAAATAAAATATTATTCTTTTTAATCTGAATGTTAATTGGAAAATTAGCTTTTATAGTCATAAAAAAAACAGCGTTAATTGGAGAGATTTAAATAATAATAATGAAATGACTAATAATAATTAAAAATTAGTAATACTAAGGAGCATTTCTATATATCATTGAAAAAAACTAAAAAAAATTAAGTTAAATAAATATTAATGTTGATGGTTTTAAGATTTTGAAGAGTTAATGGTAATGATTGCCATATAGATATTTATCACCAGGTAGAATATGAGGCCTTCTATCACTATGTAAAGAAATATATATTCTGTCAAAGGTCTATTAGAATACGATAGCTCCAGGCATTATTATTGAGAATTGAATAGTAAACATCATTTGATAATGGCTTACAGTACAGCTCCTGACTTCTGCTGTGAGTAGTTCTGACTGTTGTGTCAATAGCAGTTTTTAAGAAAAAAAAAAAAAGAAGATTGTGTAAGCTGGAGGATTTGCTTGGGTTTTGTGGTTGGGATTTCGCTTGGATTAGCTCCGGCCAGACGAAATTTTATCTCGTTATCGTCGAGAGTTCTTCCAAATTTAGTGAGTCTCTTTTTCTTCTAAATTTAGCAACTCTATTTTGTTCTTTGGGGACCAAGACCTAGATTACATAACCTATTTAATTAATGTGATGATTAAATTATGTTTATTTTTGAACATTATTTATAGCCAGCTTGTTCATTTTGCAAATTAGAATTAATTTAAATAAAGATCTGCTTTGAGCATAGTCGGGAAAGTGAGCGTTGTCCCCAAGGGGGGAGGACACCCGCCGCGGGCTAGGGTCACTACAACCCGGCCGCTGTCCGGCGAGCGTTGAGAGAGATAAAATGGGTGGACCTGTGCTCTATGACCTTTGCTGGTGGCCTAGTCGGCGGGCAGCTGGATTCATATTGATCTGACTCCATAAGATCTTAGAAGGTGTGCCCCGACAAAGCACTATGTTCAAGAGAAGAGGAACAGGGTAGGTATTATAGGTAGTTTATGTGGTCTTGGAATGACCAAGAATTCACACTAAGGGTAGGCGAAAACCGTCATGATCCCAAAGGTGAGAGGCAGACTGGACCGCCAGGGAAGACGCTAATAAGTAAAGTTTGTAGGGCCCCGGCGACCGTCGTCTGCGAGGAAGAGGTCTCTTCCAAGGAAGTGCTAGTTTTAGCGAGACGAAGGCAGATAATCCCACTAGGAAGTTGGGGTCTGACAACGCCGGACTAAAACATAGCGAGGTTAGGTAAGAGAGGTGCAGAGGTAGTTGAATAAGAAAGCCATGGTTCGCAGTAGAGCAGAAACAACAGTGCAGAGAGAGAGAGCCCTGTTCTTCAGGTGCCGGGTGCCGAGAGTCTCTCGCATACCCCAAATCTGGCCCCTTATATAGGTGGTCATGCATATAGGTTTCATGTACTAGTTTCCCCCTCTCTTAACTGACGATTTAAGGTTTTTATTATTAAAATATGGAAACATAGGTAGATATTTTCTGGTCCGAGAAGAGGGGAACTTCCATTTATTCATGGTGAAGAAGTTGTCACTACAAGAATTGTTCAATGTCTGCTCTGATTTAGTTAATATTAAATGATTTTTAGATTAAAATATTTTTGATGTGCCTGTTTAGCTTAAATTGATACAAATTGAGATTTGATTAAATATTTTGTCTGATGATATAACTGTATGATTGATAGTCTGCAATAAAGATGACTGCTGGGAATTCATTAATAGAGTTTAATGATTATTGCAGCTACAAGATTGTGTCGTTTATTTAAATTATTGATTGATATTATAGATTACAGCATAGAGACAAGACATTGCACTGTTGAACAGTAAACAGAGACTATTGTAGGAGTTCAAAAATGTCAAGCAGGACTGAAATCACAAGCAGATCCCATTAGCTGATACCAAGGAGTCATTTCCAATTTGCAGCAGAAATTCATACTACAGGAGCAGATGAATTTAGAAGAATCGCCAAGTGGAACCTTCAGAAACTTAATAAAAAAATTCATGCCGTAGTGACCCCAATACTTTTTATCGCCTTGATTGTTACACCCTAAATGTCCGTTACCAATTATAATGATCAAAACCACAGATTTACAGAAAACAGGAAATAACTTAAGCAAAAGTTAAAGTAAATGTATTTATGGACATTTAATATTTTGTGGATACTCAATTTCAATGAAAGAAATAAGAAAATTTTAGAAAAGTAAAGTCTGCCAGTAACATATAAATGTTACTGAACATCTATGATATCTATCTATGTTAATGTTTTGTTGGATATTCAGGTGCAAACATCCTTTTAATAAATTTGTGCATTAGGCAATAACTGGAAAATAGAATTTTAAGATGTGTGTACATCTTACACACACATATATATAATTCATTATATCTCTCTCTCTCTCTCTCTATATATATAATTTAAATAAATTGTTGACAAAAACATGCTACAACCACAACATAAATGTCTTCGTTGAATAGCCAAATTAGCATTTTGAAGGTGGATAGTATTCCTTCCTTATCCCGGGGTTCCATACTGAATGTATGCCGATAAATATTTGTTTAGAAACAAATCTGAAACCAGATATTCATAATGGATGGTGACATCCTCTACCTTGGAAGAACCTTTGGTAGATGTGGAATCCCCTAACCCACCACTATGATGTAGTTGGCAAATACAGACATACACACACACCAAGTGCTAATAATAATCAGAATTGCTTGGTTGGATCATTATGTATTTACACATATATTATTATAAATGAAGCTGGTATTGTATTATTTAAATACAAAAGAAGCAGCCCAACCATGCACGATCACTTTATTTTAAAATAAAGGATTCACCATATTTTTATAGGGAGGGGGAGAGTAATAAGGCACTCACTCTGTAGATATTATTTAGAAGTATTGACTAGTATGTGTTTGCTGTGAGAAATGTCACATAGTTAAAGTTAGTCTTTAAGCCATGTTATGAATTAAAATGTAGTAGAACTAATGATAAATGTTTTGAGACCATTGATCTATAATATACGTGAAAGTGGAAATCACATTAAATAATTTAATGAAGGTATGGTTTTGATCATTTATTTTCTTTCTAATCAAAAATATTAATTTATTTCTTTGAACTCTTTTCCTTATCTTTGTGATTCCTAATTTCTTATTGCTTCCAGAAATTTACAAGGACATCACAAGGGTTTCAAATTAAAGATCACATATTAATTCTAAAATCAGCATTACTTAAAATTCAATATTATTTATGTGATCCATATGTAAATAATTATTTGACGATCATGATAAAACAGTGTTGCAACAGCTGTTGCATTTTAACTCTGCAGGAATTGCATTACAATTATAGCCAGACCTGAGGTTACTAAACACATAAATAGTACTTCATAGCAAAAAATTAACAAAACAAAATATGAAAATAATCAGAACAATAATAATTGAAAATGTAACAGAATTTTTTCTCAACATGACTATTTAGAACGAAAGCTTAAAATAGGCTAGGCATTATGGATAAGAGAATGAGTCTAAACTCAATTGATTCAGCAGTCCATTTGGCCTAAAGTTATGATGTGAAATAAAAAATGTTGCTTTATAAAATTATTGTATTTTTCTTACTTTAATTCATTAAAAATCAACAATGGCCTAGATATGCTAACATTACTCATCCCAATGCTTTATCAAGTAAACTGTAATTCTCATGATTATATTCATTTGAATAAAGTTATGTTGAAACAACAAAATGACAAATACTAAAGTTTATCCTTGGAAGCAGATATCTTGAGAATGGTTAGTCATAGATTAAGGTTGAACAGGTTTAATTAATATTTTATATTTCAAATTATGTATTCTCCCTCCCCACGGATTAATCAGTCTCTTTTGACCGTATTTTCCATGCCAAAAACCTTTGGAACTCTGTTCCCATCAACATTTGTGGCTCCAAATCCTTCTTTATCGTTGATTCTGAATTTAACCGGTTCGTTACTTACCTTTCTTCAATCTAAATTGGTCATAATTCTTCATTAATTTTATTCATTTCTTATTTTAATCTAATCATGCAACATTTCAATCTCATCCCCCCTCTGTAATTAATAAGTATTAATCTCCATATTACGTTCATGAAAAGGGGACACAAATCTGAATTTGGAGAATAATACATTATTTATTAACAATGAATCATTAAGGATGGAAATAGAATTTGTGAACAGAAAAGTAAGATACCTCAGTGCATTTTGAAAATGAAATGAATAAGTCAAAAAAATTTCAGTAATGAATATCAATGAGCAATTTCATTAATTTTAGATATAATTAAAAAATAAACTATTATAAAATTAGTGTAATGGGCAATCAATAAAACTGTCATAATATAAGCATTTATAATTTTTGTTATTACTGGTTACTTGTACAATTAATTTTAATCATCAGTAACCTAATAAAATGCTGACGTTAAATTATTTTTATATTAAAGATGAAAATATATTCATTATTATAATTTTAATACAAGATAAAAAAATTATTGTTTAACATTAAGAGGCCAAAAGTATGAAGTCTACACATTTATTATCCTAAAAATGTCTTGAACGAAATCATTAAATTAGCAATTGAAGATTCTTCTACAGGTAATTTTAAAGCCTTTCCAATTAATTAAATTTGTCAATTATAATAATCAGTAAAATGTTTCACAAATAGTATGAACATCATATACTGCCTGGGTATCATTACCAGTGTATAATTTAATTCAAATTTAAAAAACTGATCTTTAATTTCCTTACCTGATCTATTAAATTCCCATTCTCTGCATGGACCATTGGAATAGCGCCTAATTCTTTGCAGGTATCGAACACACTGTATAATTGATCATCATCCAGCATATATTGGCCTTTATATGCCATGAACATTTTGAAAGAATTGATACCACGTTTGTTACGAAGTTCTTCCATTTCCTTCTTTACCTGCAAAGAAAATAGATATTTGCATTTTTGGGCAGACACAAAATATTAAAAATACATAAATTCTGGTTTCGCATATTTATATCTATTTTTTTAATGATGTGAATTTGATTATCCATAGGGTCTGGACTGTTATGAAGTCTTTAGGTTTTTGATGTTGTATGATGTTAGTGACTACTGTGATTCTTTACTTAATGGAGGTACAGTAGTGCCTTGGTTCATGAAACTTCAATTCATGTCTTAAATACACAACACTCATAATTGTGATCAGCCTAATGTGACCTTTTCGGCTCATTGCATAGCAGAAGGGTTAAGAATAAATTAGATGGTACAACAAATAAAAATATTTATTTTAAATTTAAGTAGTTATTCAAATTATTTAATTGATATTTAAAGAGATTACACAGTCACATTCAGAAAAATGAATTCTTTTCTTCTAATCTCATCCTTTAATATGTTTATATGCATTTAAAACAAAATATCCGATCATTAGGCAGAACATACAAAAACAAAGAATACAAAAAATAAATTTTAGGCAGAACAAGAAATGAATTAAATTAAAATTCCACAAAAAACTTACTTAATTAATAATTCAAACCCACTACCTGGCACTATTGCTATCTACCATAACCCACTTCAAATATTTCTCAATACTCAAAGAAATGGTGGTGACCAAGGAAAGAATAAGCAATAGATAAGGCATTTAAGGGTTTTATACTCCCCCCCCCCTCTGAATGCAGTCATACACTACCTTTCTTGATAATAATGCCTTAAAGCCTTTGAATTTAAAAATATATTAAATGAAAACTGAAAAATAAATTAATTGTACATATATCCCTCATCCACCCCTCTTTATATAGATCCATACATTTTTGTATACTTTATAAATGGTGGAAGAAGAACAGGATCCTTATCAATCAATTAAGACATGTACATGAAACGAAGGCTCTTTCTTTAGCTTGGGAAGACTATTTATTTCGTTCTATACAAAATATATTTTCAAATAAAAAATGAAGAAAATAGCTGGGGCTATATTTTTTTAGTCTGTATTTGTCTTACTTCTTAAAATCCTGTACCAAAATAGAAATATGAAGAATATATATACCAAAAAGTATATACCAATTAATTGGTCAGTAAATGTCATATGTAAAAAAATATACACGGAGTTCTACGTGCCTCATCAGACCACCATGTTATGCAGGCATGTAGTGAATAATCACAACAAACTTTTTCATCAGCAGCAGCCCGACGTAATTCATATGCTTCTATTAGTGAATCTCCTCTCTCAGGAAACACAAAGTCCACTATTTAAAGTACAAAAAAAAAGTTATTATATGTAGTAATAATAAAAATATAAATAAATGTATATTTAATGTTATTGAATATTAATAAAATAAAATAAGAAGAATGACAATAATTCAATTACAATGGTGATGTCATCAGACACAATTTTAGCAATTTAAGTTAGTAAATCTGCTTGAAGTCCTGCCATATATTACATGGTATTGGACTAACACATAGGTAAAGAAGGACTGTGTTTGCCATGCACTAAGGGCACACTCTGGTGTGAGGTAATAGGTAGAAGTATTGGGCTAATATCTTAAATAAATAAAAAATCATTATTTGTTATTTTCATTCTGTTCAGACAAACTAGTGATTATTTATTAATAATAAAAGGCAATATTTTGAAATAGTTTTTTATTTGACAAATAAGATATTTGAATGTTATCTGTAGATCTAAATGTAGGCGAACACTTGACTCTAGCCGAAAATCTGAATGGGAGCAAATTCTGACTAAGCAACTTGAAATAAATTTACAAAAAACTTTGACCAGTGGTCGTCTTCTTTTTTTTTTTTTATTAATTTTTTTTTAGTTTTTTAGTGGGGGAAAAACAGAAATTGAATAATCAAAGAATTTTTCAGTTGGGACTAATTTTTCTAAAAAAAAATGAGCCCTCGGGTGCACAAATTTGTCTGTCAATTTGTTAAACAATTCATATCTTCCTCCCTCCTGAAGGGTGGGAATATTAGAAAAAAATGTTTTAATTTCAAAATTAGTGAAACTGTATGAATGTATCTGTCAAATAATAAATAACTTAACATTCAAAATAATGAATAGATTTTTTTAATAAAATAATATTAAATTTAAATAATGCTCAACTCTGCTAGGTAGGTGAAAAAAAATACTAAAAAGCAGTGAGGATTATTACTTCTACAACACCCACCCAAATACAGCAGAAATAGCAGATAAACAGAAAGGTTATGAACAGATTAGGAATTGACGGAGGGACTGCAAGATGATCTTTAGGCATTGAAAACTGATTTGATAGCAACAATTATTGTGGGTGAGAAAACTATGAATTTTCGAATACAAAACTGTCAGAAAGTGCTATTCATGCATTACTTCCATTTACTACAACATATCTCTGTGAATAAAGTTTTTTTTATCTATGCTGAAAAGGAGACAATAAGGAAGGTTGGAGGCTGAACACTATCACTATTGTGCCCTTTCAAGCACTCCTATTTGTAGACAACACTAATAAAAAAAACAACAAGTATCTCCATTGACTTGTGATGGACATACCCCCATGATTGATGTTTAATGCATCTTCATTAATTAAATAAAGGCCCGAATAACATAATAGACTAGGAATTGACAGTAGAGACTGCCTCAGTGCTAGTGGAAAATGGCACGGTAATAAAATGTTAAAATTAAAGCATAAATACAATAATTATTAGTATTGAGTAGTAATGATCCTACTTCTTTTAATAATTAATAACCAAAAAAAAATTAAAATCTAAAAAACATACTTATCATAGTGGTTCCTCCAGCTATTGCTGCTTTAGTTCCTCGATAGAAATCATCAACAGATTTTACACCAGATTTTTCAAATTCAAAATGAGTATGAGGATCAATTCCACCTAATAAGCAAAATTGATAATTAAAAAAAATTAAATAGTTAACTGAAACAAATAAAATTAAAAATATTGAACTATTTCAGAAAACAATTATTACAATTAACAATTAGAATGTGTGAGTGTGTGTGTGTTTCACAAAGACGATTCGGACATTTTTCGTATGCAATACGGAGGTGGAGGAGGAAACTTAAAAAATATTTATCAATTAGAAAACTGTGTTTATATATAACTTGAGGTTCGTGGTATGGCAATGTGAGCCCTAATACCAAGAAACTAATGTAAACAAAGTGGAGAGTGTATATATAGACAATCAGAGGCGATAATAAAGGCAGTTGTAACGGAATTGCTGTACAAGTCAGTACTTTCCTTTTTACCTTTTTTTTTTTTTTCATCTAAACGCGTTAGTTTTTTTTGTTTTTTTTTTATTGGTAAACCAAGCAATTTAAGATAGTGGATATGTGACCGGCGACCTTAGTAATTCCTCCGTTGCAGAATGAGACAATAGCAGAGGCCCAGGCGAACACCTTGGCATGGATGAAGGTGTGCACGGCAACGTCACAAGACTTAAGAAGTCTCAGACTTAGAAAATTCACAGGAGAAATAGGTGAGCTGAATCATTTTTTAAAAGGCGGTGACAGGCTTATGGCTAGGGTGGAAGCAAAGAAAGCCGTAGGCTTACTCGACCCGGGAGACGTAAATTCGTTCTGAATCTAATACAGGCTGATGAGGATACCCCATGGGCTGTGTGTAATGAAAGAGAGGCTAAAAAAGCATATGGGGATGGCAAGTGGACCCCAGAGGAAGACATCTTTCGGATGTTCAGAGAAACGAAACAACCAAGGCAGACTAAGGGGCAGTACGCTGGGGAGCTTCTGGCTAGATACAATAAGATCACTGAGAAAATGAGAGACAGTGAACGTAGCAGAGTTGAAGCCAGGATGGCATTTCTCTCAACCATTCTCAAGGTGCAATACAACCTACTGGGGGGAGCGTTTGTTCGTCAAATCTGCCCAAGAAAGACGTTATTGCTCGAGAGGAAGAAGCCCAACTGGAGGCTGGATTCGGATAACTTATTGGAAACTGAGAATGCCACAGGCGACGTGGAGAAGAAGAGACGTGCATCATGATGGGATGGAAAGAGTGGCGACCGAAGGAAAGAGGCAAGGCCAAAGGAGACCGAGGCCTAGGGGAAAGAGGGAGGACAGGAGATGTGATGAGTGTGGGAAACTCGGACATCTGGTAGCGCAGTGCCCGCGCACGAAATGCTTTGAATGCAGGATGGAGAGACACATTGCTAGGCAGTGTCCTTATATGTATCAGCGCTGCTGAAGATACAGACAGTGTGAAGGAGAACCAGGGCTCCCTCGGAGTCAACGAGAACATCTAGAACTTCTGAAACGGAAGGAGAGGAGGTGGAACCAAGGAGCAGCGGGAACAGCAGAGGTGAAGGTGTCAGGGGTCATGGAAGGAGTGGACAGAGAGATGCAGAGGCAGAAAATGGAAAACAACCAGTGGCCTGAGGGGCGGGCAACAGAGGGGTGCCGGCACATTAAAAACCTACAGTGTGAGAGGTGACTATGGCAGTATACCCATCATCCAAGTGGAAAGAAGAGTGAGGTGTCTGGTGGACATGAGAAGTTCAAGCACGATTCTCAGCAGGAGAGCTGCAGATAAATTGTGCGTCAGCGAAAGGGAACTTTAGATCCAGGTATGTACATGTATATTAATCACCCTGGGGGAACCTTGCGAAATAGAGGGGGAGACGGTGTTGGAATTAAATAGGTAGGCAGATAAGAGGGGGAGCTTGAGGGTGCATATAGGAGAGAAAATGCCTTGTGAGTATGAAGAGATAATAGGGTGCGATCTCATAGGGAAAGTAGGAACACGCATAGGGTACAGAGACAGAAGATGGTTTATCCAAATAGGGAAGAGGACGTATCCGTGCACTAAATCCGTGAGGGATGGTGGAGTGAGAATTGGAGTGATTAATCGCGAGGAGGACTCGAGGAAGACACTTAAGAGGGAATACGAAGACATTTTCTTCAAGGAGGGAGACAGATTAGGAGTAACGGGGGAAACTGTTCACAAAATCTCTAGGAAGAGACTAGGGGAGGACCGCGCATTTGTCCACTGTACCCTGAAGGTGGAGACAATTAAGGACAAAGGGCGCCAGAGAGAGGTGACCCTGGCATACCATCAGGGTAAAACCAATCACCGGGGAATGTAGGAAACGTAGGCATTGAAGCGTCACAATTGTTGGCGGGCATGAAGGACACAATTACAAGAGTCATTGGAGCCTGTGACACATGCCTCACAACTAAGCATGAACGACAACCCTCCAAGCGCAATACAGGCCGAGCCTCCTACAGTGGAAATGCCATTAGCAGATCTACAGATTAATATTTTCACCTGGCGGGGATACAAGTTATCACCATCATCGATCTCTTTAGCAAGGCGGCGATGACATACCTGGTCCAGGAACAATCGACGGAAGCGGAGTTGGGAGCGTTACATACTTGGTTTCAATTTCACAGCGTGCCAGACCGTATTGCATCCGATGGGGGGTAAGGAGTTTGACAATGCCGGTATAATGGCCGAGTTGATGGTTTAGGTGATAAGATGGCACCTCAAAACCCCAGAACACCCAAAGAGTCAAGGGGACATCGAACGGCTGCACAAGATGCTGAGTGACCATCTTCATGTGTATCAGGGGTATAATTGTGAATAAGGGCTTAGAGCCAAACTTAGCGATGGTGAAGGCAGTTGCAGCATATAACCATTCGTTACATACCGCAACAGAATTCTCACCTTTCGAGATACTTTTTGGGCTTCGAGGACGGCATTGAGATAGCGGGAGTACGGTGGTGGACGAGGGGTTATCAGCGCGTGTGGTGGGAGAGACGCAAGCCAAGGGACGTGTACTGCCTCGTGGTACACAGAAGACGAGGCCAGCACCAGGCAGCCACGCTCGAGACAAAGACGACAACGAAGCACAAAGAAGACCACATGTAGAACACAACAAAGAAAAACTGGCCAGTCAACATTATAGTAAGGTACAATTTAACTTTAGTTTTTAACAGTGTAATTTTATCACGTACGTGGCTTAGATGTATATTAAATCCATAAATCAATTAATTTGTAATTGAACAATTTTCCTTTTGCCAAAACTTTTTTTTATATAAACAGAACCTCTATAAAACCTCAGATTAAATTTAAATATAAACAATTAAAAGATAAAAAATGTAATAATATTATACAAAGAACAAACAACAGGAAGGATTTTTTTTTGGAGGATATTAAGAGCATTTTCATTACAAAAGGAAGAATGCAAATCTTATTGTTATAATTATTGCTGAGAACAATATTTTTTCAAAAAAATTCTGGAGCAAACTCATCAGCTGCTGATCTAAGAGCTTTTTTTTTTTTTTTTTGGAAGAAATATTTATTGTTTCAGAAACACTCCCTAGTCTTTTGGAGCTGAAATATATCGAGAAAATAGACAAAAGTATTTTAGTTGAAATCTTAAACGAGTATGAAGATAGAAGATTTTAATT
The DNA here is from genome assembly GCA_930367205.1 of Acanthosoma haemorrhoidale. Taxonomy (NCBI): domain Eukaryota; kingdom Metazoa; phylum Arthropoda; class Insecta; order Hemiptera; family Acanthosomatidae; genus Acanthosoma; species Acanthosoma haemorrhoidale. Next base: position 41,274,261 of record OV884009.1, read on the forward strand.
TAATTATGCATGGGTATATTAGATGTAAGATAATTTCTAAAAAATTATTCTTGTCTGATGCGAGTTTTATTTTTTTCTAAAGAAATAATTAAACAAAATTATGAGGAAATTTGGAGAGCCAGACAGATTTTCCAATGCTATAAGTATTATGTAAAGTAATGTATTTACTTATTTACATATAACTTTTTACTGATCATCAATTCATCATTCACTTGGCAAAGGAAAGGGCTTCATGAAAGTATTTGAACTTCGCCTACCGGACTGTAGCCTGGGTCAAGTTCTGGATTACTCTGAACGCCTGATGGTCATTTACAAGCTTTGTGTGTCTAAAGCGTCTTCTAGCGGCCTTATGCCTTCTTTGCAAGTCCTTGATCTCCTGCCATATCCACGGAACAGGCCAGCAATGAAATGTAGAGGTTTTTAGTGGGGCATGGGCATTAAGGATATTAAGGATGTTGGCAATGAGAATGTTCACTGTGGAATCAATTGTGGAGCAGGAATAAATAACATTCTAATCCAGGGCTTTGAGATTCGGCAGAATGTTTTCCGAGGCAACGGCCTTCATATGAAAGGTATAAATAATAATTTTAAAAATGAACAATATAAATATACCTGGTAAAATGTACATCCCCCTTACATCAAGTATCCTTGTACCTCCAGGAATAATAAGATTCTTTCCTAGTTCCCTAAACAAGGAAATCACAATATAAATAAATTCTTATCAGTAATATTAACAAAATTACAACTTTTTCATTAATATTTATTGATATGGAAAGCTAATGAATAAAACCAAAGAAAAATTTATAAAAACTTCAGTATCAGCTGTGAAAATTAAATTAAAATAATTTATAGTAGAAGAAACAAAAATAATAGAAATTTCACAAACAAAAGGTGTGTTATGAAAATTGGAGAGTACTGTAATAAGATAATAATAATAATAATTATATATATATATATATATATATAATTCAATTTTTCAATAGGAAGGTAGGAACCCACCTGAGATAACAAGCTTCAACTTTTTAAATAAATTTATTTTTGCAAAACCAATATTATTTATTTTATTTCCAAGTCTCAGTTAAGCTCAAATTAAAACGTGCAAAAGTTAAAATTATGCTAACTTTTTTTCGCCCAGGACTTTTTCTTTTGTTCATAAACTTTTTTCACAAGAGGAATTCCATGCCAATTCCCTGAAATACGAACTGATCCAATGCTGGGGTAAAAAAAGTACGAATTTAGGAAATCCAGTTAATCATCTAGATGGATTGGATAAATGTGATGGGGATAGATTTGCTAAATACAAGGAAACTTGAGTTCTTTATAGACACAAATGTGAAATGTCTTTTACTTAAAATTCTTCAACACTCACTATAACATCCCACTATGTTTCTCAACCCCTCCCTCATATATTGAAACAATATTTATATGGTAAGTTTTAATTAAAAATAGAATTCATTTTTTTTTTTTTTTGAAGCCAAGGTCAAAAATATTTTTGTGTTTTTTTCATAAGTTCAAAGAAATAACATACGAGCCCCAGGGTATATTCATAATAACCAAGAAAAACCTCAAACAGGTAGCAGAGGTAACACTATGGACAGCTTGAAGGGAGTGGGAGACTTGAAGGCATTCACAATGGATCCCCAAAGGAAGGTAGAATTGATTAGTTGACAATTAAAATGACTTTTTGATGTGCATATGAGAAATTCCTCATTTCAGTGCATGTTGTACAATTCTTTGTTTAATGTTTACCCTTCTTGTGCTGGGGAGTTAAAAATAATTAGATTTAATAGGTTGCAAAATGTTTCATATGGACTCGGTAAATACCAACATAAGAAGAACTGGAAACCAGTGAAGGTTGGAGACTAGTTCTTTTGGATAAATGGTGCTCATCAGATAATTCTCCAATGAAAGTCATGAAAAACAGGACAGACAATACCAGATAAACATTAAATCTGATGCTTGGATATACAAATTCGGCTAATCAGGTAAATCTAGCACAAAATATTATACCAGAGAAAGTATTCATACCATCATTATTTTTACAAAATACATGCCACCATAAATTACCAAAAAATAATCAATGATATAAGCACAAATTATAAAAATACCTTTAATACCAAAATAACCTAGCATTTAATAAAAATAATGCTTTGATGTCGTGAAGACATTAGGAACCTTATATTCTACCAGACAATAGGAACCTGCAATAGGTTATTGGAGGTTTACCTTCCTCCTTAATAGACAATGAAGTTTTAATAAAGATACAAAAAGCTATACTTGTTAAACGAATACTGAATAAAGAAAGAAAATCTACACCATTCTATAATCTCACCTAGATAACTTAGAAAAATCATAGGTCTACTTGTACATATCACTAGTAGTCAATAATATTAAAAATCATTGCCGCCAATCATTGTGTTAAATATTTAGGAAACCACTACGTCTTAAAATGTCCATAGACTGACAATAACAATTTCAGTTACCTGACAGTCTAAATTGCTTGGGTCCTTGTTAGCAGACATTAAAAATAGTGAATTCACACCAAGAGTAAATACATCACAGAGTAAACAACTGTCACTGATAAAATTACAAAATCTCATGCAAACCACAGGGTTCATGAAGTTATGAATCTACTCTTCTAAATTATCTGACCAAATACCAAGCACAATCAAATTCAAATACAAAACAAGAAAAAAATATAAATACACAAGAGAAAATTGACTCAGATTACTTCAAGGAAGTGTTGGACAAAAACATACAAATCCCAACTTCTACGTATCCTGAAAAAGTCATAAATAATCAAATCAACAAGCTTGTAGAAGAGGTTCTCTTCACTATATATCACAAGCTATTACAGACACCCCTCAGAAAAATTTGTATGCCATGACAACAACATCCCTACTAATGTTCTCAATGTCATCAGGCAGAAGAAAAAAACCCAGTTATGATTGGTGGAGATTGAGGATTTGTCCAATTGAGACAAAAAAAATAAAACACTATTAACAAATTAATAACCAGAAAAATCCAGGACATGGCAAAATTCGCACCTTAGCTTTGAAAATGTTTCATCCAAACCAATAATGACCCTTGTGCTTCTATGTAATAGTTCTTTAAGACTAAACCATTTCCGAAAAACATGAAATCATGAACAGATTACACTGTTCTCTATCAAAATCATGATGTTAACACTAACTTTGTTCTATATAATCCTACTATAATGTTTTCAAGTGCGCTGAACACGAATCTGAAGTCAGAAAGGTTCTATCAGGTACTGATTTTTTTTTCATTGAACTTTTGGTAAAAAAAAATGTGGCGTATTTTGTACTTTTGGGCAATTTGTGTTTGGTGAAAACTTCACTGAAAAAAAATAGGCTGCATGATTTTGAAGGTATAACCATGTATTTCATCAAGAAAAAAAATGTGATAGTATGAGTAGTTTTTTCCATGAATTATACTAGGCTTTTGCCTTTGCTTTTCTAGGCAGAAGTTCAGGGCTCACACGGTCTAACTAGATACTTCTTACATTTTGAGTACCTTTGAGAACTCCTCTTAACTAGGCAAAGTCCTACTATTAACCCTCCATATCAAGTAAGGCCTCACGAAAAACTTTGTTAAAGCAATGGAAATGAAAGAATAAGGTTTATTTTACTTAATACAAAATTTTAATAAATTGAGTGATATTAAAGAGAGCATTTACCTCGGGGTCACAAATCTGAACTCTTTTCAAGATATCAACATTTAAAGGTTTGAAAGAAATGGAAAAAAGATTTTGAGCTACAGATGAAAATATATGTCACAATGTTTTGGGCAACAATATATCAAAGAACAAAACCAAATTAATGAAGAATTACTTTCTTCTTCATACAAAATGCAAGGTTGTCACTAAAATTACACTTTGTGAACTCCCATTCAGACTTTTTCCTCACGATCTGAACTTAAATAAGATTGGTAAATTGGTCTATCTAAATGGTTCACAATTAAAAAATGTAATACACTTGCAGCCCTTGAATAACCTGAACAATGTTAAGTCCATACAGGTGGAAACAAATGACCTTAAATCAATTGCAATGTGATGGAAATGTAGTTTAATCACAGCCATTATTTGACGGTGTTGATTATCACTCATACCACAAAAAAAAACAAAAAAAAAACACAAAGCAAATCAGTACATACTTAATAATTCCATCTTCAATGTAAACATCAGCATCGATAATTTCATGGGAATTCACAATTTTTCCATGCTTTATAAGAAGCCGGTTTTGAGAACTCTGAAAAAAAAAAATACAATCAATAGTTATTAATGAACACATTATCTATTATGAGGTAAAACCCAAGAAATGTGAAGTCTTAAAATGCTTAGCTCATTACAGCTAGACATTTTGTTTTAAAATAAACTATTCCATTCCACTCGCTGTCTGCTCCCCCAGCCTACACATCAACTCCTTGGTTTCTTCCTTATTTTCCCTCATTTTTGATAATGGCTGTGTGGTGTATTGGCTCATTAGAATGGTAGGTTGAAGCCAATCATGAATTGCTTCATTAGATATGTCTTTGGGAATCTTTGGCGCTCCCATGTCTACAACCTCTTAGCCGAGTTAGGGTGGCCCTTCCCCTCTTTTTATGCCCAATATTTTCTCGGTTCATTCCTTTTCCAAACCATCAATTTTCATCAGGTGTTTGTTTGATACCATAGACCACTCAATCTTTCTTTCCAATTTAAAATCATTGACCTTCTCCAGTAGCTCAATCCGCTGGTTTCAATAATTTCTCTCTAACCGTTCAGAAGTAGTTACTATTCCTAATCAACCCCTTCCTACTTCCCTTACTTGTCCCTCAGGGATAGCCCAGGGATTGTACATTTCTCCCTTTCTTTTTAGTTGCTGTATCAATGATCTCTCAAAATATATTTATCATTATTCCCATCATCTATCCATACAGTAGACCAGTGACAAACGGTTGAAGTTTTTACCAGGCCATAACTATTCCTATGTCATACTGTGCGAGGTGTGTTGCAAGCAAGATGGAGAAACTGGTTTGAAACTTCCCTGCAACTTCCAGAAATCTGAGGTTCCATACATGACTCCAATATAGGACAACGGAGAAATAGAAAGCTTCGAAGCTCCTACTTCTTGCTCTTATGTTTTGCACTTCAACATGGCTAGTGTGCTTTTGGTGCAGGCAATAGTAGTGCTTCTTTGACACATATTTCAAACCGTTTTCCTCCTAGCAACTGGATGTTTAGGTCAATTAGAGATGATGGTGTGAAGACATTATGACTGAATCAACAAAATGACTGTCAAAGCTGAAATGAGATAAAAGAAAAAAAACTGAACAATGAGCCCAGAAACAAAATCAAAAACTGCAGCATTCTTGCATCCATCCAGCATCTAGAAGCCGTAGGAGTTTTAACAGGGGGAAAAAAAAAAAGAGAGAGAAATAAGTATTGGTGGAATGGCAAAACAGAAAAAGCACTCCATGAGAAAAAACAACTGTATAATAAGCGATTAGCTGTAAGAGTAATGGGAGTTTGAGCCAAAAAGTACCCTGTTGTGACAAGACTATCTCAGTTAGTTGATAAACATTCAACTAAATCTTATTTCTGTCAAGAAAGAAAGATGTCGGTTTTTTTAGAAAATTCTCATAATTTTAGGACATTTCAGAAAAAATAATGCTGAAGCAGCTCGAGAAGTCATTCAAACTGAAGGGGAAAGCGTCCTTGAGTGTACAGCATTGGTCTGAAAAATTCAACAGAGGACGTCCTTTGAAAGGGGCTAGGGCAATGATCATCAATATATATTGGTGAGGTTCAATAACAAGTTATAGCATCTAATCCAGCCATAAGTACTCTTGTACTTGCCAGGAAGTGTGTGGTGTCGAAAGACAAGGTTTGTCATTATCTTTACAATATGGGAAAAGTGAAAAAGAGGAGTAGACAGGTCCCACAGCCTTGGAGTTAGTGCATTTGAAAATAACGGTTATTTATTTTGTACACTATACTTGGGACACAGTGTTAGTAATGTAACAAGACATTAATCTTTAGGTACAGTTTTATGATGATGTGAGTAAAATTTATACTTTTTTAAATTTTTTCTAGAGTTTTCAACTTTGGGGTAGATGAGCTAATTGAGGGAAGATTAAACAGTCCCAACTTCTTGATCCTTTCCAATCTGGTTAATGTCCCCATAACTCCACAGAATCTGCACAAACTAATATCATTAGTGGCATTTATGCTGCTAGTGATCAACAAAACCAACTGTCCTGATTCTCCTAGATTACTCCAAAAGATTTGATACCATAGACCATTTAGTCCTTTTTTTTAAGTTAACATCATTTCCTTCCAACCGTTCACAAGAAGTTACTACCCCTTATCAACCCCTAACTGCTTCCCTCACTCTTTTCTCGGGTGTAGCCCAGGGATTGAGCATTATTCCCCATCTTTTTAGTCGTTACATAAACGTTCCCCCTAACTCTATTCATCATAGTTCTCATCACCTCAACACCGGACTCCTAAGTTTATCTATCCTTTCCTCCCTCCGATTTGTTAGCGAAAATTCAGGGAGATCTAGATTTGATCAGCACCTGGGCTAACCTGAATAAACTATAGTTTAATTTGGCAAAAATCAAGCAATTGTTATCGACTTGTGTTCTCCACACACCTTTTACCAATTTTCCTGTGTTAAAGCTTTGTGGCCGGCCATATGGTTACTTTCCACTCCACCGTTAAAGCCTAGGAAAAACCATTGACCAAACCCTCTCCTAGAACCTACATATCTCTCAAATTTCCCATCAGTCAATGGTAATAACCTTAAACTATTCAATCACTCTAGCCATCTGCTCCCCCATCCTGCCCGACGAGTTGACCCTTGTATGCTCCCTCATTTTCTTGAACTTTGACTATTGCTGTGTGGTGTAAGGGGGTCTTTTGAGGGAGGGAATTCAATGAGAGATTGAAGCAAATCATGAACTGCTTTGATAGAGTAGTCTTTGGGACTCCACGGCGCTTCCATGTCACTCGCCTCCATGCCAATTAGCGTGGCTTTTCCGCTTTTTCTGTGCACAATATTTCTTTGGCTCATTTGTTTCCTAAACTATTAATTCTCATCCCCTTCCTTATGTCTACAATATTTTACAGTTCAAATTCTCAATCTACTACCAGAACACAAGATCCTGTCTTTCTGATCATTACCCTCCTGCTCACAAAACTGAAGCATACGATCGGTCCTTCCTTGTTCGCTCTACTACCCTCTGGAATTCTCTACTTGTTTCAACGTTAATAACCTTCAAAGCTCTCATATCCTACCCCCTTTAAAGCTCTCATACACCTCCTCACCATCTAAAGAGATGCTCGTTAGATTAGGAACGATTTATTCATTCATTATATTATATTTCCTGACTTTTATTTATATATTTAATATTTTTATTTAGTTGTTTACTATATATAGATAGATGTTGGCTGCTATCTTTTTTGCTTACTTTTGTATTTAATTAATTAATGTCATCCTGTAGACTTCTCCATATTGTTTTTTTTTTTTGTTTCTGATAGGTGGATCCTGTGGACTTATTTACTATTAGCAGTTAAACAGTTTTTTTCAATTTCATAATTATTATTATCATTCTTATAGAGAACTACATTTTATTTTACATTGCCATTATTTTTTTAATTATGATGTAACATTTATTTTTATTTCCCAGAAGTGAATTTGTCATATGAACATTAATGTTATATAAGGGACAATGTCCAGGAATAATTTTTTTTTCTATTCTATTCTATGTAAATTGAAATATGTATATATATATATATAAATTCATCGATACAATAAATCATACCTGTAAATGGATTGGTACTTTTTTCACTGGGGCACTCATTATCTGTAAAAAAAAAAAAAAAAAGTTAATGTATATTACTTTAACCAAAAATAGTTTATTTAGTTAAGTGGATGTATCCACTTATTTTAAAGAATCATGGTTTGTAATACTGATTTGGTAACTATTATTTAAATTACCACTTACTTACCTGTTTCAGGCATTCTACCAATTAAGTTGATACAAGAGCCTGTATTTCTTAACATTTACATATAGTTTACCAAATATCTTACGAGAAATTAGAGTACTTGGGTGCAATTAATATATATTTTATTTTGCATAATAATTGATAAATGCATATATTAGCATGGTTTGATAATTCTAATTTAAAAAAAAAAACATGAGAAAGGGATATAATTAAAAAGCAACTTTTCAATTAATTTAATTAAGCAATTTCAGATCAAAGTATATTTGCACCGAAAAAAAAGAGCATCCTCAGTGATTGACTTTATTAAATTATGTCCAAGGAATATGGCTTGTCACTATAAGAATTGATGCCACTTTTCAGGACAACAACCAGTGATTACTTGATGGGGCACCTAGTTGCAGTGGCTGTATTTTTTGTAAAAACTTGATAAATTTAAAACTGACGTACATCAGCTAATGTATTTGAAATATATGGAGTAAAGTCCTGAAGTGTAGATATATAAACTAATAAATAGAACAAAATTAAGCTATAATCTCACTTTAATTTACACCAATTTAAGTTTTTTATCAACTAAACTCAAACAGCTCCAGGAACCAAATTTGTTGTGCGTCGTGTTTCATTTTTTTAAATTCACATTCCAGGAAATATAGAAAAATATTTAAAAGAAAAAATGTAAGAGATTTTAGCAAAAATTCTCGGGTTTCACTGTCCTGAAAAATCTGAATAAAATTTTCAAATAAGGAAGACTCCACTCTTCTCAGTGATATTGACCACAATTTGATGATTTTTGGTACTGATGATTTCAGTTAAAGCTGAGAGATCGTTTTTAAACTTTCTCTTAGTTTTATACAGTTTATAAAAAATTGTAATAATTTTAAATATGATAATTTGCAGCTTTTTTGTTGCTATATACCTTCTTTTTCTGGTTTAAAAAATTTGTATGGTATATTACATTTTTAATCAATATGTTATTTGCTTTTTTATGTTTGTATTTTTTTTTCATGTAATAATAGAACAACAAAATTTGAAATCATTATGAATTTCTTCGTCTTGATTTGTTTCTCGTTTCAGACCAAGTAATTGAACCTTTTTATTGCACATCAATATATTTAAGCAGTTTTATTGCATATTCGGATAATTGTTGCAGCATATTTTTCAGGATAACCTATGGTTTTAGTCTGCATATTGTATGGCATATTTTGCAGTTTTTTACAGCATAAAAATCCGGGCTTTAGTTATTACTTATATGAAATGAAATGAAATATAAACTTTATTCTGGAACATAAGTCCACTACAAATAGCAAACATTTTATTATATAGGGCCACAGTCTGGCCTATGGATATACATTGTAATATCGATACAGATAATTATGTATTAGATGATTAACATGATAAATAAATAAAAGATAAAAGGCTGTTACAGTAAGAGGTATTAACAACTTCATGTTTTATAAATATAACATAAAAAAAAAAAAAAGATTAATTTGCAAAAAATGGCCATTGAATATTGTAAGTAGAATCTTGTTGATATTGAGATAACTCAAATTAGTTCAGATAGTAGTGGATTGAGATGAAAGGAGAGATAGATAATGATGGGAGGGATTGGAAAAATAAGAGGGAACAAATTATGGTGTTGGCTGGAGGTACTAATTGTAAACCGGGATGAGAAAGAAGCTGTTAAAAGTAGCAAATATGGGAGGGGGGTGCAGATCTTGTTGCGGTGAATAGAAGGTTTGAGTTTAATTTTACAAAACAATTTAACAAGTTATTTCACCCCAAACAATGTAATTGTTGTGGGTTTCAAATTATGATAAATAAATAATCTGTGTTTCATTCAGTTATAAGTAAACAATCTGAAAACAAAATATTATAATATTCTATTTTCGTTTCAATCTCCTGAATATCTATATATTTTTCTTATTTCTTTCATCTTCAGACTATGCCATATATTTGAGACAAGACATAGCCAGAATAGCATCAAAAGTTTGCCTATCACAAGCATTATTTTATAGGGCTATTAACTTAGAATAAATAAAAAAACAAAACAAAGTTATTTATTTTCAACAATATATCAACATTTGAAAAAATTATATCATGTACAGAATCCTCTGGAATGGATTGCTGAAGTAAACCGATGAATGCACAGAAGAAACGCCCACATAAATTATTTCAGCAAAGATAAATAATTGATCAGTCAGTGATGAAATGACTGAGGTCAATCTTATCATACAAATTTAACTTAAGTTATTTTGTTCTGTTTTACCATTTTATGTCTCTAAGCTATCAAGATGTGAAAGTAAGAATCTAATGAATTGGGCACGCTTTAGACAGGTTGCCTCCTGAAAGATAATAGGGCCCATCTTACACAGGGAAGCCAGAGCTACCCAGCACATAGAAGGCAGTCACACACTCTAACACAGAACATGGCTTATCTACAGGCCTGCTGTCTAGCCCATTTGTTTGCTGAGGCTACACAGTACCTATGACCGAAGTTAATTAAGACTAGCATATGTTTATTTTAGTTAATTACATTTAACAGAACTATTGCATATCATGTTATAACCATTTCAAAATTATGAGGGGTTCAGAAAATAAGTAATATTAAACATTTGTCTAATATGCTAAATTTTACACAATAAATCAAACGATAGTTGTCAAAGCTGTGATATGTATATCAATATATAAGCCATAAGGGAAATTCATTTATCATAAATTCTTTCCAAATACATATTTGACATAAAATTTACTTTCAATACACTGGATATAATTCAGAAATAATAGTACATTAAGTATCCTGAGATATGAGAAGAAAAAAATTGTCGGCAAAAATAAGCATAACTAACTATTAACAAACCCAGTTGTTTATTAACTGTTAAGACAGTTCTAGATAGAAACACTAATAATGAGAATATTGATCAGCTTAACATAAAAAATTTTATCACTTTATTTTTCAAGTTGATGCAAAAAGCATCCATTGAAAACAACACTAAACCTTAATTACACAATATCTCACCTGTAGATGTAATAATAACCTCAATAAATTGGAAACTAGGTATCAATAAGAGAAACACTTGATAGTATTATCGACTTCAATAAAGTACTACGCCAAGTATTAAACGATTTCTTACATATAGATCAGTAACAAAGAGAGCTCTGGCACCCGGTATTGAATAGGCAGCTAGGAGGCGTGGTTACTTATGCTAAAATTCATTGGCAGTAAGTTCCCATCTTGGAACCTCTCTCTATGGATTTGGTGACGACACAAACTTCATCTTTTCTCTAGCAGGGTGGTAGAAACACTTTTCCATTCAAAGTGATCCCCTAGATGTCCCACTTTACTCTTGGATATTCATTATTTTCTCTTACCGCTCAACACATCCATATTAAAGCCTTGCATCTCCCTAAGATTTATCTTAGATAAGCGACTCACTTAGGTCCACAAAATTACATCCAAAAGCTCCAAGTATACAGATTGCCTCTCTAAACTAATTATTAAAAACATAATAATATTTACTTGCCTTTTCCTTAACACTAGAAGCTCCGTAGTTCGTTTATTAGGACTGGTTGACGAGCTCTAAAGGCCACACCAGGACTGAATGTTGCCCGTAACATGTCCCCGTGTCTCCGGAGAGTGCAAGTTTACATGATACAAGATTTTCAGTCCTATCGCAAAGGGGTTCTTTGAAACAATGTTGCACAAAATCGCAAGCCTGGACGTGTCCATGGGAAGTTTGGCTCAGTCTGCCCCATAGTTGTCACGCTGTTCTTTCACGTGTTTTTTGTTGTATTTTATATTTTTTAATGTTTGGACGACTGAAGTTACTTTAAAACTAATTGAAGATCTTCGAAAAAACAACTACTTCTGGGATGAATAAAGATATACTTTTTTTAGAAATCTTGAAAGTATACTCGTACATGACTTGTAAGGGAATATCTACTAGCAAGAAACATTTCTTGTAAGCCTCACGATTGGCGAAATTGAAATTTTAAAATTCGTATTTGGTTTACTGATCTTGCATCCAACCATTTGTAGAAAGTATTAAAAATCACTGGGTGTCATCCTTTAAAAATTGCCACTGCCATCTTCTAGTTTTAATCTCTCCAGGAGATCATGACATGGCCCATTGATAACACCGAATAGCTTCCGTATCAACCATCTTTTCCATTTTTATTTATTTTGATTTTTAATTACAATTAAAAGCGAAAAAGAGACACCTGGGTGGGCTAATTCCCGAGATTTTTCAAGAAAAATGGCCCCTTGTAGGGTGGACGAGACTCCTTGTTGCGGGTCTGTCCCTGAACAAACACAGGATATTAAATTGGGGTAGCCCTACAACAATGTTCCGGTGTGAACTAATGTTAAAAAGGTCCCGTCGAAGTCGAGTTGAGCAGGTAATTAGGGCTCTCGATTCTGCTATATTTCCTCCAATAGGCTCAAAGCCGAACGACGACTGAGGTCTCCATTCGACAGTCAATTAGCATGAGAGGTGATTTAATGTAGTAGATTGGTCGATAATGATTAATATTGAACTCTATCGGGCTATCACTACGCTCACAGTAACTACATATACTCTTAAATTTTGCATTCTAAAAAGCTAGCTAAAAAGTATTTTGCATGGCTAAAAAGTCAGTCGAGGGCGACAGCCAGTGTCGCACGATTGAGTTGTTAATGTAGTGGGTGTAAGACAAATACTGGTGTAAAAAAGAACAGATGGGAGGATTTCTGAACTTTCTTCCAGGTAACGAAACAAAAATTAATTTCTGTGGGTTTCCATGTGGATTTCCATGGACTATCAGCCTGTTAATAAATTATTAACAGGGACTCAAATTAATTCTATTAAAAATCAGTTAAATGATTAAAAATAACCAGATCATTGAGCGGATTGTTGTAGTAAGAGGATTTAGGAACAAGTGGTAGATTTTGTTTGTTCAAGTGGTAGAATTTAGGGTGTGGGTTCTTTTTTGATAAATTTACTTTTCTGTTTTTAAAAATATCGACAGTAAATTGTAATTGTGGATGTTGCAAAGGTATTGTTAATGCAGCGTCGATTGTTTGATTAAACATTAAATTATTTATTTTTCTGTTGTTGTCACAGTAGACAACAACTCTTTGTCTTGTTTTTTTCTGTCTACTGCAATTTTTTATGAAAGTAATAATATTCAATTTGGTTTTAAATTTTAGTTACCAATTTAACATTACACTTAATTAGCAACACAAGAAGATCACGCAATCAGCAATATATTGTCATCCACGTTATCCACCATTTCCTATATTTCCATTGAGTTCTTTTATTTATTAGGTCCCTGTTTTTTGGCTAGTGGGGACTATAACACCAAACGCCCCCAGTAATGCTCAAGGCCTTGCTCATCTAGAGGAATAAGTCATTCTTACACCATATCTGTCTAAAGGTACTCAGAATTCTCCAATCTATTTGCCAACATATCAACGAGATTTACCAAGCATATTGGGTTTTTTCGTTTATAAATATCTCAACCCAATCTTCTACAGTGTAAAAAAAAAAGCTCAGATCTATCATCAGACCATGGTCCAGTGTTTCTTTTCGAGGAACCAGGACCAGTGTACTGGAACATTTTCAAGGACTGCTCAGTGAAAGATTAACCGTCCCACTCTCATTGTCTTTTTGAGAGTTTGCCTAAAGAGAATTCATATTGGGATGGTCGTAACTCGTGGCAGGATGGCTCAGATGGTAGAACACCCTAATAGATAAAGGGAAGGTCCCGATCTAGCCAGTATTTGTTTCATTGACTGCTAATTATTAATAATTTAGAAGGGAGCTTTCGTAAAAGACAATATTCCAGCGACGTTCTCGACTTAAAAACCACTCTCTTTTAAATCTTAAATAATATACTCTGGGGGAATCAAGTGGTGTGAGACTTTAATCATAACCTGCTATAGTCCAGCCAATAAGGGATATGCAGGGGGAAAAAACCAATCAAATCAGTTTTTTCTGATCGGTTCTTTATTCATTTATTTTTTGGGTGCTGAATCTGATTCTGGATGTTGCCACGTAGTATCTAGTCGGCGTTTTTCAGAAAAAGAAGAAACCAAAAAATGTACTTTTTTCAGGTCTTTGCTTATATCTCGAAAATTATTCACTCTACGACAAAACAATTTATATACAAAATTATTGATGACAAAATTTCATACAATTTTATTCCGTACACATTTTTGTCAGCTGTTTGGTTTAGGCGCTAAAACGCGTGAAATATCTCAAGAATCTGACCAAGTGCCTAAAAGAGGATTTCATCTGTGGTTGTTTGCTAAATTTTTGATTTTATACATAAAAAAAAATAATCAAGTGTGATAAATTTGTTTATTTAAGTTTATAAGTATTTATAATTCAAGGCGAGGCCAGTTTCATTCTGATGGTCCAGGCTGCTGGTCATCCTATCGTCATGTTCACCTGAAAAAAAAATATTAGGACTTAAAGAAAGACCTTCAACCGTAAGGAAAGCGTGACAGAAATATTTGACTATTCAAAAACTCAACAATCTATGTTACCATGAGAAGTAACTACCCGGTCAGGTGTCTAGATTTCACCTTCCTTAATGTTTATGTCAATCCTATCTTTGTTGGTATACATGACCTCGTAGTAGTGGCAAATTTTCTAGCAGAACAGACTTTTTCTCCTTCACCATCCTTTCTCGGCACTCTGTTTTGCATTTGCAAGACACCAGCTCCAGAGTTTCTCGAAAAAGAGGGTGCTGGTAGAACCAAACCAGCTTTTTGTTTGCACCTTCGTTGTCACGGTCAAACAAGGAGTCTTTAATGTTGACGTGTTGTTCCGATGTGCTGAAATCAACCAATTGCGACACAAGCAACCTTTAAAGCAACAAGTAACATTGCCACCCTCCCAACCACAGTAGTAGCAGCAGAACATCATTCCTCAAGGGGTTTCTTTCCAGTTCAGCAGTTACTAGGGTAAGCCACGATACCTGAACAATAGCAGCTTACAAAATAAAGACTTATGCCAACAACCAGCCATCTTTGGCACCCGAGAAAATTTTGACCGTGACAACGAAGATGCAAACAAAATGCTGATTTGGTTCTACCAGCACCCTCTTTTTCGAGAAACTCTGGAGCTGGTGTCTTGCAAATGCAAAACAGAGTGCCGAGAAAGGAGGGTGAAGAAGAAAAAGTCTGTTTTGCTAGAAAATTTGCCACCACTACGAGGCCATGTATACCAACAAAGATAGGATTGACTTAAAAGTTAAGGAATATGAAATCCAGACACCTGGCCGGATAGTTATTTCTCAAGGTAACATAAATTGTTGAGTTTTTGAATAGTCAAATATTTTGTCACGCTTTTCTCACGGTTGAAGGTATTTCTTTAATTCTTAATATTTTCTTTTACAGGTGAACATGACGATAGGATGACGAGCAGCCTGGACCATCAGAATGAAAATGGCCTCACCTTGAATTATAAATACTTATAAACAATTTCATTACACTCGGTTAATTTTTTTTATACATAAAATCAAAAATTTAGCAAACGACCACTGATGAAATCCTCTTTTAGGCACTTGATCAGATTCTTGCAATATTTCAACGCGTTCTAGCAGCGACCCCCAAGCAGCTGACAAAAAATCTGTACACTATAAAATTGTATGCAATTTTGTCATCAATAATTTTGTATATAAATTGTTTTGTCGTAGAGTGAATAATTTTCGAGATATAAGCAAAGACCTGAAAAAAGTGTAAATTTTTTGGTTTCTTCATTTTCTGAAAAACTCCGACTAGCTACTACGTGGTAACATCAAGAATCTGATTCAGCACCCAAAAAAAAAAATATTTCAATCCGCTCTAGCACATACCGTGCAACTGACAAAAACATGTGTAGATAATAAACTTGTAGACAATTTTGTTATCTTTAATAACTAACTCCCAGAAATGTACGGTGTTAGTTGACCCACAGCAGAATCGGTAACCTATTTCCTACTTCCATCGTGGTTGGTGCCTGCCCTTCAGCATTTTCACCCGTTCACATGATAATTAACTACTGGATCTATCAATCTGAACCCCCAAAAAAAAAAATCACTTAGAAAATCTATACGCTATTACGCTATTAAGCCATAACCTATAAAAACCAAACAACATGGGATTCCCGATTACCGCGTGCTCTTATCAACACGTTAAAACACAACTTACCTGTTCGTATGGAATTCAATTAGGTACAACAACTTAGTAGTACATTTTTAAATCGTTCCTACCGGAAATATGTATATTAAAAACAGGATACTGAAATACTAGTAGTAAAAATAGTTTTTCTTATTTAAATAATAAATGCAGTAAATATGAAACACTAATATCTTACAATCATAATATGTTAACAATTAGCTTATAAAAAATTTGTTTCTCGTTTTTCGAACCCTACTTGCAAAAATAACTTAACAATAAAACTGTGTATAAAAAATACACTTCACCACTTCATACAAGGTGTTATGATCAGTTTGGTGTTAAAGTTTATATATAATATAAACTTATATTAACTTATATATATACACTTATATATGTGTATATATATAAGTGTTAAAGTTTGTTGGGCTACAGAGCCTTTGTCGTATAACTATAAAAAAAACCAGAACCGGACCCGTAGGGGGGGGGGGCTAAAAAAGAGGCCCCTAAACACCTCCACAGGCTCGAAGACGACGAGAGTATAGCAACTCTTTGAGGATAGCTAGCAGGGAGACCTTCACACGTCCTAAATTATCTCTGCCAACAAGCCGTATTGCTCCTCGTCGAAGATTTTCGATGAGAACTCTGGCTCTGATCTCTTCCCCAGAAGATACCTGATCATAATGGGTCAGATGAACCTCGACCTCCTGGATGACATTGCAGACCATCTGGTTGAGGTGATCTATCACTTTCAGGTCCACGAAGTGAACCAACTCTCGGAGACCTGTTTCTGGTGTACGATCCATGGCAACCAAAAAACCACAGATCCTCAAAACGTCAAAGGTCTGCTACTACCACCACTTGTTCAGAAATCAAACATGCCATTGCAGACCACGGCGTGAATCCAGCCCACCAGCCATTTAAATAGTTTTCAAATGGATGTAATATGATTTAAAAGCTAATAATCCTTTTCATTTTAGTACACTATTAATTTTTTGGACAAAAAAACTTTTTTTGTTTGGATGAGAGCATTTGAAAATGTGTGATGTTACTTTTTGGGCAACAAGAGATCAAGAGACTACAAACAAATTGGAGAAGAATTGCTTTCTCCATGTAAGAGGGTGAGATGCAACATGTAACAAAAAAATCGTTTTTTTTTTTATCCACAGCTGTGAGGACTTTCAAGACGAACAAGGTAAATGCTTTCATCATGATTGGAGAAAAGGTAGAGTGACATATAGAATGAGAAGATGGTGGTAACTTCAGTATGAGACAGCTGAAGAATATTAAAAAAAGGGGATTTGTTATTTTTCCACATTGTTTCATTAGCTATATAAACGACTTTGTTTCTGCTGACCTAGTAGATTTGTATGTTCACCCGACAATATGGGAATGGTTACTTCTCCATTGCAGTCCAACACAATCACTCGAGACTAGAAAAGTTCATAATCAATGCAAATAAGGCCTCTCACCAATGGAAGTTAAAAATAAATATTGAAAAAATGGAAGCAATTATGTTCACTGTCCGGCTGATAATGAACCTATCTACTTACTTGCTTACAGCCCAGCTCCCTGACATAGTTTACCACTGCATAACCACTGGTCAGAATCATGTGCCATCCAAACTTTGACCTGTCCTCTGGCCACAGCCCTGTCTTTCTTTTATTTAAAAAACTGATATCAATCCCAATTACTACAACCAAAGACCCTCTCTTATTAAAAATCCAGTTGAACCATCACTCCCCACTGAACACTCAGGATGACATAGACAACACTGCCTACTACAAGCTCACACCAGTCTACTCAAATCAACTAAATAGATGCCCCACTGTAAACAAACAAAAATAGAAACTGCACATACAACAGCTACTGACAAATAAAAGGAAGTCAGAGGCCCAGGAAGACGAAGGTACAGCCAATATTATTATCCCTGATGACCAAAAAACCACAGACCCTCAAAAAGTCAAAGGTCTACTACTACCACTTGTTCAGAAACCAGGCACGCCACTATAGACAACGGCGTCAATCCAGCCCACCAGCCATCTAAATAGTCCTACACACTGGAAGGTACATGTGTATATATATATATCTTATATATATATATGTGTGTTTATTGTATAATAAACACATAATGTAATATTGTGTATATTATATATATATACCTGAACCATATGAGTAACTGTCATTTAACCGCATGAAATATATATAATTTTTTCTTTTTCTTTTCATATTTCGAAGTCAGAAAATACATTTTCTTCACTTACCATATAATCCAATTATAATTCTTTCGGTCACTCATTTTATCTTCACTTTATTTATCAATACACCCGATTAGTTAAAATTCCATGTTTCCTAATTTCCTCTACCACTTAACATCTTCATCTTATCTTTATATATGGTCTAATTCACATATTCACAATTCCAGCTACCTCAATTTCAGTTTTGGTACCATGCCCTTTCACCAGGAAGGCATTACAACCAACATAATGTTTTGGATGGATGGCAGGGACAAAGGTAGGTCAGGCTATAGGATTTAACCTAACCTGTACCTACCCTCCTGCTATACATTTATGTTCAGATGGCCACAACTACATGGCTAGGTGGGAGAAAGAGGTCAGGGAGGGAACATCATCTGCTAAAAAGAAAGATGCCACCAGGGTTGGGATAGAGGAGATATGCTTTATCCATGTTATTGTAGCTCATGATTAGTGTAGGTGGTGTTATAGCCACCACTTTAACCTGAAAGGTATATTGTCTTGATAATAAACAAGAAAATAATTATGATCCTTAACATTTATTAAATTATTATAATTAGGTACATTTAATTGAACATAAATATATTTTAACAGAAACTTCTATGCAGCTACAACAAATAACAAATTGACATTCAAACAATATTTATATCAACAAATATTGGCTACATGAATATGAATAACAGTCAGTCATTGTTCCCTTAATAAATATTCGTGTTCTATAAACTTAATTATTTTAATTGAATTTAACAAATATTTTATTTGTACACAATATTGTGGCATTTTATGAAGTATTATTTATGACATGTTGAAAACATAATAAATCAAGATGGTAAATATATCGTATTCTAGCTAAACTAGCTTAATATTATACTTTTCTGACCTGTTTTGGCATTAATTTGTGAGGCTTATCTGTGCTTTGACAGTTTATTGTAGACACAGCATCAGCCTTTTTTTTCTTCCTGCAAAATAAAGAGTCACATACCCCATCAAAGAGGCTGAATGGGCCTGATAACAGTTTTTTAAAAAATTAAGTTGATCTCCAAATTAACATACAGAAGTAAATTGTTATTTCTTGATATATACAGAATACTGTGCAAAAAAGCAGAGCTGTGAATCATTACATAAAAAAGGTTTTTTGGGGTTTTTTTTTTTACAATTAATTGGTATATTTTGAACTTAATAATTTATTTATTACTTATACAATAAACAAGCTGATATAGCTAATAATAAACAGTTAATTTAAGTTTAAATATCAATTAAATCATAGAAATTGAACAAGTAGAGCAAAGAGAAGCTGGAAAATGGCTACAGGGCCTGCTGGCTAGAACATAGCAAAATAATGTTTCCTTTAGAGAGGTCTGTTGGAATCAACTTCCAGCAGGATTGCTAAATTTTCCAATGTGCTGTATAGTAGGCTACTACTACCTCATGCTGAAGGGGTATTGAGCTCCTACCAATGCAGTATTTGTCGAGCGAAATCGACATTTGGATTGCACTTTGTTGTAGATTGATTTAAGAAAAAAATAGGGAGTTATCTACGACTACGCATCATTTTTTCATAATTTTAAATCTACCAATGAATATGTAATAAGATACAAGATCTATACTGTAGACAATTAAACAATTTCTTGCGTTTTGCTGTATCAAATAATCAAGCTAGTTTTAGGGGAAAGGTTTTATTGGAGGATCTGACACAACAAAAAGCTTTACAAGGTGTTAAATGCGTAGAATGTTGCAAAGCACATAAAAATAGGAAGACTGTACAGGGCCAGTCAAATGGCATATATTCAGAAACCAAATACCCCAAAATAATTTCTTTGACAACAGATAAAAGGAAGAAGACGAATTGGGTGACCCAAGCTTTGATGAGGTTTCTTGAAGTGCCAGAAATCATTGGTGTCTAAGGACGGAAGACGGTGGCTATGAGCTGGAATAATTAGTGGCGACTAGTAATGTAAATAAGGTCAACACTCATATGGAGTTGTTGTCCCAGAAAACATAAATAGATAAAAATCAATAAAGTTCAGAGCCTCTTTGAGGCTTCTTTTTATATTATGTAAAGTAGTACCATTTATATCCTAGAGAATACCCCCTGTATGTAGGATAATATCCTGTAGGTACCCCTGTTCTGCAGATAAGTAGCAGAACAACTCAATTATAGGTACATTAGCTGCAAATAAAGAAAACCTGAATTGGCAATTCCTAACCAAAGCTAAAGGAAAAAACTAAAAAAAGATCAGTATTCCAAGCTTGGAAGCTACTGCATTGTGCCAGTACCCCAACTATTAAACAACATACCAATCTAAAGAAATAATACAAAATAAACCTGGTAGTATCAAACAGTAAACCCAAACCATTGCTAAAACCCTCTGATTAATCAAGCATGAAATATACACAATATTTTCAAAAACTCAACACAAGGTACCAACAAAAATACAGGATTGTATTAACTGAAACTAAAAAGAAAGAGGAGGAACTGAAATTATATCCTCATGAGGAGTGGTGTAAAGCCAAATTATATGGAGCTAGAAGTAGATCTTTAGTAAAGAAAGAATGGTAACATAAGACCTGTATCAGACTGTGCATAGTGAATATAATGAAAAAATTAATACAATAATACACATTTGATTATGACAGTGCAACATAACTGTATATACCAAAATATTGTCCTTAAATAAGTTAGATGCAAAATAAACATATTTCATCTAAATAAAAATTAAGTTAAATTGATACTTTTTAAATGAGTTCAACTAACTAAGTTCATTAAAAACCATTTAATATGATTTGTAAACAAATGATTATTTAAAAATTATTTAGTAAAAGATTTTAATTTTTGAAATATTAGTTAATAATGAATATTTTAAAAAATGTCTAGACACTCTAACCTAATTTCTTTCCAGCTCAGCTTAGAAGTAACAGAGACATATATCTTATCAACAGTTAAAACTACGATTACATCATAAAAACTTTAAAAAATTTATATAAATATATATAGACATACAAGTGAAATATAAATAGATAAAATAAGTTCCAAGAGATTTTTATCAAAAAACTTTTTGTAATGATTAATGTATAATGTTCTTACTAAATAAAATAACTTAATGACAAAATCCTAGAAACATATATAATACTAAAACTACAGCAATTACCACTAAGACTACTATTGCTTTTGTCTTTTATTAAATAGTAAAAATAATCAATAATTTTAAACATACACTTTTTTTTTTTAAGTAATGGTTCATTATCAAGGGACTTTACCTAAAAGATATGAAACAATTATTAAAAGTTGTACGTTGAAATATTTGAAAACTTATTAGTGCTTGTTTAAAATAACTCAACACACTATGAAAGTTCTGGTGGATAACTCTAAAACCACTATTGCCTTAAAAATGGGTGCTATTATATTCTTCTGAATTTGAAGAAAGTTAACATAAACGATACAAACAGCAATGAACATTTTGTAACCGCTTGATAACTAATGCAATATAGGTAACAATTAATCAAACATTTTATTACAAAAGTGATGATATTGCAATGCCACCACATAAAAGTAATAAAAAAAAACAAAATTACTAACAAGAAGTATAAGTATCATTGGGCATTCCTAATTACCATTTTTTAGCAAAATCTATTAAAATTGTAACCTTGTGATTTGGATTATAAAACCCATCAATAATAAACTATCTATAGAAATTTCCAACACTCATCCAACCTTCTATCTAAATAAATTAACAATTTTTACACAGAACTTAGTAAAAATCACTACATATCTCCTCTATGGTGAAGAAATGATGAAGTAGAGTTAAGAAGACCTATTCGTTGTTTCTGCTTTCTTTGTTCAGTCATCTAAAAAACAAATATTTAATAACATGAAATGGGTACAAGTAAATGAATAATTTATATTTTATGTTTTGTTTTTTTTATTTTGCAAGAATTTGAAATTAAAATTAAGTATACATGGGTACTGCTTGTCCTGTCCTACTTTATATATAATATATACATATACATTAGTGTGGGGATGTATTTGCACATATATATATTTTTTTCAAGCAGGTTATACTATTATTTCTTTTACATTCGATTTTTAATTCTTCATACATACTTTTATATCTAACTATTTTTGTTATAAATTACAGGTTTGATCAAAAAAAGTAACGAGAATTTCATAATTACGCGGGCAATACAATTCTGATGGTAAACATTTTTTTTTATCATGTTGGAACACATGTTTCTGAAATACGTTGAAATTTGCAGCTGTTTTTAATGTTACTTTTTTAATAGCAGTCACTAAGGTTATATGTGTTGTTCTCAGCAATTTTTAGTTTCGAAAAAGATGGATCAAACAATTTTTATTAAAATTTGTCAAAAAAATGAAATAATGGGCAGCAAACTTTTTGAAATGTTGACAGTGGCTTTTGGTGAATCTACCGTGAGTAAAGCAAGAGTTTATGAGTGGTATGGGCGTTTCAAAGAGGGCCATGAAGATGATGATCGCACTGGGCACTTCAATAAATGATGACAGCATCGAAGAAGCTAAGAAAATGATTCTGTACGATTGCAGAATTACTATTAGAGAAGTTGCTGATGAAGTTAATAAATCATTTGGATCATGCCAAGCGATTTTCCCGAAGTTTTGGGCATGAAACGTGTGGCAGCAAAGTTCGATCCAAAATTGTTGAATTTCGACCAAAAAAAAAAAACATCGCATGGATATCACCAAAGAATTGCTGAACAAAGTAACCAACAATCCAGAATTTGTTAAATAGATCATAACAGGTGACAAAATATGGGTATGATGTGAAAACCAAGGCAATCTTTGCAATGGAAGCGGCCTGAAGAGCCAAGACCGAAAAAAATTCGAAAAGTTCGATCAAAAGTGAAGGTTCTTCTCACTGTTTTTTTTCTATTTCAATTGCATAGTGCATCATAAGTTCCTGCCAGAAGGTCGTACGGTCAATAAAGTGTATTACTTGGAAGTAATGCGCCGTTAAATGAAGTAATCCGACGAAAACGACCGGAAGTGTGGGAAAATAATTTGTGGAAATTGCATCACGATAACACCAGCTCACTGATTATTCGTAATTTTTTAACAAATAACAACACTGTTGTGTTACCACAGCCACCGTATGCGCCAGACATGGCTCCCTCCCTGCTACTCCTTTTTGTTCCCGAAGTTTAAAAAAACCTTGAAAGGACGACGTTTTGACAACATCGATGAGATAAAAGAAGAATCACTGAAGGAGCTAAGAGTTATCTTGAAAAGTGAGTTTGAAACGTGCTTCGAAGATTGGAAAATCGCTGGCACAAGTGTATTATATCTGAGGGGAATTACTTTGAAGGGGACAAAATTGCTATCGATGAATAAATAAAAAATGTTTAAGATAAACAAAAATTGTCGTTACTTTTTGATCAATCCTTGTATTACATAGCTTAGTTAGAATAGTTAGAAAACATCAGTCGACCCCCAGGAAATCCTATCACCTTGAAATGTCAGGAAAAAATGATTAATGGGCTAGTTTCTGATGCCCACAAATTGATTGATTAGGTTTTAATTAGTTTATTAATTTATAATATCCAGTTCAAAACAATTAAATTTGGTGGCGGGAGGCCAAAAATTTCAATGATGCAGTAGGTTGTCCCCCTCCTACCTTGGGTAAGGCCGAGGCCGGTAGGATTGGTGTAGCGCTCTTTTCCAAATTTTCCCCCTCATATAACTTCCTTACAAGGCAACTTTTACTGCTGCAACCTATTTCAGGTCCAATTTTTTTTAGAAGCATCAATATTAGTAAAAATATGTGAAATCAGTAAAGTTTGTATGACCTTTAATTAAATGAGATCCACTTATAATCATGTTCCTACGCAAGGGAAACTTTCCAGTTATTAACACTCAGTTTTTTTACTATATATAAGCCTCAAGCACAGAATATTATTTAATAGTAAGTTTTTTTAGACAAACTCCATCAAAATAATATTCATTTATATTATTATGATGTTTCCTGTTTAATATTTGTCTTGTTTTTGCAAGCATATGTCTTGCGACGATGGACGAAGATGGAAGCCATAAACCAAACATTTAACAGATAAGAACAGAGCATTCGAAAAAACGGTACAGTCATGTACAGTTGTGGAATTATCTATTTCCATGGGTTTTAACTCCCTGGGAAACAATTGATGGTCAAAGAATTCGATGTAATTGATATTTCTTCTTGACATGGGATTTTTTGCACGCTGTTGACAAATTAACATGTATCATTTAATAGCAAGACAAACCAATGGGTGAGGACAAACATTGATAGGATTGATTTTTAATATGGTTAGACTGATTATGCTGATATCAAAATTTCGTTACCATTCGTCACAAAGCGATTCGAAATTTTTTAATCATAAGCCTGGAAAAATATCAACAAATAGAACACATTTTTAAACAGGAAGGACCTCCATGAGTTCAGCAGCCAAAATTTGAAGAATTTAGAGAATCACAAAATTCTTTGTGATTTTCATTTTATAATATCATACGTTTACTCTTTGCAATCTCAGGTGCGGTGCAATGTTTGGTGGGGGACCTCTGATTTTCAGAGGTCAACAACTTTTTTCTGAATGCTCTCTGAAGGTGAAAGAGTTATCAAGAGAGAACAAAATGGATTTTGCCCAAACAAATCATGTGGACTTGATGAACTTATTAGAGAATGTGGTGGAGCAATCAAAATAATATCAAATCCCACTAAGCAGATCTATAAGAGGATTAATAAAGGAAAGATGGGTGGGATCTGATATAACGAGATTTGGCATGCAATTTACAAAATGTGGTCTTTCCAGGATAGAATTTGATTTAGGACCAAGTAGATAGGGCAGAAATCTATTAGGATGTTAGGAATATCATTTATGGTTTTGAGGAGGGGACATGAGGATTTCTCCACATTTAATTGAAGGTTATGGAGAGAGACCTAGGGCCTGATTTAGTTCAGGTCTTCCTGAATCAATAGGGAGGTTGGTGCTCACAGGGAGGAAAGGATAGGTAGATTTGGATCTTTTTGCTATGAGCGATATTGGATAGATGATCAGAAATTTTTGAGGTAATCACAGAAATTCTTCTGGAGAAATTAATGAACCTTGAATTACGCCTCTAAACAATGGAAAGGGTTGGGAGGAGGTTTGATCCAGGACCGGCACTACTTGGGTGTGGCCAGAGTTGAATGATTCGAACCAGCTGACAGCACTGTTAGAGAAGAATATCATTAATAATTTTGAAAGGAGGATGGAGCACTTAAAGGTGCCGTATACTTTGATGGAATCTAAGAGAAAGGATAAAGATGGATTGTTGATCAGTGGCGTTTTGGAGGTCTTGCTTAATTTTCAAGAGCAAGTGTAAGAAGCAGATTGGGTGGAAATTTCTAGTAGGAAGCAGGATTGAATGGGATTTTCTGGGAGAAGGTATGTTTCAGGGAATCTGGAAACTTAGGATCATACTAGTCTTTTGAGAGGTTTAGAGAGTAGAAGAGTAGTCATTAGGGGAGGTGGAATTTGGTACTTTATTCAGAGGGAGAACATTTCCTCTATTCCAGGAAGAAGGAAAACATCAACATTTTGTTTCAAGTTTATGCTAGTGCCGTGAGTAGGTTTGATAATTTAGTTCATATCATTACAGATGATGAAAAACAAAAATATATATATATATGCATGTATACAATAAAAGAAAACAATTATATTAAATAGATTTTTAAAATCAAAAGTGATACGATACTTTAAAGAAAGCGTAATTGTATAAAGTGCAAACTATTTTAAAAATCAAAGAAATTATAATAAAATAACTATACTTGATCTTTCAGTTGTGATAATTGCAGTGACAAAGTTTTAACAAGTTGTTGAGTTGTTTCAAGCTGCAGTTGTAAACTACGGAACTCAATTTGTTCCCCTTCACTTTCGTCAGCAGCTAGTGACATGGCTCTTAGACGAGGGAACCAATCTAGATTTCGATCCTGAAACAATTAACAAATTCACAGCAATCTTTAAATCTTAAATTCATAATAATACAACTTATATTAGAGCAATAAGCCCAAATGGCTTCATATGGTGCATAACATATACTGCTATAACATTCTCCTTCCTTATCAAGTAAATGTTGCCTCACCCATCTATCACCGCCTATTAACACATTATTTATAGGAGGATAAAGAGGTCGAATGCCTCAGTGAAATCTAAGAGAATAAGAACATAGATGGATTGTTGATCAATGGCGTATTCATTGATCTTATTTGATCATTTGATCTTATTGTATGATTTTGAAGAGGGTAGATTGGGTGAAAAATCCCTGTTAGAAGCAAGATTGGAGGGGATTAAGGTATATTTCAAAGAAATGCACAAACTTGAAAGTGATCTGGAGGGCCTGTAGGTAGATGGTGTACGGTCTGGAGGGGAAATGATGCAATGAAGTATTGACAGTGGACAAAAACATGAGAATTTATGTTGTTAAAAGAAATATGTCAAACAGGATAAGAGTTTTGTGTTATTAGGAATTCATGGAGGAGGCCCTATTTGTACCAGGAGTTGGTGGTTTTATTAGACAGCGCTTCTGCTTACCTGGAGAACTGCTGAGGAAATCGATGTTTAGGTTACCAGATGATATATTGTGATTGAAGGAGGAGACAAGGTTGTAAAAGATAGGAACAATGGGAGCGTCACGAGGACGATAGATGACTATAGAGAAGATCTGTTAGGAGTAATGAGATATTTCAGCGAAAATGTATTCTATATGGAGCTCTGGGAGGAAGAAGATTGGAGGGCCAGGGATTTCAGGCTACTGCAGATATAGAGGTAGATACCACCATACCACCACTGGTCTGTTAGGACCGATCGGGGTAGAGAAGGGAGTGGTCTGGAAGGGAGACATAAAAAGAGAGGATATCAGTTTTGAACAAGGTTTCTGAAATTGGAATTAAGTGATAGAAAGTATTAAGTACCAAAGAAGTATTGGAGAAATTAGCCGTGATGAGCAGTGATAGATTTGATGCTAATGTGGCAGGTAGTAAGGACACTACCCATATGGAAGAGAAAGGAAGAAGAAAGATGGAAGAGTACAGAGCAGAAGGTTTTTTATACTAAATTGAATTTATGCATCTAAATTAAATCTAACTACCTGTACAAAGATAATATGTTTATGCATAATTCATACACATAAAATAGTAGAATGAACATCAAATTACCTTAATCATGGCATACACATAACTTTCAGGGCCAGTGAATTCAGTCGGATCTTTAACTTTCACCAGGACAATAAAGTAAAGATAATGCCACATATTATGCTCACATTTTATGTGTTCTTCAAAACTCACAGTTTTATTATCAAAAGCAGATCTATTTAACCCTGAAAAAAAGCGAGCATACCATATCAATTTTAAATTAATTATGAGAGGTTTTCTTTAATTTGGAATAGGCCTTAGGTTCATAAAAAAAATAGTAGATTTTCGTCCCATTTATTTTAATATTTTATTTATCATGGATCCCTAAAAAAACTCAATAGAGAGATAAGAAAACTATATTTATGTTTTTCTTTACAATTCATATTGAATTTACATGATACAGTAATCCTTTTCATATTATTGCGTATAGATATATCATAATAATATATTTACGAAATTATTATAGTAGAAAAAATAAATAAAAATCTACTCAATACAAAAACTAATTAAACATATTTTGTTTACAAATTAAATAAAAATAGTTACAAATTGCATGAAAATATTTAAAATTAAAATTATGATAATCTTTAAGGTAAACAAACCTCCTGGTCAATATGGCAGTTACGGAAAACAAGAACTTTATTCTGTCAATATTCAAATATTATATAAAGTTAAAGAGTATTACCACAAATAAAACAAGTGTTCTTCAATATTAATTCCTTTTGTTGTTTTTCACTTCTTAGATCAGCAAACGTATCAATTATGACACCAAAAATAAGGTTTAAAACAATAATAATCACAACAAAGAAGAATAATAAGTCATAGACAACTCTTGCCACAAATAATGGTTCCTGAAAAATAAATGATTCGTTAAAAACAGTGTAAAGAGGGAAATAATAAGTAAACATGATGTTAAATTGCATTCATTATCACATCATGTTAAAATTCATTAATATGTTAAAACTTTTTCGAAAATAGATCTAATAAAGGCAATTATGTTAAAGGTGCTATTATTTATATTTTATATAGTTATTGAAAATTTACAGCCAGGTATGATAACTTCAAATACAGCAAACTTTTACTTAGTTTGTTATATTCAAGATATTTTTCTCGGGAATAGGGCAATCCTACACATACATTGATTCCTTTCATGTAAAATGCAGCTGAAATGACTGGTTGAGAGAAATTTTCAACTTGGGGATATAATATTTTAGAAGAGACACCATAGATCAAGAAAAATTTTTGGGAATAGAAGCAAAAATAAGCTGTATGTATTTTTCATCAATTAATAAACATAGAGGAACTTCGCAACAAATTATATAAGGTAAAGAGTATTGAAACTTGGTAGGAGTTGAACTGTGACCCTCCTCGCCTGGAGAAATTGTAACCAGAAATTTTGATTTTTTAATTGGATTTGCAACTTCTTTATTGAAGTAGCTATTCATTTATCCATATGAGTTTGAGTTAACCCTAACCAGATCCTTCCTCCCAAAGAAAACACACTATTCACGGGAATTAAACTCAGGTATTTGAAGTTAAAAGTCAGCTTAACCAATAGGCTACATTATTTTAATTTATACTGTATCAAATTTTGCTACATGAATATTAAAATAAATAATGTAGAAAGTAAAGGATTAATATTGAGGAGTGATCAGAGCGTGGGGCCACATGCTTATGAAATGATTGTGATCAAATTAGTATGTACTTTTTGTTAAGTGTATAATTGAAACAAAGTCAGACATCAGCCTTATGGTAGAATATAGAAACAATATTTTGTTGCCGAAGTTTTCTGTTGTCTTTGTTTAATGTCAAAGTAAATCTCATAAGCTTAAGTATCAAACTTACATCTTATTGCCTCTACCACACTCACATGCACAGTTTTGATGATCTTAAAAGAAGTAAAAGACAAATTTGTAAATGTATTCAGGTTTTAGACAAGAAAATCTGAACAACTAATGCGAGTTATCCCTTGTTAATTGATTAATTAATGACTCTTAATATTTTTCATGGTGTTGGCAATCTTTTTCCTGTCACTGAGATAAGAAGTGGTATCTTCGTAAATTAAAACAAGACTGACAGCGACAAAGCATGAATAAAAACATAAGAAATTATAACATAATAAAACCCTAAAAAGTTTGAGCAATCTTAGCTACACCTATAATACATAAACATATATATATATATATATATTACTTGACTACTTGGGGCTCTTAGAATGTCACCAATTCCACCACCATTTCTTAATCCTTGATTTAAAGTAGTCACAATGCACATGATAAGTGAATCACAAGCCCTTTCCTTAGCATCTCCATCAAAGTTAAGTTCTGGATTAACTGAAAAGAAATAAAAATACAGTTAGACAAAACAAATCTTTAAAAACATGCATTAATGATAAAAATATGCAAGATAATTAATTTATTTTATATGTAATCATACATTAAACAAATATATCTATACAATGCCTTTCACTACAGATTAAATCATTACTATGGATGCAAATTATTTTCTTTCACCGAATGCTGTACATAAAGATATTTTAGGATCGATGAATTGTCGTTCAATGCTTAGAAAGTTTTTAATTTCTTAACGATATCAATTGATTTATAATTAAGGATCAAGATTTTAGGTTCCCATTATTTTATAAATAGCAATGATTTTATTTTACATCTTTATTTTTTATGTTTCCCACTTACAACTTCATTACAGCTGGGTAGATATATGCTCCACTTTTATCTCAATGATGTTTTTCAGTCTATTAAATAAAATATTTACTTGTAATTACCAAGTAATGAGATGTCGCTATCATTCATACATTTAAATTGCTTGTCCTTCTAGTGAACTATGTGGATAGTGGCCCTATCGACCTAACATTACAGCTAAAATTTATTTTTTTTCAGAAGAACTGGGAAAAAACCTAGTAAAAATAATAACTAAAGAGTTTTTGCAGGTATTTTCAGGCCTAGTATGTCAAGTTCTGTGGATGGAAATGAAAGTTAGTTTTATTAACACTTGAAGTTGTGTATATAAAAAATTTGAAATTGGCAATTGGATGTTATAGTTATAGATTATTGATCCATTAGGCTCATAATACTCACACTGTAGCCTCCTTCACACCTCTCTCCAACCTTTTCTGACAGCTTACTAACTTAAAAAATACATTTTTATTTATGAAACTTGTTTCAAGGAGACTTAGTCCTATAATAATGCAGACACTTTCCTTTCATTTCAATTTAATATTAGAGTATATTAGATAACATGAGTTACCTGGAATTGCCTAGGCTGCTTTTAAAAGCGATTACTGCAAAACCTCCACATTAAAAAAACAAATGATACTAACTTGATAAATATCACTGTTGAACAAATCAAGCAACTAATAAGAACATCTTCAAAACCTGCCCATTATTAAATTTAATATCACTATTTCAACTTTGATAATAATAGCAAACGTTTGTTTGTTCAGGTTAAACAACCTTATTTACTACACCCTATGGTGGGAAATGTTGATTTATCTTGAAGCTTCCACCAATTTCTAGAAGAGTCAGAGCTAAGTTTATACTGTAAAGTGGCCAAAAATAAAAGTCTTATAGTGTAGATTCAAATTGGTTCCAACATGTGAAATCCTGGCCAAAAAGGGCAGTGAGCCTAAAGGTTAAAATTTTATGCAAAAGTTTACTAAAGAACAATTGTATTGAGGTGAACTTATGAAGGGACAGCTAAGTAAGCTTATGTGTAAAATTTGGATGTGTAGTTTCACAATAGTTGCTAATATGGTAAGCACTTCCTTTCATTATAGAAACTAAAAGACATCTAATCCACATGCTTAGTTAAGTAAACTTCATGGAGGTGTGTTCAATGATTTGTCCATTAAGGCGAATGATTGAAGACCAAAAAGACCATTGAAATGACCTTTTAGTAAATAAAAACCTAGTAGAGTAACTGTAACATCTAAGCCACATGAGGTTTTGAAACATCGTATTTTATAATTATTTTCAGAAGCAATTACTCAATGTTTTTATGAATCAGTGACTAAATAGTATGCAAAGATAGAGTGAATTGCCTGAAGTCAAGCATCAAATGTCAAACTGGTAGTTGAAAATTAAGTGGAGTGGAGAGATGTCCAAATACTACATTAGAGATGTCATACTACATTTATTAAAATACAAATAACATTTAATAAAGTATTTAAAAATTATTTCAAAATTATTAACAAATTTAAATTAACACATCAAATCAAAGTTTCATAAGTTACCATTCAACTGAATCATACAACTAATGTCTCATCAAACACCTATTCTTATTGTTGCTTCCATGACAACCGATTCTCTTGAATTATGCTCAGGCTAATATTAAAAAAATTATAAATACTGAACTACTGAATAGATTTTTCTTAGAATATGCTTTAAACCTTTTCCTGTATCAACTGGACAACTGAGTAAAGTTTTGTTGGTACCAGTCAAAGGGTGTAGATTCCTATAAGGAACATATAGATAGTCCAGACAGACATACTTTCGTGTTTTATGTATATATAACTTTTATACTTACCACACCAATATTATTATAATATATGTTATAATAATATATATATAAAATAGTAAGTATAAGTTTATGTATGTGTGTATATATCTAACACATCCAAATTCTGGCATTTCTAGGCTGCTTTAAGAATATCAGTGTTTACTGCCTCCACAATAAAAAAAAACTGTAAGACTTAAAGTAAGACCGGGTGTTGGAGACATAACACATGTTTTAGACCACGGAAATAGAAGCCACCAGGAGTGATGAAACCAACACATTCCCGACCATTTAAGAATGTACCCATGTTAGTGTAAACTATTGTTTTTATTATGTAACTATTATTTTAATTATATGGATTCCTTTAGAAAATCATGTTTATATGAAACATTTGAAATGAACAAAATTATGCACTAGAATCTTACAGATCAGATTAAATGAAACACTATAAAATAAACTATAAATCTTTATGAATCAGAAAGTAAAACAAAATAGCAAGGAACAGTTATCATTAAAATATATGTATACACAAAACAAAATCCTGCAGGAATGATGTAGCTTAAATTTTTCTATCAAGTTTCATAAAACTAAATTTCAACTAATGATTTTCATATAAGATAAAGAAATATAATTTAGATTGAATCATGAATAATTACAGATGTAACCTCACATATAACAGACCTGATTACTTTTTCATAAAGCACTACTTACCATGGATTGAATTAGATGAACTAATAAAAAGAAAGTAGTCCTAGTAACCTATTTTTGTCAATAATCAAAATTTGTGCTATATATGCCACTATGGCATGTGAGAAATCTTTGAAATATGTTATTAAGTGCATATTTGTTAATCTTTAATTACATAACTTTGTTAATATTTAATGAGATTGAAAAATGCTCTGTGCACAGATAATAGGTAAATCATGTTTAGTAAAGATATGTAGCTGCAAGATCCATTTCTTCTTTATGTTATTCTAATAGACACAAGTACTACCCTCACCTATATTAGTTTTAAGGCCTGTCAGTGATTATGCTAGTGCATTTTCTTAATCTAATAAAGAAAAAAAATCACGACGAGAATGACCAAATCTTTTACTACAATCTCAAAGAAATAGATTTTCTAAATATTGACTTTTAATGAAAACAATTTTATTTGTGTGCTCTCAGATGGTCCCTATAAATACATGGTGACAGCAGCTCCTAGGGGCATTCTGTATCCATCCATAGACACAAAAATCCTTTTTTTATGATTTAAATTCGTTAGTTCATTTAAATTATTAAAGTCAGGAATCAAGAGATACAAGTAAGACAGGTCTAAAGGGACCAGTATCATCATATTTGTAAGCCATGTAAGGTTCATGATAAGGATGTGTAAATACTACAAAACGTGACTAACTTTTAGAATAACTCATACTTTTATCATGTATTTTATTAATCTTCTTATTGTCAATATGGCAGAATTGTGCTTAAATGTACATCTTATAAATGGCTTAAGTTAAGTTGTAAAATCTTTATAACCATTTTGAATAATAGTTTTTACCTTTAGTTCTCTCCAGATTAATAATATGATTTAATGTCAAATCGCAAATATTTTTCACATGTTAATTCTGTTTAATTTCATCGACATTTTAATTTTGTTTAAAATATTGACCAATCAAATTACTATAGTAACACTAAGGCTTTGGGAAGGATCAAGGGACCAGTTGATTTAAAGAAATTTTTTTCAACACAAAATTGTTTTGTAGCTTGATTTTCACTTTACGATCAGGCATCAAGTGAACAAATAACTATGCCACAGCTGGTTCTTTTCGGATGAATTTCTCTAAGTTGGTTGTGTTCAGATATTATGAAATGTATTTACTCAAATAAACACTTTTATTTACAGTGTTATTGTTAATGGCCATTAACATACCTAGATTGTGTTACATACATCGCTGATGCATACTCATGTGTCAGTGTAGAGAGGAAGCAGAACTGGGCCACAGAGTTTCCATGTGTTGCTCCATAGGGATATCTTATGTTGCTGCCCGTTCAAGATGGTAATCCGGGTTGAACTGCTCGTGAGTTTCTCTTTTGGCTGAGCGTTCTTTCTTCTGTGAGCCTGCCATAGCCGTAAACCATGGCCTTAATAGGCTTTGCAGCCTCAATCAAATATAAACTGTATCTAGGTTGTTCTCTGTGCTGTAGGGGGCAGTCTGAGTTTTAGAGGGCTCCAGCACACTTGCCAAATTTTGGGACTCTGTACCAAACTTTGCAGTAATTGTGTATGTGGCCATTTCCACATTGGACGATACCAGAGTGTCTATGAGGTTCCTCCTAGACTGTTGCACTAATGAAATTGTTTATTTCGACTATTGCTTTCCCTGCTTTATTATTGTCGACACTAACTAATAAGAACTACACTTACTAATATGCAATAATGCTCAATAATAATTATGAAACAGGCAATAAGATTAAATCTTAGGAAAGTTGTTTAAATTATAGCACTGTAGATGGGATTGATATAAATTCTCAGGGAAGGAGTTCTTATTATTTGATTTTATAACCTGTAAAATATCATAGCAACAGATGTGACTAGTCATACTTCTATTTACCATTTAAGGTGGGCATTTCAGATTGGTTAGCAGACTAATGCAACTGATATTGTTTTGATAGTATATATTTTTAATTATAAAATTGTCTCCAATAATGAATTCTAAACACGATTTGATATATTATATAAATATAGAGATTTAGAATTTTTTCTTATTGTAACTAAGGAATAAAATCACAAGTTTCATGTTTGTAAATTCTTAATGAACAACTTCTGACTTCTGTTATGAAGAAACAGGTATAGTAAGTTCTACACCACTGTTCACATTAGGTTTGCCTTTAATATGACTGTAAATCAATGGGAAAACATTTTACTCTTAGATAAATCAAGATTTTCTTTATATGGTGCAAACATACAGTCAGGCAGAGAAACTGGGGAAATCAATAGCATGCTAAATCATACCAAAAGTGCATCCTGGGAGTGGGTCATTAGATCAAAGTTGGGTTATAATAACTTTCGAAGCCAAAACTAAACAGTGTACCTCTTCTCCTGTAAGCATTCCCATGTACCTAATTCTATACCAAAGAGATTCTTACGTTGCTAAATTTGCACCTATATAATGTAATGTTTCAACTTAAATTTGTTTCTTATCCAAATGTTTGATTTTTTGTTATTGTTTTATGTTTTCAATTATATTAATCAAGAGTCTATATCAGCAGTTGACAAATTTTTCAGAATGGGCCATATTCAACATTTATTTTTAATAATATCCAGTTCAATTTGCTCCAAATGTTTAATTGGAGAACACAATGAGTGAAAAAAAATTAACAACTTATACATCGATTTTTCATAAAATAAAATATGATGTTAATGCATGTTTCTCCCCCTCAATGTGATTATTGTGGTTTTGTTTTTCCTAAGACAAAAAT
The DNA here is from genome assembly GCA_930367205.1 of Acanthosoma haemorrhoidale. Lineage (NCBI taxonomy): Eukaryota > Metazoa > Arthropoda > Insecta > Hemiptera > Acanthosomatidae > Acanthosoma > Acanthosoma haemorrhoidale. Next base: position 41,309,814 of record OV884009.1, read on the forward strand.
AACTTATGGGAGTTTTCACCAATTAACGGGCTATGTTGGTAGAGAAAATTTTCTCTTTTTATGCGAACAATTTTACATTTCAAACATTATTCTTTACATTAAATTGGCTGAAAGATTAAAATGTATGTAAGACATACGACTACTACAACTCTTTTATTATGGATTCTCTATGGTTTTCCATTGAAACCTTTATTAAGTTTTTGTCTAGCACATCTACTTCGCTATTATTTAAATATGCAATAGATATTTTTTTTTTTATCCTACACTAGTAAGTGACATTCCTATCGTTAGGTGCTCTGTGGTGCATTATAACGTCACTTTTATGCCTGTTTATGCAGAAGATTATAGGTGGTTGTAAACAAGCGGCCCAGATCGAGCCAAAAGGAAATTAAATTAAAATTATGGCTTCAAGTGGTTATATGCACAAGAGGGTTCATAAATTGAATATGTTACACTGTCATTAAACTGCTATTTTAAGTTTTCTGGGCTTTTCATGACCCCTTTTTTGTTAATCACTTTCAAATCAACTACTGTCCAACCAATCTGATACAACTTCCTCCTCCAAAATAGTATTACATATATCCAATAGGTATATTATAGCTCTCTGATCTATAGAGGATATGTGGGATATATAATGCCTAAAAAATTCTGAGTTTGACATCTTTACCTACAACTGAAATGCTAATCTGATAAGATATTTTGTTTGCCATTTTAATCTGGTATGTGTAATCTTCTGTGGTTTCAGTTTCTATCCAGTTACTTGATACATCTACTTCTTCAGGCTCACTACTGAACTGAAGCACTTTGCTCTTAAAATAAAATTGGTTGTCAGTTCATTCATAAGATTCCTAAATCTTCTACTTTTATTCCTTTATAGATTTATGACCTGATTTTTTCAGGTTTAAGATCCTGCATGTGAGTGAGCCACTAGTAACAAATGGTAGTGACAAAAGCGGATCCCTTTACTAGTTTGATATCTGTGAAAGATCTGCATATTTCTCTGCTGTATGTAATCTAGTAGCCCATAAAGCAGTTTTCATTCCTTTCTTTGGCCGAAAAGGTAATTTTAACGACACATTTATGAGGGATGACAGAATTACCTATTAGTATGTCCTTATTCATGCAAAAATCTATGAGATGTTATCCATTTCCATTCTTTATGGGCTCATCTCCACACTTTCTGAGGACCCCTTCTTGCAGTCCTATGGTCCCAGCCAGTCCTTGAACTGTAGTCTCCCGTAATGATGACTTCTCTATTTGTATCAGGTTGGCCAAAAAGTCCATTCAGTTTTTGTCGTCACGAAACTTCAAGCAGTCTAATATGTAGCTAACTTCATTCCGTCCCTTGCAAGTGCGCTCTCATCAGATACTAGACACTTCAACATAGTTTGACGTGGAATTCCGACAAGACTGATTGTATTTTGTGTGTTTAGGATCATCCTGAAAACGGAAAACCAAAACGAACATTATCGACACATCATGCTTTTTTATTTAAAAAAAGGCAAGAAAGCAGTGGAAACTTGCAGGAAGATATGCGCTGTATACGGAGAGGATGCTGTCACAGAAGTGGTTTTCAAGATTTTGATCGGGAAATTTTTCGGTTCAAGACACATCTCGCTCTGGCCAGCCAACTGAAATTAACAGTGACAAAGTGAAGGAATTAGTCGACACCAAACCCCGTTATACAACTAGGGAGATCGCAGTTTTCCTCAAAATATCCAAATCGAGTGTTGAAACCCATCTGCATCAACTTGGCTACGTGAGCAGGCTCGATGTTTGGGTTCCCCATCAAATTAGTGAGGCTAACCTCGCCCAAAGGATTTTCATCTGCGATTCGTTGCGGAAACGTGAAGAAAACAATCCTTTTTTGAAGAGAATGATGACAGGAGACGAAAAGTGGATCGTCTATAACAATGTGGAGCGCAAACGATCATGGGGGAAGCGCGGTGAATTACCACAAACAACCCCCAAAGCAGGACTTCACTCAAAGAAGGTTATTGAGATTATAAGATTGGAGGGGTGTTGTCTTTTACGAACAGGACCATCAATTCCGATGTGTACTGTGACCAGCTGGACAAATTAAATGCAGCGATCCACCAGAAGCGTCCAGAACTAGCCAAATGTAAGGGGAATGTCTTCCATCACGACAATGCCAGACCGCACATTTCTTTGCAGACACGGCAGAAGTTACTGGAGCTTGGCTGGGAAGTTTTGCCGCACCCTCCATATTCGCCCGACCTTGCACCTTCAGATTTCCACCTGTTTCGGTCTCTTCAAAATTCATTGAATGGACAGACCTTAAACTCTGAAGAAGATGTAAAAATCCACTTGGAAGATTTTTTTGCCAGTAAAGGCAGGAAATTCTTTGAGCATGGAATTATGAATCTGCCCATGAGATGGCAGAAGATACTGGAACAAAACGGCAATTATATCATTGATTGAATAAATTGCTTTGTGTTTAAAAGTTGTGTCTTATTTTCGCTTAAAAAACTGAACGGACTTTTTGGCCAACCCTTTATTTTGACTTCCTGTGACAACTCTCTCCAGATCTGAATAGAAACATTCCTTATCCAGAATACCAGCATCTGCAGTAGGTGAGTAAACTTGTAAGATGACCACTTATTCAATTGAAAGTCTTATGTCCAATACTAATTAACCTGGATGATACAGGAACCCATTTTCAACTTTAACAAAGAGATTCATTTTCATTAGGATACCCTAATTTATTATTTTAGGAGTACTTCAGAACTCCTGCATAAATAAGCATGTGGCCAGGGTCCAGGTTTATTTCTCCACTTCCATTTTCCTACACATCTTTTATGTATACTTACACATTTATACTAGAAGGGAAGGTCCAGTTTAAGTCGGTTTATTTCCTCCATTGCTCTATTATGGATGATTGGCTGAGTAAAAAAGGTTTGTTAACTCGGGAAAACTAGCGCCCCAAGTTCCTGAGCCCCAAGAAAGAGGGTGTAGGGTAGGTAACGATAACATGAGCTCTAGATTTCCCCACATCCTAATTGAAGAGGGATTCATGTCCCAACCCTGATCCTATCCAACCCTATTATATCCATATCATATCCTACACCCTTACTTCACCAAGCAGTTCTTTTTGGGTAACAATCTTGATGTTTTCAAGGACTCCCTGGTCCATAGGCTGCAGCAGAGGGGTTACGGTTGGTGAAAGAAATTTCACTTTAATTCCTCCACTCACAAGTTCTTTTTCTCCCGGATCAGTAAAATTTCTTTTTCTGGTAAACTTTTTTCTATAAATATAACTAAAAAGCATTTTATTACCATGAGTTATTGTATGACCTATGCAGAAACTGTACATTGAATCAAACTAAAAAGAAAATATTAGGCGTACTTATAGTTAACTTTTTGCTATCATAGTTAAAAATTATTATCTCATGTGAACATTAAATAAAAAAAGGCTAAAAATCTGAACTGGACTATCCAGAGATTCGGATCAATAAGGGCCAGATATAGGAGTTTTGACCGTACTTGGAAGACATCGTACAAGATCACATAGTGCCATTTGCTCCCTACATCAGAGGAAGATTCCTCCTGATGCAAGAAAATGCACCACCCCATAGAGCACAGTTTGTGAATGAGTACCTCAAGGAGGTTGATATTCAAAATCAGGAGTGGTCATCAGCTAACCCCGGACCTGAATCCCCCATCAAGCATTTTTGGGACCAGCTCAAGCAACATGTGTGACGCCTTCACTCCATGCCAGTGACTCTCAGGCAGTTGGAAACAGCAGTTATCGAAGAGTGGGAAAATCTTCATCCTCATCCAGAGCATGCAAAGGTGATCTATTGCAGTTATTCGCGCAATAGATGAAAACACAAAGTACTGAACTCATTTTGAATCCAATGGTTGAATTATGGATGTATCGTTTATATTTTCTTATAAATTAAATTGTATTTTTTAAATCTTCCTTTATTAAACAATCCTTAAATTAGTTTTTTTATATTAAATATTATTTTTAATTATTGAGGACACTCATTTAAATTAAACAGGTTTAAGTTACTTATATTAGAGAATTTCATGGAGATGCATTAATTTTGTCCAGCAGTGATATATTTTCCTTTCTCACAAACTTGGTTAAGACTCCAAATTGTTCAACATCTATGGCTTCACTTCAAGCAATTGGCTTTGCAATAGGATATAGCTAACTAGAGAAAAGAATATTTCAGCACTAATAATTTTTCACAAGTCATCTTACATGCACATATTGTAGTGAGCCAAAACAATGCATTGAATCCCACAAAATTTACTTAACATTTAGCCTGCATGTTAATGTTAATTCCAAGGATGGGGTAACACAATTGGTTGGGCTTTAGTGGACAGAACATTAATCAAACATTTTACAATCATGATAATGCAACTTAAACATAAGTATTTGACAATAACTCAAGCATTATAGCTACCATATTATAGCAAGGAAAAAAATGTTAAATGAATTATTGGTAGGGACTATATGAATAATTCACTATTTCACAAAAATATGGGTTAGCAAACCTATGCACATTCAAAAATACATCATGATGCTTTTATATTGCTGAAATATCATAAAAAATATGTTCGTCTCAATTCAAGACATGCAAAATCTTAAATCATGAAAACAGATTCCACAGACAAAAAGCTTATTATAATACTTAAATCTGTAAGACCCTCCATTATTGTTAATGAAATAGTCTTAACTTTTCATGAACTCTTGTTAAAAGCATATAAATTAATGTGAATAGATGTTTACAAGATAAAACCATAAAAAATGTTAAGCTGTTGTAAACTTCAACACATACGAAGCCAAGGGATTAAGAGATTGTTACTCGCCTTATAATTGGCCATACACAGTATACCAATGTAATCATTTCTTGACAAGAAGCACCAATGTGCAAAGTGTATAACATCCAACTGTTAGTTTCCCATATATATGAAGAATGCCATAAGTATAGAAATTCCTTGTAACCCACTTTATCCCTCCAAAAACGGCAACTGTACTAGAAGATGATGAAAATATGATTAACAAAGCAATTAATTCATCGATGTATGAAAGCTCTAAGAAAAATTATGTTAGCATTGAAAAAATAAAGCTCTTATGCATATAGTATTTTTATATTCGATATTGAATTTAAATGTTAAGGTTATAATAAATAAAAATAAAACAAATTTTATAATAAGAAGTAATCTTATCTCATAATTCATTACATTAAAGATAAAAATAAATACGTTTGCATTTATTAAGCTTAGAATTGTTGTGAATCAAACTGAAATTTGCACAGACAGTAATAATTAGGATACATCCTAATAACATATATCTTGAAGAATGGCCAATCGGCATCAATTGCAGACAGAACTGTTAATCGAAATTCCTTCTCATGTAAACAATTCTTGGCTAATTAACTGAATTTTGCAGAATTTAAACCCGCCGATAATTGGTACTCTATCTGGTCACAACTTAATCTATTCTTAATTGGTATATTCCAGTTTCCCATTTGTCTGAGGACAAATGGAAGAAGAAAGTAAAGATGGAAATCTCTTACCACTACTTGGGAAAATGTGAAACATTTAGCAGAGTAAGGATTCCTACAGGAAAACTAATTTCCATTGAATGGAAAATGATTCTGCATTTGCTTGGAAATCAGGATGATTCAAAGAGAAGCAGTAGCAAGGAAGCATATTCGACACAGGGGCAGACAAAAAGGGCTTACAAACATAATTGTCAGATCATCTAAGGTCTCCCCTAATTTAATCATATCTCATCTTGTTAGACTGATCTTAGTTAGCACTCCTGACTACTAACTACAGAGAGCCAGGTTCATTCCTCTGCTTCCCCATAATGACTTTTTCCTAGGGGATAGGGTCACAGTGTTTACTCAGTGTCGTGTGGACAAATGAGTAGTTACTTAAATAAAGAAATACAGTTTGGAAAACCAAAATAAAAGGTTAAGAATATAAAACCACAACAACAACTGAAACACCTACCAACATTCTTGTTCTAATTCCTTTATTAAGATGTTGAACTTTTAATTATTCACTTAACTTTCCTACAAGGCCCTTATACATTAAAAATGTGTGTAGAATTAATTTGTTGATTGGCACCTAACACAAATATTGAACTGCATTCTTGTTCAAATAGCAACTATTCAATTGTCAATCAGTTGTCCTCAAGAAATTTATAATTTTTATAATGTTCAGCTACCTTCCAAGTTCATTTTTTTTTCATGAAACGTTTAGAATGTTCACCCGCTCGTGAATTCGAGTTAGGAACTCACCCGCACTATTCATTAAATTCAAAAATCAAAAAACTTTCCAGTCAGTGAAGTTCGCTGACTTAAATTTAAAGCATTAAAGTCCGGCCAATTCCTCCATCAATTCGCATTCTCCTCCTTAATGTATGTAGGATGAGTAATGTTAACGACTCTCTTCTCAGTTATATTTGTTTAGTCTTTAATATTTATTTAATTTATTGTGAATATATTGTGATTGTGGCTCAGCATACAATAAGTGTTCACGCACTAGGGGCAAAAATACTATGGCCTTCACGACGTCTTCAGTATGGCTCTTATCCCTTCTTTCTCGCCTCTTATGGCCACAGTCTGACTGAAGACTGAACATCCTCCAGATAGCATCTCAGCCTTGAGCCCCTGGTTGTTTGGAAACTTTATTTCTGGACAGCAGCAGTAAATTGGGCCAGTATCTCCATTGGGGAGACAAAGCAGCTGGTTGGACTATCTTCATTGGGGAGACAAAGCCCTCCCAAGGAGCCCTGGTATCAATTAAAGGATTGAATTGGCCCTCAAAGAAGCCAGCTAAAGGACAGACATATAAGGGTGGTCTGAAAAGTTTCTGACCTAACAAAGATACAAGACGTTTTTTTTCAGATTTATTTTTCAACATAGTCTCCTTGTAACTCTACACACTTCTCCCAGCGATGCTCCCATCTCTGTAACCCATCCAAATAGTACTCGGCGTTTTTATCTACAAAATAATCGTTCACGAAGGTGATTGCCTCTTCATTTGACGAAAATCTCAGTCCTGCGAGCGCAATTTTTAGTTGAGGGAACAAAAAAAAGCCACTTGGGGCTAGATCTGGTGAGTGAGGCGGATGGTCAAGCAGTTAAAACCATAATTCATGGATTTTCGCCATGGCAACCGCTGAGGTGTGAGACGGGGCGTTGTCTTGGTGAAACAGGATTTTCTTTTTCTGCAAATATGGCTGTTTTTCCGCAAGTTCTGCCTTCAGCTTGTCAAGTAATGATGTGTAGTATGCTCCTGTAATGGTTTTTCCTTTTCGAAGATAATCGATTAAAATAACTCCATGACTATCCCAAAAAACAGTCGCCATCACTTTCCCAGCCGAAAAAACAGTTTTTGCTTTTTTTAGAGCCGGTTCCCCCTTTGCAGTCCACTGTTTGTACTGTATTTTTGTTTCGGGCGTATAATGGTGTAATTAATCGGCGCCAAAACTCAGATTTATTGTGCCTAAACTGCGCCAACAGAGCATTGGAAATGTTCATTCGAACACGTTATTGGTCTAACGTGAGCAAACGCAGCACCCAACGCGCGGACAGCTTTCTCAACTCTAAATGTTGATTTAATATGTGACAAACATGTTCCTTTGACATGTTCATACCTCTGCTATCTCTCACACTTTAATTCGGCGGTCGTCTAGCACCATTAGGTGAACTTTGGCGATGTTTTCGTCGGTAGTTGCAGTTTTTGGACGTCCCGAATGTTCATCGTCTCCCAAGCCCTTACGACCACATTTAAATTCAGCTTCCCAAAATTTCACTGTGGTAAATGATGGTGCAGAGTCCCCATACACAGAATCAAACTCATCTTTGATTTGCATAGGCGTATTGCCTTTCAAAAACAAATATTTAATGACAGCTTGATACTCGATTTTGTCCATTTTCATAAAAACACTCACATTGACTCACTCAAACGACTTTTACACAACTGCGCGTCCAAAATGGCTGAAACTTTGGTGAGTAACTGTCAACAGATGAACAACGAAATTTACTAGCTTTTATTTACGACTGCTGCTATCTTCATGTTGAGGTCGGAAACTTTTCAGACCACCCTCGTACTATGTTACAACATATATTTTATCTTTTTAATTTCACCACTTATTGGACATTAATTTTAAGAAACATTTTTATTTTGACCTGTTGGGCGTAATATTCTTGTTATTTTCATTGGTTTAGTTCTGAATGAGTGGCCACTCCTTGATTCATTATCATTTACTTTATTTTATTATATTAGTAAATATATCACATTCTGGGTTATTGGGAGTTTGAATTATTCAATTTATCAACCATCTCTCAATAAAAAAAGAACCCTACCCCACTAACCACTCTGAACCCTTCCAGGAAATTTTTCCACTCCATGCATCGCTCACTTCCATACATATAAGTTAGTTAGTTTCGCAACAATTATTGACGTATGAATAACAGAATAACATTCACCTCTATCAGTAGAAGTTTTAGTTGTTTTATCTCTTGTTGAGTTTGGGTTTGCTTTTTATAATGTATCGGCAATACCATGGCAGTACACCAATGAAGTATTGTTTACAATTTTTCACTAATAAAATTATTGTTTTAGAAATAAATAATTATAACAGTTAAAATTAATGAACAATGACACTATTGAAAAATTCAAATAATCAATACTGGTCATATGAAATCAAAATTATCAACATCATAAGAAATTTCAAATCTAAACTGCCTATTTCTAATGTTCATTTTTATTACAATACCAACTTTAAACAGTCCAAAAAAGAATACGAGTCAATTTAATAAATTCAACCAGCTGTCCTGAAAAGATATACACACTGGGAAAGGACAGGTGGAGGGAATTAGTTAAGAACCACTTCACGGATGGGTGAAAAGACACAGTATTAGTATTAACTATTATCTATAAATTAAATGCATGGAACTTGATTATTAATAACAAAACCTAAAAAACAAAATGTAGGTTTAAATGACGCCAATCATTCGCTTCTATTCAATACTTTTCTTTATTTGCAAGAGCTTTTGGCATTCTTCGTCCTCAGGACAATGATTCCTGATTGGATATTTATAGAGCTCTCCATAGTTGCAATCCAGGATAGTTGTTATAAAGCACCTGAAGATGACAGACATGGTCTGTCAAAACCGTTACCAAATAAAGAAAAATATTGAAGAGAAACGAACAATTGGGGTCATCGAAACCTAAATTTTACCATCACTTCCAATCTGACACCTCATGATAAAAATGAAAGTTGAATAGAGCCCATTTATTAAAAATAAAAGTTGTAATATGGCTCGATTAAAAAAATTAATGGTTTCAAACCACTGATCTAACCGGTTGACAGAATGGTGATTAATTAAGGGAGCACTATGTTCTTCTATATACATTTTAATAAGGGAAGCAAGAGTTCCTTTTCAAGATCAAGAGTTTGAGAGGTGCCGGCATTAATTAGCCTATTTGAAAGGCTTGCAGCCTATTGTCACAATTGCATTAGATGTTATGCATTTCATTTCAATTGATCTTTGACCAGTTTATCTAACCATTTCATCAACAAAACGAAATGCACCTGGTCTATAGACCAATTACCATTTATAATGTAGGATCCAAAAGTAAAGTCTAACCCTTCATTGTGGTCATGACTTAAATGAATGATCATGAATGAAACTTAACTTAAATGAATGAAACATGCATAATAAAGACCAGTTATTTGGTTGAGATAACTATATTTGATAGATTCTTGCATATGAGAATGTTTATTGGGTTAATGGGGAGCACAAAATTATTAATTACGCCTCATGTGTCATAAGTGTTTGAATAACAATAATTGATGATATTTCTAAATTCCAGAGTTCAGTGTCGGATCCTACAGGCAAAGAAGTTCAATCCATCAGCACTTCTTCCTTCAGTAGGCATATTACCCATGTAGGCAAGGCGAAAAACAACCAGAGGGTTGCCTTCCTGGCTTGCCACTCTTGCTGTAGGAAGTGCCTGTCTTTATTCTCTCAGGTTTGACATGCCACTGGCCAAATAGAATGGCTGTGCCAGTGTTGGATGGGGGGGGGGGGCATCCGATGAGGGCCCACAAATCTAAATTACATTGGCATTGTTCAAGGCCAAATCGAACAGCTACTGACTCATTCACCTCATGGGACCTCTCTCCAGGGGAGGGATAACACCTTATCACACATGAGGCCTGATTAAAAATTTTGTACTCCCCACTAACCCAATAAACATTCTCATATGCAAGAATCTATCAAATTTTCTCTCATTAAACCAAACACCTCTCCTGTGTCCCATATATATACCAATGACCTAAATTCTCATTTTCTCTACATCCCGACAACTTTGTTGCAACACCTTCCCTCCAGTCCAATTAACACTAATAGTAATTTCTACCCAGAGAACTTCTTTTTCTCTTACATTTCTCCTTCCTAACTCATTTCCTCAATTATGATATCAAGTACAAATTGGGTAGGTCTAGATGGCATTAGTAAAATTTAGTAAAAGATTTAGAACTTTATACGAGGTTGTACAGGTAGCAAAAACAACCACCAGAGTGCTACAACAATACTAATATTTGTGCCTTGGCAAGTGACTCAGGCCTTTTTTTTAATTATTGTTAACTTAAATTATATAATGAAGTTATTAGCTATAATACTTTCTACATATATGTGCGAGTAAAGAACTATTTATCACAGCCCATAGCTTATATGCATATCGACAAAGAACCCTTAGAATTCAAACATTTTGACGATTTATATAAAAGTTGTTAGTATAATAGCATTGCATATAATAAAAGATAAAAATATCAATAAATCAAAAAATTGTCTAAAAAATTCATAGTGATGAGAGGTATATCAAACGCCTAGAAAAAAAAATTACTAGGTTTGAGAGATAAAGGGTGTTATAATAATAATGATTCTATTTAAAATGTTGAGGTTCATTGTTTTTCTGGTAGATGCCACTTGTGCTTACTTTTCTTTATAGTTTAGCTAGTTTAGAACATTTTGCCACCTCCGTCTGCTACTATCCAGTACATGGGGCTTAATGAAAAAATGTTTTTTTATTTCTTTCCAATAGCCTGGAAACGGTTCTCTGGAAAAGCTCTGACCAGAACATAACAGGCATAGCACCATTGCCATTATATACTCCCATAAACCTCATGTAGGACGCGATACAACAATATTTATGGAATAAAGGAGAGTGTTCGTAAGGGAATAAAGGAGATGAGATAATCCTGCGTATGCCAGAAAAGATGCACACCAACTCCCACTGACAGCTTGTGGAGAGACTGAATACAGCACAATAGCAGCTCTCACATCAACTGTCAATGTGCTGAAGGAGGAAATTAATGAGCTGAGGGGCATCGTACACATAGAACTGACATATGTACTGACTGTTGAGGTAGAAAAGGCTAAGTCAAATTCATATGATCCTGGAATCCAGGTTAGATGTCACAGTATGACCATGGTATTTTCTTTTATCTCCTCCCTCGTATTTCTATATTTTAGTTGCAGCTGTGTGGTGGATAAAAAAAAACCTTTATTTATGTACTAGCACAACAGACAAAGATTAAACCTCTAATATTAAAAGGAGCCAACGTAATCATAAAAAGAATCACTAAAGTTGTGATTGGTGCCCCAGCCAATAACGCTTCTGCAATTCTGTATACTTATCGATGTTATCTAGGCTAAGGCTTACTTTGGTGTTCATGGGAAGCACTCCTCTAACATTTCAACATGACAAAGACGTCACCGATCAACGACATACAATTTTAGTGCATTTTCAATAATGGACTAACACAATCAAACTCAATTCCTAGAGCCAACATGCAGATATTGAAAAATTCTGTGGCAGATATGGCAGGGAGACTGAAACACCAGCCCATGTGCTAGGTAAGTGTCTTTAAAACATGCTCCTCATATTGCTCAGCATATGCTGGCGCCAAAAAATAAAGAATGTAATACAGAAATCCTTCAAGAGAATGGATGTTAATGCCATGAGGAAGTTTACAGCCTGGATTTTGACGCTTTTCAGTTTTCTGATAGCATAGCATTCCATGAAAGATAAGAAAAGGCCTAGATATACAACAGTCAGATTTGAAACTAACGACACCAAACAAGCTGTCAAAAATTCCATTTATGAGAAGTATGGACTTTTACCAAGAAAATTTCTATAGTAAGTATGGAATGAAGCAGTATGAGGTGCATGGTATATAGTTTGGGCTTAAGGTACAATTCCAAAGAAAACTTCAAGTTCTTCAAAGAACTTGGGATTTTATTTAATAAGTTTTAGTCATTTTTATTGACAGTGTCGAGTGTGTACATTACAAAATAAAACACCTTCAGGATCTCCACAGCTTTATTGATTGGAATTTAAAAAACATTCCAGTATAAATCAATAAACCTGTGGAGAGACAGGTTTTTTATTTCACTGAACTCTAGATTAAGCAAAGTTAGAAACTGTCAAAAATGTTCCAAAAAACATGACATCAATAACTATTATATATTATATAACCTGATTAAGTGTTTTTTTCCCCATAAAATTGTTGAAAAGTATGAAAAATTACTTAAGTATATGTATGAATCAGAATTAAAAGATGCAGAACTAAACTAAAAAAAAAAGTGTGTCCTCTACTGAGAACAAAGCCCTAAGAAAAGCAATTACAAGAACATGAGAGTTTTACCAGTCCCATCACCAAGATTGAACTGGTGTTAACTGCCCACTTCAATAATTTCCATCTCTATAGAAAAAACTACAGGGTATTTTTGTCAAAATATTTTAACTTTATTTGACTAGCAATACTTACCATTGATCACCAAAAACATCTGAGCAAAAACAAACGAATATTTTTAACCTATTAAAATTCACCTGTAATAAATTTTAAATTTAAATAACTTCTTTGAACGGTTAATTCTTATACATGAGAAGACTTAAAATTTAGAGAAATGGGACCAACTTTGTTCATTTTTTTTCCCTCATGGTTAAGACCAACACATAATCAGCATAATAATACACTTTACTTTATACTACACTAAACTATTGAGAAACCACTCTCTTGCTTCTTCTGTGTTTGGAAGATCCCTGAAAATCTTTTGTTTTAAAACACTGTATAAAAACATTCAGTATAGGAGTCAACACAATAGTAACCTTAAAATGATGCTATAATCAAAAAAACCAAAGATAATTTTCAATAATACATAGAGATAATAATCATGCTAAGAAGAGTTGGACCAGATAATAGTCAAGTGCCTTTATTTTTGGTTATGATATTTAGAAGTAGTGCACCATATAAACAATTCAAAATTTCTTACTAATAAGCAAGAAGTTATTAGAATTATATTTAATTAAAACTACTGTGAATTAAGCAGTATTGTAAATAAGTAGAAGCAACATTAGAACAATCATTTTTTCTTTCATTCCATATGGACATGTTTAAGATAAAAATACTTACATTCAGCAGTGGTAGCTTTCATTATAGAACTTTCAAAACTGCAAGCATTATCTGCTGAGCATGTGTTGTCAGAATCACTATCTACAAATTATAATAGTAAAACTTAATTATGTTTATATGTAAGTTAAAAAATAATAATAAAATATTTCTATAATAATACACATATTATGAAATACATAAATGAATCATTTGTCAATAGATAAATACCTTCTAAATCTTTGTCAATACGCACAAGGAAATCATCTTTGAAGAACATATAACCAATGATAGAAAACATGTAGACCAAAATTAATGCAAGAACAGCTGTTAATATGATAGACCTGCCATTCCGGGTTACTGACTTAATCACATTAAGTAAAGTTTCTTCCCGATAAACAACATCAAAAAGCTGTAACAAAATATTTAACAATGAAGATCCACATTAAATTAAAGAAAAAGGAAAATTCATATGATTATCAAATAAGATTACGTAGTTACCATCAAATATTTTATTAAAGAAGTTGCAGTTAAATGCTTCAAAGTGTGAGGTCAGCTACAACTTACTAACAGAGATTTAAATGGGCTAAACTGAACAAAATGGTAAAAAGGAGCCAGTTAATAAAAATAGCTTTGTGCTGCTTATCTACTTGCCATAGAAAAAAAACCAACATCCCCATACATAACTGCTTAGATGATATTAGTAATGTATTTAATGTATTCTCTCATTTGTTTAAGTTTAAATTTGAAGGATTAAGTGAAAGCTTCTATTTTTTTAACCAGAAGGATGCTTGGTTGACTGACTCCTGGAGTTCTGCAATAGAAGCTTGAATTGTTTTTCTATAGCATGAAATTAGGGTGTCAATGGCAGACATTGATAGCATCGATGTTGTAGGTACAGGAAGGTCGTAACAAATAAATTTAAAAAATAGAGGAATAGTTCCTTCAGGAACATCTGCATCATTTCTTCTTGATGTGCTAAATTGAGTATTTACATTGACATAAAATTGTCTTTTAAACAAAAATGATTTGATGATGTTAGGATAATTTCAATGTATGGTAGTAGAAAACTAATATAACTGTTGAATGCTGATGTAAAATCCCTATTAAATAGATTCAGCCATTCAGTTTAAAGAGTTGGTAGCAGAGTGACAACTTTTAAAGCCATACTGGTGCATTGGAATAATACTATTGTCATCGGCATGTCTGGTTTAGAGTAAAAACTTGGTTTCTTGCTAAAAAAATATCTTCACCTACTTTGCTTGGTCAATTCTGTACTTACAATTTTTTTTAATGAATTATAACCATACTATTGTTAGTTATCAATTTTTTTTTCTAAACAAGCAAAGCATATAAAGAAAATAGTAGTTGCATAAAATCAGATGTTTTTTTGATTTGATCCAAAAAAAAAAAAATATGCATGCAATCAAAAGAAAATAAATACTTCTGATGTAAATTTTAAAACATAAATTCTATTTACATACACTCATTTGGATGTTATTTTCTATTTAATTTAATATAATATACATAATAATATATATACACTGATGGACAAATTAACGCATCACCCTTTTATTTTTTGAAAGATTTCCAAATTATGCAAATTTTAGACTTCAAAAATATTGGTTGAAAAAATAAGACATTTGAAAATGAAATTGTAATTTAGACGAATCAAAGGTGCATGAGTAAAAGAAAAAATATTGTAAAAAAAATATAATTAACTTGGAAAATAAGTTTTAAGAAAACGTACTCAATAATGGGTATTTCCGCCGGTCCCACCCACTCTTCAACAACAGCCCTTACCAATACTTCAAGAGTATTATGATATGGATTCCAATGTAGTACTCTTCGTTTCAGTTGGTCCCAGTTCAATAGGATTTAAGTCTGGAATCCATGATGGCCACACTAAGTGCTCAATCCACCAATCAATTCATGCTCTGTGGGGTCTGCCATTTTCATCCATGATGACAATGTAGGGAACAAATAGCACATATTCTTCGATTATGTCTCTTAAGTACCTCTGAGATGTTAGGGACCTTTCCCAAACAACAACCAATTCAGTACAAGCGCCATAGGAAATGCTACTCCAAAACATCTATGAGCCACCACAAAATGCCACCTGGGGAACCATACAGGCATGGCATGTACGTACCTCTCTCCTGGCCATCTCCGTGTAAAATTACAGCCATCTGAAGACTTAAGACCAACTCTCACCTTATCTGTAATGAGAACTCTTTTCTAGTTTTCCAAAGTCCAATTTACATGTTCACTTGCCAACTGAAGCCTGGCCATTTTGTAAGCTGTGGTGAGGAGAGGTCCATAGCCAGGATGTCGAGCCCTACGGTTATTTTCATTAAGCCTTCTTCTTACAGTCCTGCTGGAAATGGAAACATTTCGGACTTGCCTTATGAGACTTTTTATCTCATTTCTGGTGATACTCAGGTTTCCAAAAGGCAGGTGCCGGATGTACCTATCATCTCTTTATACTGTACATCTAGGCCAACCCTGCCCCTTTTTTCTTGCATAACATTCTGTCTTCCTAAATTGCTTTAGAGTCCTGCCTATGGATGAGTAATGTACACCCAGTCTCCTGGCGACTTCACGCAGGCTGTATCCTTCCTCAATGTCACAGTCCTAACACAATAGTATTCACTTAAATGCCTTACTGGGGTCATTGAACAAAATTAAAAACGTTTACAAAGAGTTTATAAGGAGAAGGATTGTGTGAGGACCAATTTTATGATTGGATGGATCAAATGCTACTGTTTGTGAAAAAGTGATTTAAGAGTAAACAAAGCATTACTTAGGGTTTGTACATACACTAATATCATCTAAATACCAATCGTTAATCTAAATAAAAGTGGGAAGATAATTTATTTAGTTATAAATAAAAAAATTGAGTAGTGGGTTAATTTAGTCCATCAGTGTATATATAAAAATTTCTTCGGCAGTGTGAGCTATAAAAAGTGGAGCCTTACACATGCAATTTTATTCTTTTGGATCAAACTTGATTCACTTATCATTAGGTTTATGCACGTTTAAATCCCATGCCACTTTAATTACAACAGACCCAATTGCTAATAAAATTAAAATTAAGAATACAGACAAACAAGGATACACATTTTATTATAGAGTTCAACTTATTTAAAATTTGTATACAGGTACTATCTTGGTAATATGAGTTATATTGTGGATCTAATCTTCTTTTAGATGCCCTGTATGGTTTAGAAAAAAATCATATAAAAGAGAGCTAGTGTTCCATTATCATATGTTGAAATAATTTCTACTGTTCGAAAAACTGATCAATGGACTCTTCTTTAAACTCATACATAGCCTGTGACAGTTATCGATGAATAGGAAAATATTCTTCAGGATTTCATTAAAAATCATTCCACAAAATGAGGCAGAAATAAGTGAGCCACCAAAAACAAAAAGATATGTGTTTTTCTTTTTTTCACCAAGTTTATCTACTTAAAAAATAAAAATTCTTTCACTTACCAGGTATTTTTTTGTAAATGGATAGTTTTTTTTTTCAAATGAAAAATTTTAATTAAATGAATTACACTACAAATCATAAGTCGGAGTGTTAATTTGGTTCAACAGTGCATATTAGGTCTAAATCAACAAGTGAGAACCATGCTTATGTAAGCGTTTAAGATTTACATTTTTTTAAAAATTAAATAAGTCTTATTTTCATCTCTCCACACAGTTCTTTATTTAGTGCTAACTTTTTTGACCAAGCTAATAGTAAATAATTATTATGTTATTGAATTTTGATGTGTGTATTATTTTTCTGCTCACTGTTGTAAATTTAGATAGTATTTACTTTTTTTTCCTCTCTCTTTTTTCTTTTGTATAAGCCTGATGGTTTTCATTAGATAGGGTTTTTATATATTGTTGTTTTTTTGTTTGCTATGTGGATCCATCTATGATTTTATTTGAGTTGCTATATGGATCCATCTATGATTTCATTTGCTAAATGCAGTTAAATAATCTTATGTTATTATTATTATTATTTTTTCTTACAGAGGCTCAGACTTTATTTTACACTTTTTCATGTTTTATTCTTTTTAATGTAATATTTCTTTTCATTTGTCAGACATAAATATGTTATCTGAACACTACTGTTATTCATAGGGGACTTGGTCCCGGTAAATTTTTTTTTCTATTCTATTCTATTTCAACCTATTGTTCAAATGTCTAGTATTTCATGACAACAGCTCGAAGCTGTCAACATAAGTACTAGGAAAAATAGAAGCACTTAATTTTTAAAATTATGAGAGATTGCCCAATTTTTATCAAAAGCAGAAAAAGCAGCCCCCCTCAATTTACTGATTCAGGTTGACTTTTTCCTTATTAAACCTAATACAATCAAGAATTATTTTTTTAAGTTAATAAAGGAAGAAAGGTCATCAGGATATTAAATTATGTTCTAAGAAGAAATAATGTTGGTCTCCAAACAAAGTTATGACTTTTCCACACCTTCATAAAGAGCTTTTCTCTTTATGTGATAAATACATGGATAGCAACCACAAAGTTCAATTATGCCTCTGAAACTTGTTGATATTGAGATAAAATGCCTGGGAACTAATTATATTTGAGGGAAAGTTGTTATGTAGAATATTAGGCCCAATGATAGAAGGGTATCCTGCATAATTGGAAAATACAGTAAAAGTTGGATCCATCCAAACCCATAAATACGTCCTATTAATTAATACTAAACCATTGCAGTTGAAACAACATTAAATAAAAAAATATATATATGAATAATTACCAACAGAGAGCAGCTAATGTGTGTAGATCCTGGGGTTTAACAACCCCCTGGTTCCTGAAGTTCTTCCCTAAGAAGACCTCGTACGGGTATGAACACAGGGATCAGCTAATACATGAAAACTATCTAGCTAAGTTTCATAACAGTGGCCTCGGATGTGGATCAATTGAAAGGAAAATAACTGGAGCTTGTGATAAGGAATCAAAAATCTCAGTACATTACTTATACTAACAGGTAATTATGGAAATACTTCTTGTTTTCTGGCCAAACAGCAAATACATTGTACGCTGTCTGAAGTGATAGACAAAAAAATACCACTATATTACTATTATGTATTGTAATAAGAAAAAATTGTGATTTATGGTCTTTTAAGACATTACGGCAAAAAAAGATTGAGCCCGAAGGCAGCAGCTTAAGAAATTTGGTCAGTAGAAGGTGAAGGGTTGCTGCATTGAAATATGGCAGAACTTTGGTTCAAATGCTTCAATACTGGAAATACTAGTCTCGAAGATCCGCCTTGATCAAAGTACCCTTCAGTTTTTAATGATGATGAAAGTGTAAGCTAGCATTCATATGAGACCACTAGGATTTGTGGGTATAATAGGGGCTTTAAATGCCACTGTAAGTATATTAATTTCTTAAAAAACCTAGTTTTATACACAAGAACTTTTGCAAACAACTAACTAGTTTATTTCAGCTGCCAAGATAATGATACATTTGAAACAGGATTTATTGAGGGAAAGTCAGTTTAGCAATTTGTAATATATTTCAAAGGCCAAGGATAAGTGTGCTTAGAGTAAAAGAAACATTCTTTAATTGCAATTTCACAATAACCCCTTGCTGAAATGGGCGATGATACCACTAAAGACGAGTTCTATGTTCTAGAAAACACCAAGTAACTATGTCCTAGATACAATGCTAAACTAGAGTTGAGAAATTTTAATGCTGAGATTGGCTATCACATGAAATGAGCAATAGAATATTAGAACAAGAAAATTATCCATTAATAAATTATTCTTTGTGTGCTCAAATACTTAACTTACTTACAAAAAAAATACATAAAAATTTTAAACCTTCATAATTTCTTAACTTACCAGAACACTGTAAAAAAATGGGTGCATACAAAGGCCCAAAATACAAAATGAAACATAAGATAAGTGGTAAAGAATTTCTGCATCTTCCACAATTCGTTTGATACTTTTTGAAAAAGTTCCCTGATTTCCCATGATGCTGATAAGATGAATCCCTTTAAGTAAAACCTAAAACAATATAAAAAAAAAAATTAGAAATCACTATAACAGCATAAAACAATATAACAGCTAGAACAATAATGGCAACTAATTGTGAAGTGATTGGTTCTTGAAGAATACGCTCAAAAATAAAAATCTATCCTGGGTTCACAAAAGATGAGTTCACCAGATGGTACCGTACCAATTCCACTGGTTATGTATGACAGGATGACAAACTTACCAAGGTAGAAGTAGAGAACAGTGAACCTTAGGGAAAAGAAAACCCTAAATAAAATATATAGTCCGTATAGAAAAATAATTAAGGAGTGTAAAGAATTAGCCAAAAACATAGATTTCCATGTCAATAAATATAATATTGAATTCGTTTTTTTTTTAAGAACAGATATTTCAGTTTGTTTTGTATTGGTTATGTGCTAAAATATTGTTTACAAGGATGGATGGTGACTGGACTTGATTTGTCGAAAGCACTTAATAATGAATATTTTTCACTGACAAATGCTGCACCCTATTCATTATGGTTTATTACTGTTACTGATTCAGTCTATGACTACAATACAATAGTTTTTTTTATGGGGGGCATTGGGGTAATACATAAAACCAGAGGGGAATAAAATACAATTAATTTAAGTGGAGTATTCATGTGCTTTGCTAGACAATAGGGATTGGCCTACATCCAGGCAGCATAATACCAGGTCCACAAATATCCATTTAACCTTGGTGAACATTTGTCTCCTGGCCACCACACTGCTTAGTTATGCAGTTAAAGTGCTTTCTGAAAAAGTCTGTTTTATGCTGGTTTAGTTCATTTTTTTTTTTGGTTCTACAATGCTACACTGACCTTCCCATGAGTCTAATGGAACCTGTGCTGTAGTTTCAGTGACATCTACCAACCCATTGTCCAGCAGCAATGAGTTTAAAATTTTCTATTTTAAAAGGTTTATTGTCTAGCTGGCTCAGGAAATACAAGCACTAGCAGGCTCACTTCCATTACTCACTACTATCTGAGCGCCGGACTGCTGTTTTTGCTCAACACTAACAAACTCCTGCCAAAAATGTCGCACCTAGTGCTGTCACCCAACCAACAGTGACCACTTTCTCCAGCCATGGCTGTTGTCAAATCGACAAAGCGAGGCAGGGACAAGACCAACTCCCTGAAATTGTCACTAGAGAATAAAAAAACAGCTCTCTGTTGCTGGCAGTACGAGCTCAGCCTACAGCACACAGACTCAGAGAAACCAACAACCATCGGTAGACTAACAGCCATCATACCTT
Source organism: Acanthosoma haemorrhoidale (assembly GCA_930367205.1). Taxonomy (NCBI): domain Eukaryota; kingdom Metazoa; phylum Arthropoda; class Insecta; order Hemiptera; family Acanthosomatidae; genus Acanthosoma; species Acanthosoma haemorrhoidale. Next base: position 41,330,560 of record OV884009.1, read on the forward strand.
TCTCTGAATAGATTCCAACCCCTCCCAGATATGGACCAAGAAGAACTTGAATCTTCTAAGCCCCCCCCCCCATTGACATAAAAATCTATGTCACATTCACCCTACATCGCTAATCATGTCCTCCAGTTTTCCTCTTCAACCAACCCAATCCTGTCAAATCTCAGACCAACTATACAGGACTTATACTAGTAAAGTGACTCACACTTGGTGGCCTTACATCCTGTCAAAATGACAAGAAACAAACATACTTTCACAAGAGACTGATTTACACAACAATACTCCAAGCTGTCTGGTCCTAGGTAATAAACGTTTAGGGGACTGACAAGACATCCAATATCTTCACATCCAGTCCCTACAATCCAGAATCCTCAGTAAGATAGCCAATGCTCGAGAAATACACCAGAGTGATATAGCCCAGTCAAATTATACATGAAAAAGGGGTCATGAATACAAAGTTTGTCTTGAAGTTCTAATTTATTAATATGTTGAGAGGACCTAAATCAATAGTAAAAACCAAATTTGCAGCTTCAAAAGACCTGTATGACTGGCGTAATAGCCTAAAAACAGGGAGATTTTCACACTTGTCTCAGTTGTTACTAAATAACTACAAAAGTATGGGCCTGACAGATAAGCTTGTTTTATTCTTTTTAAAAGAAGGTAAAATTTGCTACAATTTGAGATAAAAATGAGCTCTGTACAACTATTACTTTCTAAGATACAGCTTTTCGAAAATTGACCATTTTCTCCAAAAAGTGAAAAATTTTCATTATCGTCTCTTATTTGGTGAAATATAGTCAAAAATATTCGTTTCAATGCCTTTCTCTCTTCTATATTCCTCCATGTTTCTGCCAATATTTCTCTGTCTCCTTCAAAAATCCCTGAAAATTACACCATTCCTCATTCAAGTCAGTTTCTTCCTTGAGGTTTCAAAGCAGATAAGGCCTTCAAAACAGATGTACGAGGGTGGTCTGAAAAGTTTCCGACCTCAACATGAAGATAGCAGCAGTTGTAAATAAAAGCTAGTGAATTTCGTTGTTCATCTGTTGACAGTTACTCACCAAAGTTTCAGCCATTTTGAACGCACAGTTGCTGTGTAACAGTCGTTTGAGTGAGTTGATGTGATTGTTTTTATGAAAATGGACAAAATCGAGTATCGAGCTGTCATTAAATATTTGTTTTTGAAAGGCAATACGCCTACGCAAATCAAAGATGAGTTGGATTCTGTGTATGGGGACTCTGCACCATAATTTACCACAGTGAAATTTTGAGCAGCTGAATTTAAACATGGTCGTAAGAGCTTGGAAGACGATGAACGTTTGGGACGTCCAAAAACTGCAACTACCGACGAAAACATCACCAAAGTTCACCAAATGGTGCTAGACGACCGCCGAATTAAAGTGTGAGAGATAGCAGAGGTTATGAACATGTCAAAAGAACGTGTTTGTCACATATTAAATCAACATTTAGAGATGAGAAAGCTGTCCGCGCGTTAGCTCACGTTAGACCAAAAACGTGTTCGAATGAACATTTCCAATGCTCTGTTGGCGCAGTTTAGGCGCAATAAATCCGAGTTTTGGCGCTGATTAATTACTGTGGATGAAACTTGGATACACCATTATACGCCCGAAACAAAAATACAGTCCAAACAGTGGACTGCAAAGGGGGAACCGGCTCCAAAAAAAGCAAAAACTGTTTTTTGGCTGGGAAAGTGATGGCGACTGTTTTTTGGGATAGTAATGGAGTTATTTTAATCGATTATCTTCAAAAAGGAAAAACCATTACAGGAGCATACTACGCATCATTACTTGACAAGCTGAAGGCAGAACTTGCGGAAAAACGGCCACATTTGCAGAAAAAGAAAATCCTGTTTCACCAAGACAACGCACCATCTCACACCTCAGCGGTTGCCATGGCAAAAATCCATGAATTACGGTTTGAACTGCTTGACCATCCGCCTTACTCACCAGATCTAGCCCTAAGGGACTTCTTTTTGTTCCCTCATCTAAAAGTTGAGCTCGCAGGACAGAGATTTTCGTCAAATGAAGAGGCAATCACCTTCGTGAACGATTATTTTGCAGAGAAAAACGCCGAGTACTATTTGGACGGGTTACAGAGATTGGAGCATCGCTGGGAGAAGTGTGTAGAGTTACAAGGAGACAAGGAGAGAAAAAAAAAAAAATTCTGAAAAAACGTCTTGTATCTTTGTTAGGTTGGAAAATTTTCAGACCACCCTCGTAAAACTCCAGTCTAAAGTCCTCTAAGTTTTTTGGAGAGTGTAGTTTGTTCATTTCAAATGTTCTTGCAGGCATCAATGACCCTTTTGGTTGACATGCTCTAAAACAAACAAACAAATAAAAAAAAAGGTTCTTTGTTGACAATTCTGGAAGTTTCTCTTGGCAGGTTATTTAATACTAATATTCGCAGTCAGTAGATGGTCATTTACTACCTCAGCTTGTTTGCAGTTCCTTTTATCTAGTAGTGATCCTCTCCAGTATTTAGTGAAGGGGATATGATCAATCTGGTTCTTTGTGGGACTATTTGGTAAGACCCAAGTAACTTTGTGTCATTCCTTGTGAGGTAAGAGTGTTTCTCCAATAACCAGTCCATAAAGTTTGCACAAATCTATCAAATGACTTTTATAATCATTTGTTTTATACTTTCCAATGACAGTCTCTAACTAGTTCTTAATTGTAGGAGCCAATATTTGCATTGAAATCTACTATAATGTCTTGCTTCTTGATCCATTATATTACAGACAAAAAGGAGTTATAAAACTTAATTTTTACAGTATCATCATCTTGTTCGGTGAAAGCATAACACTGAACCAAACTTCCACACCTTAGGCCTGAACCGACCATAAAGATGAGACAAAGTTGTTACAATATATAATAAACCTTTAATTAATTTTAAAATAAATTATTGAGATAACATTAATCACAGTAGACATTTAAATCACTAACTGTGAGAGTTCCAAGTAGCCATAGTGTAGGCTCAGGACCAGCAGAAAATATCATCCTTAAGATTGTAGATGCAACGAGTGTTCGAATACCAGATTCTCTTGGTAATGTAATCACTATTGCTGCGGATATAAGCATTACAGCCCAAATGAGACCAGACAGGTGAGGGCCTAGTCCTAAAAATGAGTACAAAAATTATTTTGATGAAAATCTTATAATCTTTATCTTTATCTTATATAATTCTTTTGTTGATTAATCATTCAGAAATTTATTTGATATACTTACTTGGAACACTATCAGAAAATGGATAAAAGAAAGCCACTATAAGATTTATAAGGACAGCACAATTGAAGAGTACATTACTCCACAGAGACATGTAACTGCTCACCCAAAAAAGAGCCGGTTGACCTGACACAAAAAAACTGCATGTTATATACAATATTAAAAAAAAAAAAAATGGTAAAAACAACAAAAATATGCATTCTTATTACTAATAACAATAAGTTGTAGTTTTAAATCTCACTGGTGTAAATTTTAATAATATTAGTAAAAGAAAAAATAACATAGCTGGGATTTGATCTCACAGTACAACAAAATTACAATATTTTTCTTGATTATAATGAAGTTATTTAATAATTTATTCTGACACCTCATTTGCTGGATGCCCAAAATATAAATTGGTTCAATTTTCCCTTAAAGAGCCTATGACTGTGAGAAAAAATCTATCTTCCCAAGGCAAGTATCTAAGATCGATTTAAATACTAAAGGCAAGGTAAAATTAAATTTATGAAAATTGAAATATAATAAAATACACATACCACGTAACTTTTTCTGCCATTTCATTTCACTGAACATATCATCAGTTCTCTCAAAAAAGTCAGATACCTTGGATCCTTGGTCATCTCTTTCAGCAGTATGTAACGCTTTTACTTTTGTTTCATGTGTTATGTACTCACATATTTCAGGAATAGGAAAAACTATTTGTTCAAGTGTTCTATCCTGCCTAACAATCTAAAATAAATCAAGAAATAATAAATAATACTGTAAATTAACAGTATAATTTAATTCAATGATTTTGAATTTCGTTATTCATTGCAGGGGTATTTCAAGGAAAGGAGGGGAACCTGATCTCCACCTCTTGATGTTATACCCTAGAAAACACTTATCAACATAATAACAGTGCATGGTCTGGATACATACCATAATGTACTCCACATTGGAAGAGTCATTATCAACCATCTGTAAAACCAGTAAAATAGGGAAGCTCACAGTTTTCTTATAATTCCACAAATACTATGATAATGAGGAATAACAAAAATTTCCATGCAGGAGCCCATTCACTGTTTGATTATAAGAATAGAGGAAAAAATAAGAATGAACGTTAGAAGAGGCATTAGAGACTCATAATAGGTTGAGTCATAAGTAACTTCCGTTTTTTTATCAGCCATTTATTTTGCTCTCATTAAATAACAAAATTATATTAACTTATTATGTATTCACCACTATTATCGATAACCTTCTCCCATCTTCCTGGCAGTTTATCAATTCCTTCTTTGTAAAATGTGGTTGGTTCGGACTGGAAGAAGTTTTCGACAACCTGCCTGACTTGCTCTTCAGGATTGAAGGTTTTTCCATTCAAAAAGTTTTGTAAGGAACAGGGTGGTGGATGTGGTAAAACAGACCATCCAAGCTCAAGAAAGTTTTCTTGAGTCACCCTTGTATGGTCGCGCATTGTCGTGTAAAAGAATGATGTTTTAGCGATTAACGAGTGCAGGACGCTTTTCATGGAGTTTCTCTTGCACTCTTTGCAACTTCTGAACGTATCTATCCGCAGTAATCGTTAAATTTGACTTCAACAACTTGTGGTGAATTATTCCTAGACAATCCCACCATACACACAATAAAATCTTTTTGCCATGGATGTTTGCTTTCGGATCTGGTAGGGGTGGTTGGCCCTTATCAAGCCGCTGTCTTTTGCGGACTATATTGTCATAGGTAACCTATTTTTCATCGCCTGTTGCAATCCTGTTTAAAAAAGGCTCAATTTTTACCCGTGAGAGCAAACTTGTGGCGATTGACATGCGATCTTCTTTATTTTGTTCACTGAGATTGTGAGGTACCCACATTCCTAACTTGCTGACTTTCCCTAACTTCTCCAGGTGGCGGTTACCAGTTGATCGTGATGTATTCAACCTTTCTGCTATACCTCTTGCTGGTTGACGTGGATTTTGCTTCAATATTGCCTTTAAAAGGTTGTCGTAAAAGTCGGAAGGACGTCCCGCCCTCGGTTTGTCTTTTAAGGTCGTATCTCCAGAACGGAATTTTATTAACCAATTTCTAACTGCCCGATCAGTTATTAGTCCTTCACCACATACACTGCATATTTTTTTTAAACATGACAAATATGTACTTTTTGACTTTCCATTTCAGAAGTTAAAAAAAACAGTTTAACATAACGTGTATCACACAAAACAGTTGACAAAAGACTAACTGAAGTCTCATCTATATAGTGAAAAAAAACTTGTTGTCATGGTAACTCATAGCGAGTAGATACGAACAATAGATTCTACTTAGCTGCAACGGAAGTTGCTTATGACTCGACCTGATAAAACAAAAGAAGAAACCCACAGGTGTGCTAAGCAACCTGGTATTGGGTTCAGGCAGAAAAAGTAATCTTAAAAGATATAACGTGATGTGACCAAATATATAAGGCTGCATCATTATAAAAAGCAGCAATAGAGAGAACAATAAATAATGGGACAGGATTCATGATTAAGAAAAGTCTCAAGAAATCAGCAATTTGCTGAAAGTCCACAGACTTCACAGAGCTGTAAGTAATTAATGTCCATGACCCCTCCCCCCTCCCCCGGCTAATGAAATCTAATGGAAAAAACTAATTTTATGAATATGTAGCTGTCTAATAAATTATTTTGAATAACTCCAAATGGCATGAAAGAATATCTTAGGTCTACCATACAGTAAGCAATCAGATTAAAATGATCATGGTTTAAGAGTGAGTGATAGGCTTTGCTATCACCAGAGGAATAACCTTTAATAGTGAAAGGCTAAAAGAGCCAGAAGCACTCCAATCATTCCAAACATGAATGAAAGAGAAAATAATAGAGAAGGCGGGTCCAAATTCTAATGCAAAGGAAAAAAAAATTAATTCTTATAAAGATTAAAAAAATAAATAGAATCAAATAGTCTATTATTGTTGGATTATATTAGCCACATTTGTAGTTATAAAAATAGATTGGTTCAATGGGATTTGTTCTAGGATTCAAATGGAGTGAAGGCTCTACCCCAGAGGAACAGAAGGAAGCCTTATATAATTCCCAAGCAAATTGAAGCCAGTTAAATGCATCGACTTTACCTCTGCACAAACACAATTAGTATCCATAGAACTGAGCTAAGATATTTGATGGAATTACTTGATTAAAATCAGGGGGCAGAATCCTTTAGATTCTCTCATAGTTTCCTGGGTATTATGCAGTTCTCAAATATTTAGTTTTCAGCTTTTTAATGTGTGGTCAAAGATTTTTCGTAGCCCTCTCAAGTTCTTCCAGGGAAGCTAGTTTAACATTTCAGCCCTAGCTGCCCGTTATGGTTATCTGCATAGACCAAGTAGTTATATCAGCCAAATTAGTTGATCTGGCCATCATAGCCTCAAGATATAATTTAAAAAGCATAAAGTTAAAATGTTTCTAGATTTGAAATCTTCAAGCATAGTGCATCAATCCTTTAGTGACTTATTTCATTTTAACATGTTACAGAATTATTAATTACTAAGTGCTTATAATGATAAATATTCCTGTGAAGACTACAGACTAAAATTCATGAACTTTCTGAGCTAAGATAAATCTTATTTTCTTACTTGTTCATTGGTTATTAGTTTTAAAAAGTTTATGATTTCTTCTTGATTTTAACAACAATTCCATTTTGTCATCAGAAATTTTTATTTATTCTTAAAAAAATGTTATTGTAAAGTAAAAAATATTTAGGTAAATGAGAAAGTTGAGCTCATTAATTTACAAACACTGTGCTCATTGAATAATCTAAACAAAATAATTTGACATATAAACGTTCTAATAAATTGAAATGGTATACAGAACAAATAAATATCATTAGTTAATGATTACTGAATTTTAAGATACAGAAAAAAATTTGTTTTAAGTATACATACTTCAATTTGTGCAGTATGTGATGCATAATATTCTAATGCCTGATTGATTTTAGGATCTACATTAAAATCTGATGGTTTCAGTAAAGCAGCTAAATCCTTATTATGCTGGGCTAACTGATGGCATAGTATATAGATGTTGTGACCAACCTGAAACCAAATAAAAATAATAAAAACGTATTTTTAAAGTATGTTATATGAATTCATATAGTGAATTATTTAATGTGATCATATAGATGAATCAGTGCCATGAAGTAAGAATCAAATTTAAAAATTTTGTTTTTTGCTTGTGCTGGGGCTTTAGGATCATGAGATCTATTAATTGTGTTGTTACCCCTAGACATTATAAATCTGTTAGTTAAATAGTTAAATTATATTTTATAACATAAAATAACTAATCATTAATGTGCAAATGATTAAGTTTATTATAACAAAAAAATATTAACATACAAATGATTAAGCTTATTATAATATAAAATAATTAATTATTTTTATTGAGTTTCTTGATGCAGTCCAAAAAATCATGAGAAAATTTGTATCATTCTGATTGCTTACATACTTCAAGTGGTCCACAAAGATATGTTTCACATATTCGATTTCAATACATAGGTTGCAATTATGAAATTCAGTAACAAACATTCTGGTTAATGTATTTTCCTTTTGGCAAGTTCTGTCTTTGTATGTAACAGGTTTTTAATATGTTTAAAGTGAATGCTCTACTGGTTTGTGTAATCTATGATTAAACAGTTAAGGATAAGGACTGTTAACGGAGGGAGAAAAGGACATCCTATAAGAGGAGACTAACTAAGAAGAAACCCGGGAGGCCATAGAAGAGAAATAAACAGAATTTTTAATAAAATTAATTAAAACTGACAAAGCAGGAGCAAGGGAAAATATTGAACCAGAATTCCTCAAATTTGGAGGCCAAAAATTAATGAACTTTTTACCTGTATTGGGGAAAGACCTTACCCAATATAAAGAAGACTTGGCACATTACAACAATAAGAATGGGGTAGATATATATATTTTTAAAAACTAACAAAGAAATTAACATCACATTTTTTCCCTATCTTTTGGAACTCATGATAATAATATACATACATAAATTTAATACTGGCTAACTTTATTGTATAGTTCCAACAATTATTAGGTATAGAACATAGGTATAAAATATAAGAATATAACACCTCCTATAACAATAGAACTATAATAACAGCACAAAATGTTAAACAATAAATTATAACTCATAAATAGGTAGACAGTAAAACCACACCAAGTGTGTGAGAGAGAGAGAGAGAGAGAGAGAGAGAGAGAGAGAGAGAGAGAGAGAGAGAGAGAGAGAGAGAGAGAGAGAGAGATAGTGAGAGAGAGAGAGAGAGAGAGAGAGAGAGAGAGAGAGAGAGAGAGAGAGAGAGAGAGAGAGAGAGAGAGAGAGAGAGAGTGAGAGAGAGAGAGAGATAGTGAGAGAAAGAGAGAGAGAGAGAGAGAGAAGAGAGAGAGAGAGATAATATTAACATCATTGCATTTCCATGTTAACACACAGACAGAAATGGAGAGATCAAAACATCAAGAAAATCTAATAATATACAATATTAATCAAACCATTAAAAGGCCATGGTTAGGTTAAAAGGCCTTAATCTGTCAAGCCCACTCATCTTTTGTTATATGTTTTCTGCCACTAGCAAGTTCCTGAAGTTGGAATGATATCCCTCCCTGTTTTAATCAATGCTTTTGGTAGTAGTACTGTTCTGCTCTGATATAGGGTGCTGGGTAAGCCATTATAATGGATTGTTCCAAGGGGGGGGGGTGTTCTAGGAACCGTTCAAAAAAAACGTTAACACTATTAACTACTTGAGTACCTTAATAGCTGCTGGTAGTCATTGAGACTGTTTTTGTTTTTCTATTCTATGCCTGGAACCATTAATCTCCTTGAAGCCCAATAGAGTTGGACACTCAATAAGTTGTCAATCTTATTATTATAGCAAGGAATTCTTGTGCCCCTTAAAGTATGACACACAACAAGATGACTTGCAGTCATTATTTGTCTTACAACAAAAAGTGACCAATTTGAATCCACTCACCATGCGGCAGAGCTGGCCCAGAACGTAGCCTTAACCCACTACTAGGTGAAAGTGTGCAACTGATTGGTGTCGGGGAGGTCTGGTGGGATCCTGCCAGCTGTCTCTTGCAACTTTTCCCATGTTTTGCCCCTCTACATCTGTGCAATAGTTTTGGACATATTATCCAGAATTATGTTCCTCACTATTCTCTTCGCTGAATCCAGGGTCAGTAGTAAATCAAACTAATCCTTCAAGCATCGTTCCTTCGTAAGTTGATCTGCTCTCTCATTTCCAAGGACCCTTCAGTGGGCTGGCATGTATTACAGGACCAAATACACTCCTAGTTACCAAACTTCTTCAAAAATTCTCCAGTATTTCCAAAAATTCCTTTGTTTACTAGTTAGGGTCTGGAGGAACATCTGCTTTGGAAACCACAAATATTACCACCTAATGTTTTTTTAATTATTTTAATATAGTGTCCATGCAACAGAGCTTTAACCTCACCCATCAAGGGGCCACTATCTTAAATCCCTTGTGTAGACTTCAGCACCCCCATTTCTTTAGTTGGATAACCAACCTTTAAATCCTTTCATACATGTTGATAGCCAGTACTTCTCTTTTTATTCCCAAAGGTTCAATCAGCATTTGGAGTTCAAGGGCAGCAAGTGTTGATTTCAGAGCAAGTCCCGATCAGCCTTAAAGTCTGGTTCTGATCTCTGTCAGGACCCTTCATTGTGGATTTTGATGATGTGATCTCCAGTTCTGCTCCCTATTCCATTGATGACTACAGTTATGTTCAAAGAAAATATAGAACCTCTCGCTACCCTAGGACTCCATTGTGATTGCAATTATTTCAAGTTTTAACACTTTTCCTCTGAATATTTAGCTTTATAATATACTTTACTTGCCTCTTTTGGAGAAACACCATCATCAGCATCTGTTCCAGAATCTTCTGAGTCTAAATTATCCTCCAAACTCTCTTGGTGAAAAGCTTTACAAGCTACATCCACCTGAAAGTAAAGTTATAGAAAGGATCACAAATGTTTAATTAAATATAATGATAATAAATTAAGATTTATAATTTTTTTTAATTATATACAGCTCCAGCACCATAGTGTGACCCTCTTATAGGACTAGAGGATTAAGATTTTTTAAATAAAAAAAGTAAAATGAAAAATAGTGTAGTTCTTTCCTAAACTAGAATGGGGAAATCCTTTGCTTTGGCAGAAGAATCATCAATTTGCTGTTAATGTTACCCTAAGTGACTTCAATGAGGTTTAGGTCTGTTCAGATTCTGATTCTCTGAATGCATTGTCGTTCACAATTAAGTGTTGTTAAAACTAGCTTTAACCCGAATTTATAATTTTCCAAAAGATTTTCTGAAGAGATGATTTTATTGTTAATAATTATTAAAAATAGTGGGATCAATGCCACAACTAAAAATTTATAATATAAAGACATAAAAATCATGTTAAAAATTATACATATAATGGTGTAAAGTAGGCAAACTAACCCTAAAAAATTTTAATTTAAGGAGTACAAGGTGGTCCTATCTGTCTAAGTCCATTCACCGCCACACAGGGGCTATGTTTCAGTAAAGTTGGTCACTGGGCAATTTAATGATTTTATAGTAATCTAGAAACTTTTTTATTTTTTCTGCTAAGTTCAAAAGTTTATATGAAAATTTCTTAGTTATTTCTTTTGTTATAGATACCAGGCAAACAATTCAACTACTTAGCTTTCTAGAATTTTTTTTTTAATATGCATTTTCAATAATTATTATATACATATCTATAAGTGTGTTTTAGTAACTTTGAAGTTTATTTGTGTCTGATAAATTTCAGAAAACAAAAGAAGAATTTCTTGCTGACCAGAGAAAGTACTAAAAATAATTGTACAGTCAAAAAAATCTAAACTAGCCCACAAACCCCTGTATGTATTATTATCTTCTCAGACTACCTTTGTGTAAATCGTTTTACAGTAGACATAAATGTACAAACAAATCCTGAATTTTTGTTAATAATGATAAATCTTTTACAAATCACGACTTGACACAGGGAAAAATGGATTAATTAGTGCATTGGAGCACTCCCCAACTGTGATTCAGTTAAAAATTTACAAAGTTGCTAGAATATAGCCAAGGAGAATCATGCAGAGATGGCTCAAAGGTAGCACTTGACCATACATTCAGGGGGTCCTGGGTTCCAGTTCTAGCCCCGGTCATCTCAATATTTTTTCGATTGGGTAATAATAATTTAATATGTGTTTCACTTACCAACTGTTTGGGATTCATATTGTATAAAATACGCTCAGCATTTTCACTGTCACCCCTGCTTTCCATGATTGCCAGCAGTAGTTTTGATGCATTATTTTTTAATTCTAGAACCAAATCCATCCTTGTTTTTCCCAGAGGATTAATGTCATTTAATATCAAAGCAGTTATGATATCTAGACCATTTGATTCATGAGTGGCTATACAATTCTGATTATCATGACATGGACCCTGACAATATTCAGTAAGTGTCTCTAACGTTTGATTTATTAAAGAAACATTATATTCATTGATGTATAAACCAAGAAGACCAAGACCACCAGTTGTTGACCCACATATACAGTCCAGGAACATCAATGTTTCAGAAACCAAATTGTAGTTAGTTTTATTGTTTTGATTACGAAGTGTATTCTAAAAAAAAAAAAAAAGTTTAACGCATAATAATATAATTAATTTTTAAAATAAGTAATATATTTACTCATAAAAATTGCTTGATATTATTAAACTGCTTAAAAATAATAGTCCGATACAGTTCTTGCCATACAGACTTGTTCTATAAGAAGTAATTTAAGCATAGCTATGCTGTGCTAAAAGCTTTGCTATTAAGCTATGTCTGTGGCTGTATAGTAAATGAAAGTCAGGAGAATTAAATATTATCATAAATTAAAACCATATTATCATTGGATATATTTTCCTGTTTATACATTTTTCAGTATTAAAATGTGAACTATAGATTGTAATTTCTGTAATACTTTATTTTTCATATGAAACCTTTCACATTCCTTCCATCCTCCTCCTCCTCTGGCCCTCTCATACCTCAGAAAATCTTGAAGAAAAATTGCCATAATCAAGAATAAATGACAATAGACTCTCCACTTTGGACTGGATGGCAGCTCAGTAGTTTATTTTCTTTAGGACTATAAATTTGATGAAAATACAACAGCTTTCTTTCATCAACATAAGCTGGTATTCCGGCAAATACATCCACTTTTAGTTGAGTAATAGGTTTTTTTTAAATAGGGTTCCTTTCCTCTGCGATTCGTGAATCATTTTTTTAAAAAATCTGCTTTATGAGGTACTAATTTTTCCATGAATATTTCATAGATAAACAATTAAAAAAATTGTAATGCACATGGTAGAGCATGATATAAAGTTTCATTCTCAATACTGAAATATGTTATTCGGTCCAATCTAATGTCGAGATATTCAAAGGAAAAGATCAAAAGGCATTCTGACCCCAAATATAAAAATTTCATTTTTTCTTAATTATTAATGAATGATGATAATGATGTGATAGTTTGCGAATGCTGATGAATGAATGAATGAATGAGATTTTTATTTGATACTATCACCAACTGGACCTTTTATGAAATGATAGTGTCATTATTAAGATAAAGAGGTTTTATTTGCTTCAGTACCTAAAGTAACACAATCAACCCTGACTTATACCACAGTGCAGCACTAATGCACTAAACATGGCCATTTTACTTCTCACATGTTCTTAAAAGCAAGATCACTAATCTATACCAAAATACATAAATCATTAAGGTAGTTCTTACAGTTTCTGTGGAGTAAGTATTTCAAGTTTTGCACTTTTGGGAGATCTGAAAGTATGTACCTGCCCCCCTTACCCAGACAGAGGGAAATACATTGTTATACTTTTAAAACAAAATAATAAAGGAGATAAAGCAATACCTGTAAGTGTCTATTATGATTTTCACACAATAATTGAAGAAACCTAAGTATTGGTTGCATAACCAAAACTTTTTCTGAAAGATGATGATCATCTCTGTCCCTAGAACGCTCTAATTTTTCTGCTAACATGTCTTCAAGAGCACTTCCAGTGCCAATTATAATAGAAGTACCTTCTTCACCTTGCAACAAAATAAAACTAAAACAATTATTAATATATATATACATATATAAAATATTTTTTATAACAAAAATGTTACTATTAATGTGTATTAATAATATAAAGTAAAGTAATAAATTAATTAATTAAGTAAAGTAATAATATAAAGAAGGTCTTAAACATATATAATCGTGGTATTATAGTTTTATTTGGACTAACATGAACAGCATATGATTTTGAAATTCATTTTTAGAAATAATTGTATTTTAAAATTATTAATTGAAATAATGAAATATAAATTAATATAGAAGCAATTGAAGTTAGTGACAATGTGAACCTAGCAGTGTTTATTTACCTCTCCGTTAATAGAGAAGAATTTTAGTAGTTAGTTTACACACAGGTAGAGGTAACTAGTTTATTCTATTTTTTATAACTAGGTTATTTTTTCATTTAATTTTATATAACACCCACCCTTTTTGGCAATAAGAAGAAAGAAAGTAATGTAAATTTCAATCAGATAACCCATGATATTTTCAAATATTAGTTAAACCTAAACTCTAAGATTAAATGTAGATTTTTTTAAATGTCATTTCATTTCATGTATATATATATATAATGTTGTGATATTTTAAAATGATGATTTTTAATAGTGTTTGTTTAAATAAACTCGAAATTAGCGAGCATTGAATAACGATCCGTGATTCATTTTTGAAAGTATGAACGTTTTTACTGTCGTCATATTAATTATTAATAATTGAAATAAAAATAATATCATATTTAATCTAAACATTTATTATATAAACTTCTAATTTAAGCAAAGTAATAAATATCCGAACAACCAAAGAGATGAAGAGTCAAGAAGGCAGTGGTAGGTAATATAAAGATCCGCAGGACAAGGAAAAGGTCTCATTCTTTCGTCAGGAGCCCACATTCGTTCTTCATTCTTTCGTCCGAAGGCAGGAGAGCAGGTAGCATCCGTCCGAAGGCACGGCGACCCACCGCCTCGTGGGCACACTTTCACTCGGCAGGAAGACGTCTGAACCACGCGCGGAGATTAGAACAAGCATGCTGATCCGCGGAACCACACGAAGATTATACACAAGAAGCACTGGCCAGTATAATACGTAATTTTAAACTTAACAGTAATTTATTTGTATATCAATTTTTATATCTAAATGTGTGTAAATAAATCCAATAAACCTTTTGCCAGAAATTTCCTATATAATTATTAACAGAACCCTGAATTAACGTAAAAGTTATAAAATATAAAAGTTTTTAAAAATTATATGAAAGAAAATATAATTAAAATATTATTATTAATGCATCAAGCAAATATTAGAATAATATATATATATATATATATATAGACATATATATATATATGTAAAGAAAACACATGCTTTTCTTAAGTTTATATTTGCCGCCGTTGAGCATCTAACTATAGACACCAGATGTCAGGTCGGACAGCTGTGATAGACTGTTAACCACATGGAAGGATTTTATTTTAATTTAGTTATCAAGAAGAACCTGAAATACCGATATAAGGACTTTTAATGTCGTTTCTGTTGTATTTTCAGGTGAGATGAATGTTTTGTAATTTTGTTTAAAATTGTAAATACGAATTATAAATAAACTGTTGTATTTTCAGAACCGCATTTCAGTCTCTATTTCCACCAAAGGTGAAACCTCATTATAAAACGACATTATCTGCAACTAATTCAGGAGAGATGGAGAAATTGAGGTTTGATTTTGCTATAAAACCAACAGCAGATGGAAAATCAAATGTTATGTGCATTACGTCGATAGCTACGCCTGATGGACGGATTTTTGAAATACCACCCGATTTTCAACTTGCGGATCTACATCAAGAAATCACAAACACTCCAAACTATGCCAAGGTAAAAAAATCATTAACTAAAAGACATCAAACAAGAAAAATATGGATAACCTTAACGGGGAATTTATCAAAAATATACTTAGATAATGAAAATAATTTACAATTTAATGATATCTACCTAGAGGAAAATATCGAAAATTCAGATACTTCAGAACATAAACCTAGTGGTCAAACGCTAGAAAAACTATTGGAGAAATTTCTTGACGATAAACAAACAAAATCTGAAACAAAAAATTTAGGTAACATATCAAAAGATTTCATGATAGATAAATTTTCGGGTAGAAGCCAAGATGCAAACCAGTGGATTGGGGTTTTTAATACAGAATGTCAACGTTTCAAAATCGAAGACGACACAAAGAAGATTGAAATTTTAAAACATTTTCTGGAATACTCGGGTATGGAGTGGTACAGCTGCATGTTAATGAAACTTACAGTGGAATCTGAATGGGACACATGGGAAAAAAATTTTTGTGGGACTTTTGCAAACAAAGGGTGGTCACCCATTAGATATGCTCTCGCTTTTAAATATCAAGGGGGCTCATTGCTTGAATATGCCCTAAAAAAGGAAAAATTATTGCTTGAAGTAAGGAAATCAATTGATACTGGGACATGTATAGACCTAATAGCTTTCGGATTACCTAATAATGTGGCTGATAAAATTGACAGAGCACCTTTAAAAGGAACGGAAGATCTGTACAATGAAATAGGGAAATTAGAACATCTTGTTGAGAAGAATAAATATGGAAAAAAAAGTGTTATATATTCTGACTCAAAATTTAAACATATTGAAGAAAAAAAGCCATGCCGAATCTGCATTGAGAAAAAAGGGAAACGATTTTACCATCCTGAGGAAAATTGTTGGTTTAAAGAGAAAAATCAAAAAGCAGCTGTGATATCTGTGAATAACTCTGAATTAGAAATTGAACTGAATGAGAAGAATCCAAAAAAACTAGAGGTGCCACCATTGATCAAAGTCAAATTGCTATTGAATGATACTTTGAAAGTTTCTGGAATTTATGATTCTGGTTCGAATGTGTCATTAATTAATGCAAAATTACTGAAAATAAAGCCAAAACAATTTACAAGTAATACACAAATAGTAAACTTGAAGACTATCAATGGTGAGAAGAAAACAAAAGGTATGATAACACTAAAAATAAAAATTTACAATATAGAGAGAGTTATGGATATATTTGTAGTCGATAATGATAACTTTAACTACGATTTTTTAATTGGTTTGGATTGTATCAAACATTTCAAATTGATACAAAATGAAGAATTAAAAATCATACAATGTAACAACCCAGATAGCAAGAAAATGGCTTCAAATGAAGAGGATATAAAAAACAATAACTACAATAAAAATAGCAATTCGAATTTAACAGGTAATGATTACATTCCTGATAAACTAGGAGAACAAAATGAAGGTTTTGTTTTGTTCAATTCTGAAAAACAAGAAACTAGACACATGGACAAATGTGAAATCAATTTCAATGAACATATTAACACAGATGAATTTGAAATTATAGTAGACCATCTAGATTTATACAAAAAAATAGAAATTGACAAGTTGATAGAAAAATATAAACCGGTCTTCGCCACAGATAAAATTCAGCAACTAAAAGAACAAGAAAAAAGAAGAGTAAATTGGGTACAAGAAATTGAAAAAGAAAATGACCGTTTGATAAGTGAATTTAAAAAGATTCAAGATAACAATGAAATTTTGAAATCCAATATAAAATTAAAAGTAGATAAAATTAATGATCTTGAAAACCAAATAATGCAGAGAGTGAGTATACAGATGAATGAGAGCATCAGAGAAAGAGAAGAATCAATAAATCAGTTAGAAGTGGCTGTAAATGAGAAAGAAACTGTACAACTTAGTCTTGTTAGTTTGAATGAAAAGTTAAAAGAAAAAAGTAAAGAGTGTGAAGAAATGTACTCCTCCCTGGAAAAGAAAGCTGAAAGTATTTTTAATTTGGAAAAACTTCTAAGTAAATGTGCTTCAGAAAATGCTATTTTAGAAAAGGAAGTACAAAGTTTAAGAGAACCAGTCCTATTAAATCTTAATAATTTTAACGATAACATAAGTTTAGAAAATGATGTAAATTATAAACTTCAAATTGAACAACATAAATGATGCTAGATAATCAAGAAGCTAACTTGAAAGAAAAGATAACTCTTCAGAAAAAAACTGAAACAAACACCAAATCTGTATCTACTGATTTTGATGAAGAGTTTGAAATAGGGCAAATTATTGAAGGTTCATTAAATAATTATTTAGTAAAGATAGAATTATTGAACAGTAAGATAGTAGAGTTAAATTCCCAACTGAAACAGCAAAGTGATAAATTTAATGAAGACTTTAAAAATCAAAGCAAATTGATAGAAAGTTTACAGGAAGAATTGGATTTAGCTAATGGATTAAATGCTGAATTAAAAAATAATAATGCTGTAATTCTAAAACAGAAAGAAGATGCAATGCAGCAGTATAGCCTTATTGAAAAATTGCAAGTTGAATTAAATGAACAAAATAATGTGTTAGAGAACAAAAAAGTATTGCTTTTAAAGGACAAAGAAGCACTAAAACAATTACTAGCAATTCATTCAGAAAATGAGGAATCATTTGTTGATCATTTGAGAAAGGAAATTGAAATTCTTCAGAATGAACTGTGTGAGGAACAAAATTTAAAAATACAAATGCAGAAACAAGTTGAGAAAATGCTTTGTGAATTGCATTGCATCAAGAATGAACTAGCTTCTTCTGAGGAAGCTAGAGATAACTTACTTGAGCAGAAAATTGAAGCTGAAAAATATAAAGAAGAAATTAAATCCATTACTGAGGAGTTGGAGCATTGCCAAATGAAAATCAAGACATTAATTCAAGAAAAAGAAAACTCATTGTCAGAGCACTTTAACAATTTGAAATTAGAAAAATAAATAAATTCACTGATTACAGCTAAATTGGAACAAACAAGCCTATAGTTATTAAATTTAAAGAATGAAAAAGAACTTTTCATGAAGGAATATCATAAAAACATGCAGTCTGAAAGAGAAATGTGCTCTATTCTAAATTCTGATTTATTAAAAATGAAGGAAATAAATATAAATCTAGAAAGTGACTTGCAATTCATAAAGAAAGAACTTGGTGAAAAAGAGGCTCAGCTCGAAGAAATTAAAGCAAATTGCCATTCGGAAAAGGCTGAGCAGTTAGAAGAGGAATGTGAGGTATTAAATGGAGATATTAAGTATCATGAGGATGTAATTGGGGATTTGTTTGAAAAAAATAAAGTGCAAGAAGAAAAGTGGATCAGCGAAAACAAAGAATTGGAAAGGAAATGCTTAAAAAGCAAGGATCTACTTGAAAAAAATTAATACTCAGGAGAATGTAATTCTTTCATTGCAAACAGAAATAGAAAAGTATGAAAAAAGTCTTAAAAAAGTTATGGAAGATAAGAAAGCAGTTGAGTTAGTAAAATTGGAGCTAGAAGGAAATATTGATGAGTTAAAAAGAAACCTAAACTCCTTGAAAAATCAAGAAATAAGCTGTGCCGATAGAATCAAACAAGAGATAAATCACTTGAAATTAGAACTAGTCAGAAAACATAAGATTGAGGTTTTTTTTTTTGGTTTTTTTTTCTAAAGGGGGGGGGGAGATGTAAAGAAAACACATGCTTTTCTTAAGTTTATATTTGCCGCCGTTGAGCATCTAACTATAGACACCAGATGTCAGGTCGGACAGCTGTGATAGACTGTTAACCACATGGAAGGATTTTATTTTAATTTAGTTTTCAAAAAGAACCTGAAATACCGATATAGGGACTTTTAATGTCGTTTCTGTTGTATTTTCAGAACCGCATTTCAGTCTCTATTTCCACCAAAGGTGAAACCTCATTATATATATATACAATATAGCTATATATATATAGCTAGGTAAATCTGAAACTAAAGTTCTAACATATGATAAGTGTGACAATAAATTGGATCAGAATATCCAATATACAAACAGGATACTAATATGGTACATCAAGCTAGAGTTTAAAATAAGGCCAGAGAATTAATGAGGTTATGTCAAATTAATTGCAGTAATTCTAAGTTAAAATTTTAATTTTGGCTGTCAGAGATGAATGAAGTAGTTCTTTCTATTGTAAACATTGATGGTAAGGGGGGAGTTGGTAAAATGAAATAATGACTGTGCTATAAATGTTCCAAATTGATTTGCATAAATAATTACTATTAAATTTGGGCCTGTTGCCCATGTGGCCGAGGGGGCTCACAGCTAGGGCAGAGAGATGATCTCAGAAGAAATTTCTCTACAGTTAAAGGAAAATGGCATGTTCTGACATCTCCAACATTATACCTTTTGGAACCCTAGAAATCAAGTACTCTTTGTTGTGGAGGATTTTTCCGGAGGTAAACTCCAACCAGGACCATTTATCTAAACTAGTAGCCAGTTGGGACAACTTGGTTGAAAATAAATGTTGAGCTGCTGGATGCAGAAGGCAGCTAGTGGAAAGAACAAAAAATAATGTTTATAATATTAGGTGAGCCCCAATTATCCTAGTACTGTAATATTTTCTTATGGCCTTAAAAAAAATTATGAAAACCCCCCACATTATTGGGAATCCATCTTGTGATATTTTTTCAATTTACTAATGTATAGAAAAAAAAAAAATAAAACTTTGAAACTCATAATTTATTTATCCCATGAGGGACTTGACAGCCAAGTATTTTCATGAATTTTTTGAGTTGGTCACAAATTTTCTGTCGATTGCTTGCCTGGCTCCATCAAAGTAGGTATTGTGTTTTGTGATCCCGATGCTCCAAATACATTGCTGCCTCAATAGCCTCCTGTACTCCCCCAAAATGCAAATATGAAGTATGAGAGGATATGATGGCATGCGATGATATAAGGTAATATGATCCATTAAGAAATCTTAGAGCCTCTTTTAATCAATCACTGACAGAATCAGATATATACATATATTATAACTGAAAGCTGCCCCTACCACTATATTAACAGAGGAAATAATTTACTTTTAACTTTTATAATTGACTAGAATAAAATAATCCAGTGATTTTTGTTCAAAAACAACCAAAACTCAATTCACTATAAAATTTATTATACATAACTTATTTAAAATATAATTGTTAATGTAAAAAAAGTGGACTTAATGTCTACAAAATAATTATGTAAATTATTGTTATAAAAATGAATTAAATTGAGCTCATTGCCCTTAATCTTTACTGCCTATTAAATTCTGAAGAAATTCATTCAACATTTAAATAATACTGAACAGTTTATCTTTTAACTAGTATTCGGTATCTTAATTATTTTTAGCTGAGAGTTCCTTGAGTAGCGGGCTCGTTTGATGTTTCCTTTATTCTACACATACAAATAGTTTTCTTTTGTTGAGTTTCCTGACTAAATCCTTGTTATGCCTTTAATATTTCTTCTATGATCACATTGACTTCTTATTACCACTTGACTTTAACTTATAACTTCCTTATATTTAAAAAAATTAAATAACCGTTCAACTTGACATGGAAGACGGCCTCCTTTGTTCAGGATAGACGTGGACTGCCTATATCTTCTTATCCCTGTTCTATTGGCCAAAAGAAAGATCACATGTACACTCCTGGATTTGATTGCCTGGCTGTTGTCATCCGATGCACATGAGGGTAAAATAGCCAGGGTGTCAGCGCCGAGCTTGCCAGCACCTTCTGAGAACCTCCAGTCACGTGACCGGAAAACGGTATCCTGACCATGATCACCAGGCCTTTCTTATCTTGAATATTCAAACCAGCTCGCTGACAAATTTAAACTTAATATATGAATTAAACATGATTAGCGAAGATTACTGAAGGTAATCTTAGTTAGTATTTATTTACTTGGATTTTGGAAAACCCTAAATCCAAGACGTCAATCGCCATTTTTTTTGTGTGTTTGGCACAGATGGCTAATTGCCTAAACTGTAACTAAAGAACATAATTATTAATATGGTAAACTATGAACATGTGACTACATAGTTGTAACAACATGGGTTTTAATAAAAATAATAAATGCCTGGAGGCTTACAATGATTGTTTTGGATAATATAAAAATATTTGTGTTGGTGACCCACATATGGTGTCTTATACCTAACATAAAAGGGAAATTATTTAATATATCATAATTTAAGCAACAACTAAAACAATTGCTAGACTCGGGTTGTACAAATGGTTCAACCCATCTTACTAGTACAATTCTACTAATGAAAAAACGAACATATTGTAAATGTGTAATGAGGTAGTGTCGTTATTGCATGCAAATGAAAATTGAATCAAACAATTTCTCATAATATTAAAAAAAATTAATAATAAACTAATCCAAAGTTTAAATATAAAATTATTCTGTGAATCAAGAGAATATTCCAAGGAAACTAGTGGTCTTAACTAATATAGGGTTTTACGAACTGTGCTCGAACTCACAGTTCAGAAGAACAGCTAGTTGCAGATCATAAAAGTTATTATGAACATGTAATACATCAAATGCAATGTAAATATTGTTATATAATATATGACGTTGCTCCATGAGTTTACAGGCCACCACTGGAGTTGCCAGGCCAAGCAGAAGGAGGTAGGCAAGTGAGCTGATTGGCCAAAATAAACAGCCTTTTGGTGGGCCCAAATAAACGGCTAGTTCATTGGCTGCTTCTGGCTATATATACTCCCCCCCCCCCACCGGTTAAAGCTGACAAAGGATTTAAGCTATGGCTCGCTTTTTAACTGAGCTGCACTAATGTTTATAAATATTGCCTTATCATTTATGAAACCCTCTACACTTCTATATCCCTAACCTTGCAATCTTTAGTCCAGCGCTGTCAACCTGCACACCTTCCCAGAGGAGTTCATTGGATTTGCTCCCCTAAACTAGCACATCCTAGGAAGGGACCTCTGGGGCCCTACAAATTATTCGAGTAGTGCTTCCACCCAGCGGTCCAGTCCACCTCTTTCCTGTTCCGACTCGGATGGTTTTCACCTGCCCTTAGAAACCGAGTGTGAACTCATGGTTATTTCAAAACCACAACATCTAAAAACCTAGTCAGCCTGTACCTCTTCTCATGAACATAGTGCACTGTCGGGGCATATACCTCTCAGATATGGAATCAGATAGCTCAGTATTAGGACCGGACCTGTCACCAACCAATCATCCAGATCATAGACCACTTAACTCTCTCTCTCTCCATCACCAGGGCTAGGTTAACTAGACCCCTAGTGACGACCTGACACAGGAATTAAATGAAAAACTGTATAAGAGGGATTTTGCTTCACCTGTATAGGAGAAGCTGGTAGAAGCTTCATTAGGCTTTGGAGTGAGTCAGAATATTGAGCCAACTTATTTTATAAAGAAAACACCATTTGTCATAACATACAGGGGAAAGAAATCTTGAGGTCCCGAAACAAGAACAATGTATCATCAAAACTGTATTATAAGAACCTGCATAAAGAGGGAGCAATGCACATGACTTTCATCCTCAATCTCGAATATTATAAGGCAATGGCAAACCAATCATTTTATCCATTTCATCTATACTTTAGAAGTTTACTAATAGGTTATTAATAAAAAGCTAATACAACACAAAATAAGTAAATACTTTTTTTTTAAGTAATAAAATTACCAGGTAACAATGTTCTAGCACCAACATATGCCTGAGCAGTTATCATTGCAGCTTGATTTAATTCTTCTCTTAATTCATCAGTTATTACCATTCCATTACTTTTACCTGAAAAAGAAGAGAAAAAAAAATTGTATTAACTAATTCTCATCAACTACTCACCTATTTTAGAGCCATTCATATAGTTTAGTCAGAAAATAAGATTATGAAGAAAATTTAGTGACACAAGAAAAGAAAATCCTCTGTAGGTGAAAATGAAGTCTGGCATAGTCATTACCATGATGCATTTCCTTTTCAGGAGTAAACAAAAACCTTGATTTGGCAGCAGAGGACAAGGAATAAGGGATGTTGGTAGTCAAACTTAAATTATCATAGATAAAACTGGAGAACAGGAAGTAGCTATGTATATAACCTGAAGCTTCAAGCAGTTGGAGATTGTAGATAATTATCAGTAATGCAGAATCTTCACAAGGGATGGTCAGATTGACTAGAAGGTCCTCAACCGAGTCAGAAAGACCAATGGTGTGTTCTATTCCATATGGACAACAATCATAGGCAAGTAGGAGATTAGCAAAGATAAGACATTGTACCTTTTGGTCCAAATCTATTGGGCAAGGAGTAGGACAACCCTTGATAGACACATGAACAAAGCCCCTGCAGATGAAATGGGGAACTTGAAAAAGATCTTAGTTAAACAAAGAGTGACTGCATTAGGAGTGAAAGGATAAAAGAATATCCAGGAGTAAGTCTAGTAAAAGCAGTTCAGGAAAAGCATCAATTTAAATTGTTTGGGCATGTTTGTTAAATGGGAGATAGCTAGAAGCTAAATGGTTTTTAGAAGCTACACAAGAAGAAAGGTGGCATAAAGGTAGTCCCAGACAGTCCAATGATTGTGTGCAGAAATTTGGGAATGCCAGAAGTTCTGTGGTTTGTTGAAGAAAACACACATCTAAAACATTGGATTTCATTAAAACAGAGTGATAAAGTTACACTGAACAATGAGTATGAGAGCTACACTAATATTGTGTCGAAGAAAACAGCAGTAAAGTAGTGGACACTATACGAAAAGGTTAATTTGACGCCCTCAAAATCGTACATAATACAAAACTCATATAATAATAAAATATTACTTATGATCAATGTAATTATGTTTTACATTATTTTATATTACTTTAAAATATGCATAGTGCAGGCAGTTTGTTCTAGAAGAGGGAGCTCAGTGGTTCTAGACCTTCACAGAAGACAGACCAGGTTGCTTTGGAGTGAGTTAGTGGAAACCAGCATGGAATAGGAATAAAGATGCTTATCCACCAACGATGGACTTAAGAGGGTGGGAGGTATGGAGAGACAGAGGGAGGGAGAGAAAACTTTGTTTGTGATTACCACATAATTTAATTAATGATTGACATTTTTCGCAATCTTTACTCCTCTTTATCTACAGTTACATTGTTGCAAAGCCTGCCGGACACAGTAGACTCATGTCATATTATGGAACCTTCCATTTGAACTCACTGCAAATACACACTCTCTAGGTCATCTCAGATATGAACCTCTTGTCTACACAATGCTGTATTGGTCGTTGGTGTGTTGCTATTAGTTTTAAAATTATAAGAAAACCATCCAAATGGTTACCTTTCATGCATGTCCCATGCCTATTAAAATTTTAAAAACATATTCACTTAAAAAAAGTTCCTTTTATTCTTAGCCAATGTGATGATAGAGAAATTGTCTGAATTTTCTAGGATATGATACTATTAGTAGGCAATCAGTGTGATGAAAGAAACATGATGCATCAGTTCTTTTTCATTAATGGAGCCTATTCCCCATCAATCAAACATATTATTATTAATATTTTCAAATAGTTAGACAATATTCAATAGGCTTTCTTATTTACTAATAATTTAATCAATAATTATAAACTTAGAATAATAAGTGTTTATAAAGAGTTACACAGTGCAATTTGTAATTGTTCTAACCTTTTTTTTTATTGAGTTTCTCTATTTCCTTACTTTGTTCTTTATCTTCATGAGTTTTAGTAGCTAAGTCTGAGGTGTTAACAGTAACAGTTGATTTGATTTCTTGTTGTGAATCTTTCATTTTATCATAAAATACCTGAAAAATAGGGGAACAAATGAAATTTCTTAATCCATATAATGATTTTCTCCTGCAAAAGATAAAATCACTTTAGTGGATACCCAAGGGTAATTCTTGAGTACATCTTGGTCTTTTGACCAGTGAGTAAAAAATTTTGAGGACAACAAATAATTGAGTAAAAATATACTAAAACAGTTAGGCAGAAAATATTATCAACTACATATACCTACTTAAAAAGTTAGGTACAAAATATATAATAATCAACAAATATATTATTATTATAAACTAAAATCAATGGCAAATATATTTAAAAAAATGAGAACAAAACAAAATAAATAACATATATACTCAAAAAGTCTAGTATCAGGTGGCCAAAAAGTCTGTTCGGTATTTGTCGTCACAAAACTTCAAGCAGCCTAATATGTAGCTAACTTCAGTCCGTCCCTTGCGAGTGCGCTTTCGTCAGATACTAGACACTTCAACATAGTTTGACGCGAAATTCTGACGAGACTGATTGTATTTTGTGTGTTTAGGATTATCCTGAAAATGGAAAACCAAAACGAACATTATCGACACCTCATGCTTTTTTATTTTAAAAAAGGCAAGGAAGCAATGGAAACTTGCAG
This sequence comes from Acanthosoma haemorrhoidale, assembly GCA_930367205.1. Lineage (NCBI taxonomy): Eukaryota > Metazoa > Arthropoda > Insecta > Hemiptera > Acanthosomatidae > Acanthosoma > Acanthosoma haemorrhoidale. The sequence continues at coordinate 41,356,156 of OV884009.1, forward strand.
GAAGATATGCATCGTCTATAACAATGTGGAGTGCAAACGCTCATGGGGGAAGCGCGGCAAATTACCACAAACAACTCCCAAAGGAGGACTTCACCCAAAGAAGGTTATGCTCTCGATTTGGTGGGATTGGAGGGGTGTTGTCTTTTACAAACTTCTTCCCACGAACAGGACCATAAATTCGGGTCTGTACTGTGACCACCAGCTGGACAAATTAAATGCAGCGATCCACCAGAAGCGTCCAGAACTAGCCAACCGTAAGGGGATTGTCTTCCATCACGACAATGCCAGACCGCACACTTCTTTGCAGACGCGGCAGAAGTTACTAGAGCTTGGTTGGGAAGTTTTGCCGCACCCTCCATATTCGCCCGGCCTTGCACCTTCAGATTTCCAGCTGTTTTGGTCTCTTCAAAATTCATTGAATGGACAGACCTTCGACTCTGAAGATGATGTAAAAATCCACTTGGAAATTTTTTTGCCAGTAAAGACAGGAAATTCTTTGAGCATGGAATTATGAATCTGCCCATGAGATGGCAGAAGATACTGGAACAAAACAGCAATTATATCATTGATTGTATAAATCGCTTTGTGTTTAAAAGTTGTGTCTTATTTTCGCTTAAATAACCGAACAGACTTTTTGGCCAATCCTTTAAAAAACATAATCAATGACAAATATTCTAGGAAAGCACTTGAACTTAAAATCTAAGTGCAAAAAGTAATCTATTACAAATTGTTGAAATCTTTAAATAGGGAAAGTAATTTAGAGTAACTATACTCAAAAGATATAACCAACTACAATAATTTATTTGATTATCTAAGTCTAAAATCTCCAGAGCCTTTCTTTGGAAGCAATTTAAAACAATTAGAATGAAACAAAACATACTATTTGGAATCAAATAAATTATTATGGCAGGGCTGTCCAACTTGGAAGGGCTCTAGGGCCACAAGTTAAATTCTAGCAAAATCGCAGATCATACCATAGTTTTGTCAAATTTCTTTTATTGTAAAAATATGACAAGGTATTATTAAATTAGGTTAGAAATCAAAGTGGGTAAATGTTTACAGATCAATTAAAATAAGTAATACATTAAGCAAAATTTGTAATGAACTTCATTGTAAAAAACAAAATTTTACATATGTAAGTACTACCTAACAACGATATCATTTTTAGTCCAAAATATTATAAATTATGAAATCTATTTTCAGACAGCAATTTGACTTTGTCATATCTGGTATAAGGATTGTCGGAGCTCCATCTATTACGATTACCAAACATTTCTAAGACCTCAAATTTTATCAACAGATTTCTTCACAGCACTATACATGTCTTTTGCTTTATTGTGACAATGTAGAGAACACACACCAAATAGCTCTTGTTTAATGGAAAAATCTTTGGAAGTGGTGCATACAAATATTAATAGCTGAGCTATATTTGATTGGTCAGTGCTTTCATCGAGACAAAGAGAGAAATATAGACTTTCTTCAAGAAGATTGAGGATTGATTTTTCTACTAGTTCCCCCATGTCAATAATTCTTTTTTGTATAGTTTGGTGAGAAAGTGGTACTGACTCAAATTTTTCACGTACTGTCCATTCACCAAGAGAATGCCTGTGAGTAGTGGGGCACGGACTATCCAACCTCCACCCGCCTTGCTATATCATATACAGACCTACTGACATCACTGATCTATCGACTCGTGACTTCTCTTGTCAATTTTAGATGTGTCAATTTATTGAACGTCCAAGTTTCAACGGTATTGAACGAACTGTAGTTTAGCGCCTTCAAAAGTTTTTTCCATTTGAATAGCACACCTTTTAACTGAGCTACCACCAGTGAAGGGTTTTTTTTTTGCCTTTGCAATCTCAAAAACTGCATAATATGCAGACAGAGAATACATTTTTTTGAAACCTAGTAATTTGTTGTTTCACTTTTTCTTCAAGTCCCCAACTAAAACATGTCTTGCTTCTCCCTTGCAATTCACAAATTTGCTCTCATGCATTGTCGAATAACCCCTCTTTACATTATATTCTTAGGCACTGAAAAAGCTTGTATAAACACCAAACATTGCAACTTCCCATTATTGTTTGCAATTAAATAATCACATAACTAACTTTCCCTGTAAATTCAGCTTTCACTATCAATCTTATGTTTCACAGACTTTCCACTTCACTTATCTTTACAAAATAAGCAAAAGAAACTTTACAATCTACACTTGGCAAACAAACACCATAACTCACAAAAATATATAGTATCAGGTAAATAAAGTTGTGTGACTGATTTGCTCGAAACTTGGACAGTGGGAGGGGAAGATATGTAGTCCATAGTCTTCCCACTTCCAGCTCAAGTTTAATTAGTAAATGCAACTTCTGTGGTTTGATTGATAATCAGCATTAGGTGGTAAAATTATGAATAGGCCTAATTAATAAGTCGGTGGGGAAGATTTTCATATTTTTGTCTTGGTTTAGTTTTTTTTTACCAGTAGACATGTAACTTTCTCTTGCAAAATTAATGTTTATGTTTATTAAGTTAGTAAAGCCATCGCAGGCTGTTTTTGTACAGGCCATGAGTTGGACAGCTGGAAGTTATGGTGTTGAAGGAACCAAACTTAGATTACAGTTGCTTCATTTGTAGTCAATTTGTTTTGAGTATTGTACTAAAGAATAATACAATTTTATTTATTCTTGGACTGTTGAGTCTAAAGTGACCCCTAAGAACCATCAGTGCAGCCACTTGTGTTGAGTGGCAGCAGGATAAATCAACATGGGTTGGGGAGGACTGCGGTCTGGCAATCTTGTTGGTCCCAAAACCTGACAATTGGCCAATATAAATGCATCATCTTAGCCTTTTGAAGATGGATTGCCTGCCAACTGAAGAAGGTTCTAAGGCTCTAAAGACAGAATACTAGTTTTCTTTGCCATTGTCAGGTTGATGTTTGGCGAAGCTTTAGTACTAATGGAGTCCACTAGGTACAACATGTGCCTGTTCATTAGATGCTCTGTATCTCAGCTATTTTTGTTCTTTATATAGTTGGCTTCTTTTGAACTTGCATAAAACATGCTAAAAATTAGTAAAGGTTTGCATGAACCCATGATAAAAATTCAAGTCAAGTTTGTATCCCAAGATGTAGGGCTTCCTCCTTACTGCTGCGAAAACAGTTTTTGTAATTATACCCCACTTAAACGTCCCCAAAGCCTAGTGGGTAGTATCATGACTTCTAACTGTTCTACAGTTAACCTTTTATCGATTTGATGGGAAACATACGAGAAATTAGTCTTGACTGTTGACCCCTCCCATTCCATTATTGTACCCCAGCACACACAGTATAGACAGCCAGCATGAAGACAAAACACCTTCACAAAATAATGTACTTACTTCTCCCTTTTTTAGTTTGTAAGATGCCCCAGCTTCTTTGGCATATTTTTTTTTGATTTTTCTGATCGTTTCACAACATTTGGATTATTTTAATTAAAAAATGAAGTATCTATCCACCAAATCCGAATTCCATACACATCAACTGAAGGAAGAGTAATCACTAAGGGTAGTTATTAAGAATTTGCACCTTGCAGCACTTACCGACCTAATAAAAAAATAACTAGTAGTCCTAGGAGTCAAAAATAGATAGATCACTGTTGTCTAAGAAGACCCAAATATATAAGACCACAAAAAAAAAAAAAAAAAAATCTAGGTTTTCTCTGTATTAAACCGGTAGTCCAGTCAACGGATACCTTTACCTTCAGTCAGCAAAAGGTCATGTAGAAAGTTTTTTTTTTTCATCTTTCAGATATTAGTGGTAGTAAGAAGAATATGAGTTTTCAACATCCTCCTCCCCCCCCCTCAGCATAGTATTTGGTAACCAAAAATCAACGAAAATTTCGGACTTTTTTCGGTTTTTGGAAAATTTAGTTTTTCAAAAACTAAACTTTATTCCGGTTAATCATAACAATAATTAATTTCTTATAATTTTGAAAGAAAACAAAATTAGCTACAAAATTAGTTTGAAGCATTTTCTCTACGTACCTCAATCTCAATTGCTATGTGTCTGAAAAACAGGTAAAAGTATAATGGTGTAACAAAACAGCGTTGAGTATGTACCATTCCGAGAGATTAGAGTACCGGCACCGACTGGTATCTGCACTTCCTAGACGGCTGGAAGAGGATAAACGCGTGCCTTTGAGATCAGCATGGAAAGAATAAGAACACATGTTGTAACAAAAAACGAGGAAGGTTATCTCGTATGTGTGTAAGCTTGGATTGAGTATACTGAGATACCTGTGAGAAATAGTGAGTGTTCTAAAGGAGGAAAGATAGACGGATCTTAGGAAAGGACTATTAAAGGTAACTCAAGCAAATTCACTTGGTGTGGGGGACATTAATCCCCGTGGGAGCTTAGGACATTCAATTATTATATCAATATACAATAAGCATTATGTGTTACAGAAATTGTTTAAAATGAGTTATTAACTTTAATAAACCAGTAGTTTTGGCGTAGAAAAAGGATCGTTTTTATTTGTATCTTTCCCAACCAATTCACCCGGTTATAAATTGGTGCAGACTAGCTGATAAGTCTTCCATAATTCTTTCCAGGTTCCTAACTTCCCGTTCCCTGATTTCTCAACCTCTTCCAAAGGAAAATTTCCTATTTCCCGGTAGGTACGGGGCTGTTACAGTGGTGTCAGGTGTGGGGTGGTTGCAATAAAACCACAAATTAAATTTACGCTCCAAAATGGCTACAGAAGAGTTAAAAAGGAATCTGGAAGAGACGCTGGTTAGGAATGACGAATTTAAATTAAAAGAGACCGAGCTTCAACAAAAGATTGAAGAGCTGCAGGCTCAGCTGGCGAGTGAAACGAAACCGGTCATTAAACCGAATCGAAAGGACCTATCCTTGCAGTCATTAGTTAAGCCTTGGGGGGGCGAGGCCACTGCCAGGCCGGTGGAGGAGTTTTTAGAATACCTGGCGGAAGTAGCGGATTGCGGGTCATGGGATGATGTAGACAGAGTACGGATATGCCGGTTAAAGCTACAGGGCCAAGCGGCTACGTTCGTCCGAGGGACGGAGGAACTAAAAGGGGGGGTGACGTTCGGGGATCTCTGCAAATCCTTAAAAGAGCGATTTGGTGACCCCAACACGTTCGAGTATTATGAAAGGGTGCTGCAAGACATAAGCCAACATTCTAAGGAGAAAATACAGGAGTTCGCAGTGGTGGGCGGAAAAATGAGCAGACCGGCCCTGAGTGTGGAAGAGAAGGTATGGTGGACAAATGAGGTGGACCGAAAGGTGTTAGAGACGTTCAAACGGGGTCTGCTGGGGGAAGTTGGCAAACAAGTCCTGTTCGGCCGGCCAAGGACGTTAAAGGAAGCTGTGCGAATGGCTTTAGAGTTAGAACAAGCTCTGCAAGAGCATCAGGGAGGGAAGCAGGTATATGCGGTACGGGAACCAGAGGTGGATTCAGCCGGAAAGCAACGAGAAGCGCAAAGCCCGGCGTGTGTATGCGCGGCGTACCGACAGCCAAATAACCGAGGAAGAGAAGGCGAGACCCAACCGACATTGGCAGAAATACAATGCTATCGTTGTGCCAAAAAGGGGCACATAGCAAGGAATTGTCCTGGCCAACGAAGCCTGCCTCCAAAGACTGGACGAACTGGACGAAGGCCGGACGGCCCTAGGGTTTGCTACCGTTGTGGGCAACCAGGACACTACTCGTCCCATTGCGAATCGCCCGCTGTGAAAGAGAGTGACCCAAAAGGCCTAGGTCTTTCCCAAAAACCCTGGACGGACCGTTGTTGAACAACGAGGGTGGCCAGTGGCTATTGCCGACTATAACGTGGCAAGGGGGAGACGGGTTGAGTCTGGAAATAGAATTATCGGGGTGGGTACGGCGGTTGCTAGTCGACACGGGAGCCCAGATTTCCGTACTCAAGGAGGCAATACCGGGCGTGAGGATAGCACAATCGGAAGTAAGGGCCAGAGGGGTGACCGGTCAGTCCCTACAGATATTGGGCGAACAACAGCTAACGTGCCGGGTAGAGTATCAGGAAATAGAGCATACCTTCACAATCGCTGCCTTGGACACATCCTTCGATGGGCTACTAGGGCTAGACTTGATGAACAAACTAGCGGTACAATTAAATACAGAGACTGGGGCGGTACGGATCGGTGAACGAGCGAATATTAGGTGCGTAGGCCACGAGCGAACGGAGGCGCATGGGGTTACGCAGGAAGCAGGCCCTCAGGCAGAGATCATAATCTCAAGGGAGAACGCTGAAAGTATAAATAGGGAAGCAGAAGGCGACGAAGAAGGGCGAAGCACTCCCAAGCGACGAAAGGGGAGACCGAACCGAAGGAAAGAGTACCGGAGGGACCAAGGAATTACGGAGCGAGAGCCGGATCCGGGAGAGCCAGGGGAATGCCGAGTAAAAGCCGCGAAAAGATATGTGATTCCAAAGTACGCAGAAGCAATTGTAGCAGGGGTAGTGCACTTGGTAGATGATGAAGAAGTGATCATAGAACCCGAGGTTCAACCACAAAAGGGACTGAGAACCGGCAGAGTAGTGGACAGAGTGAGCGACGGAAGAGTAAAAATTAGAGTAGTGAATCTAGCAGGGGAGCGAATTGTAATCGACCGGGGGCAAACGCTAGGAATGGCAACGAGGGCTCAGGTAAACGACCAGGTTGGGACGGTGGTAGGAGCGGTAAAGCAACAGCAGGGGGAAGCCTATGAGAAGCGTAATTGGGACAAGGAACTCGGCCACTTGCAGCCATGCGACCGAGAGATGATCGAGGAAGTGCTTAACCAGTATGGGACACTGTTCGATCCGCCGGACGAGAGAGGATGCACCCTGGGAGTGGAACACACGATCGAGACAGGCGAGGCAGTGCCGGTGGCAAAAAGACCATACCCGGTACCCTTCCACCAGAGGCCAGTTGTGAAACAGCATATACAGGAAATGCTGGACAACGGCGTGATCCAACCGTCGTCCAGCCCGTGGTCGGCACCCATTGTACTGGTCAAGAAGAAATCAGAAAACGGGGAAACCAAGTTTCGGTTTTGCACTGATTTTCGGGGTCTTAACGCGGTCACCAAGGTGGAAGTGTACCCGCTACCACTAATCCAGGAGACGTTGGAACAGTTGGGAAGGAGTCGTTATTTCACGACTATCGACTTAGCCAGTGGGTACCACCAGATATCCGTAGCAGAGAAAGACCGGGAAAAAACGGCATTCACTACTAGCGACGGCCATTATGAATATAGAAGGATGGCCTTTGGACTGGCGGGGGCGCCCGCGACCTTTCAGAAGCTGATGGATTGCCTGTTAAGCAGGATAAAGGGAGTGGAATGCTATGTGTATCTCGACGATGTAATCGTGTACAGCGCGACAATCGAGGAGCAGGCACAGAGGATCGGGAACGTGTTAAGGAAATTACAAGAGGCAAACTTGAAAATTAACCGAGAAAAGTGTCGATTCGTGCGAAAGGAAGTAGCCTACCTGGGCCACGTAGTAAGCGAGGACGGAGTAAGGACGGACCCGGCAAAGGTAGAGGCCGTGAAGAGTTATCACAGACCAAGGAATGTGAAGGAGGTAAGATCGTTCCTTGGGCTGGCTGGGTATTACCGACGGTTTGTGGATAAGTTCGCAGAGATTGCGCAACCAATTACGGTACTCACTAAAAAGAATGCCATATACAAGTGGACGCAAGAAGCGGAAGATGCGTTCAACGAATTGAAGACGAACTTAATGTCAGATCGTGTCCTGATATACCCGGACTTTCGGGATCCGTTCATCTTAGCAACCGACGCTTCCTCGATCGCCCTTGGAGCAGTGCTGTCGCAGGTCCGCGACGGGGTAGAAAGACCGATATGTTACGCCAGCCGGCAGTTGAGAGGACCGGAAAGGAACTACTCAGCCACGGAACTGGAGTTATTGGCGGTGATATGGGCCACCCGACAGTTCAGGTGTTATCTACTGGGACGAGAGTTCAAGTTAATAACAGATCACTCGGCCCTGAGATGGATGTTGAGCTTAAGAGAACCCTCATCTAGGTTGATGCGGTGGACCTTGAGACTCCAAGAGTTTAACTACGAGGTAGAACATAAGGCGGGTAAAAAGCATACCAATGCAGATGCCTTGAGTAGGGCGGTACGAGGTGTAAGGATGAAGACCCCGGGTTTCAGCGAGGTACGATTGCGGGCAGCGCAACAAAAGGACGCCTGGTGCAAGGCCATTGCACAACAGCCAGACCAGGGCACCAAAGATGTGAGGGGGATGTTATACTGGACCAACGGCAGCCCCGACGTGGGAACTTGGAAGTTGGCTGTACCGGAGGAGTTAAGGGAAGCCGTAATGCGGCAGTGTCATGAGGCCCGGTGGGCTGGACATCCGGGTATTGAGAGAACGACGTTGTTGGTAAAGGAGGGATTTTACTGGCCAAACATAAATACGGATATAAAAGAGTTCGTAGCCCAGTGTGACAGCTGCCAGCGAAGGAAGTCTCCAACAGGCTTGAAAGTTCCACTGGAAGCTCCTTTCTTCCCTACCCGACCATTCGAGCAAATCTCGATGGATATTGTTGGTCCCCTACCAAGAAGCGGACGCGGGTATAAATACATGTTAACCATGATCGATAATTTCACTAGGTATGCCGAGGCCATTCCCCTGAAAGAGATTACGGCAGAAGAAACGGCCAGGGCTTTCGTGGAAGGAGTAGTGACTCGGCATGGAGCCCCGGAGAGGCTGGTAACGGATCAAGGAAGGAATTTCAGATCTTCCTTGATGAAGAACACGTGTAGGTTGCTGGGAACCAACAAGATACAGACCATTCCATACCACCCGGAAGGAAATGGAATGGTGGAGAGGTTGCACCGGACGCTAGCGGAGGCGGTTGCTCATTACGTGCGACAAGATGGACGGGATTGGGATCGTTGGGTACCTTACGCGTTGATGGCCTATCGGGCTATTCCTCACTCGTCAACAGGATACTCGCCGAATTACCTCTTGTATGGGCGAGAAGTACAGACACCGATGGAATGTAAAATCACGCCAGTGGATGGGGAAGCCCCAGTAGAAGAGTCGGTAATACGGCTTCAAGAAAGGCTGAATCAGGCCTATGAGGAGGCATCCCAAAGGATGGAGAAGGCCTGGGCCCGTCGGACAGCGCAATGCAACAAGGCGCGGAAACCCAGGGAATTGAAGGTGGGAGAGTATACTTTTCTGCATGTGCCGGTGATCAAACCAGGACATTGCAAGAAGTTCCATCGGCCATGGACCGGACCATATGAAGTGATCAAAAAGATTTCTCCGGTCACGTACAAGCTGCAATTACAATTTGGACGGCAGTTGGTTGTCCACATCAACCGTCTGAAACCGGCGGTAGGTAATTACCTAGAGGAAGAGGAGAGCGACGAGGAGAGTGAACGGGAAGAACGATGGACTCCAGAAATGGAGGAGGTCAGTGAGGAAGAGACGGAGCCTTGGGAGGAATATAGCTACGAAGACGGGGACGACGAAGTGGAGGAAAGGGAGGAAGGTGCCGAAGTAGAGGCGTTACCCGGACCCAGTCAGGAAAGGGTGACCGCAACGCCACCCTCGCTAAGAAGATCACCGGGTATCCCCGACTGGGTTACTCCCCCGTGGATGCGGGAAAATACCGACGATCCCAGTAGCCTAGAGCCAATAGGAAGGGCTGGGGAAATGACTCCCAGAACCAGTTCAGGAGAAGATGGAGAGGACGACTCGGGAGGTAGCGAAGTGGACGACCCACGAGACGCCACTTGGGCCCCCGAAGGGGGTGAACCCTTGGTAGCTCCACGTTCCCCTATATTCTTGAGACCCAGGTAGACTGGTGGTTTCTTTACACTAACCTGTCTTTATCCTTAATGTCCAAGCTCTACGGTGCGACGGGTGAAAGAGTGGCCCCTATGGTCCACTCTTTTTGTAAGGGGGAGGTGGTGTAACAAAACAGCGTTGAGTATGTACCATTCCGAGAGATTAGAGTACCGGCACCGACTGGTATCTGCACTTCCTAGACGGCTGGAAGAGGATAAACGCGTGCCTTTGAGATCAGCATGGAAAGAATAAGAACACATGTTGTAACAAAAAACGAGGAAGGTTATCTCGTATGTGTGTAAGCTTGGATTGAGTATACTGAGATACCTGTGAGAAATAGTGAGTGTTCTAAAGGAGGAAAGATAGACGGATCTTAGGAAAGGACTATTAAAGGTAACTCAAGCAAATTCACTTGGTGTGGGGGACATTAATCCCCGTGGGAGCTTAGGACATTCAATTATTATATCAATATACAATAAGCATTATGTGTTACAGAAATTGTTTAAAATGAGTTATTAACTTTAATAAACCAGTAGTTTTGGCGTAGAAAAAGGATCGTTTTTATTTGTATCTTTCCCAACCAATTCACCCGGTTATAAATTGGTGCAGACTAGCTGATAAGTCTTCCATAATTCTTTCCAGGTTCCTAACTTCCCGTTCCCTGATTTCTCAACCTCTTCCAAAGGAAAATTTCCTATTTCCCGGTAGGTACGGGGCTGTTACAATATAAAAGGTTTTGTTGTGAAATTGTAAATATTTTATTTTTAAATAAAAAAAGGCAACTTGTAATAATTGTTAAAACAGCAAATCACAAAAATAAATAAATTTTATTTGTTGCAATAATAGCAATTATTTAAACTTATGAAAACAATTTAAAAACTAATGGGAATTATTTCATTACAATTTTTAGCATTTTGAAGAAAACTAATGAAATGAAATAAATTTTATAATAAAATAACATCAATATACACAAATTGAACATGTTGAAATAATATAAATTATTTAAACTAATAAAATACTATTCAAAAAAATGAGTAGACATATTTTATTCACAGTTTTTGGTATTTTGAAGGTTTTGGTTTATGATTAATGTCTTCTAACAATCTAACATGTGTGCTGTCCATGTAGGAGCCACTTATGCCATCACAGTCCTAGTCACCAGATGATCCAGCTTGAGCCACATCTACTGGATTTTGAGTCACACCATTGAAGTCGTTCTTGTGTCCGCAACAAATTAAATATATTCTATTGTTCTCTTTCCATATGAATCTTTCTTGAGTAACTACAGTATTTGTCTGTTTCAAATATTATGTCAGCTGAAGTGATTACCTTGGAACGACAAATCCTTCCACAAGTCTTAGTACCCCTCTGAGCCAACTATAACCATTATGTCGGCGCTGTAGTGCTTCCTCAAGAAGGTAATTTTGCATAAATGGAACAAAGTTGTCATTGCGAAGGCATAATAATTTATGGAGTAGGTGCCCACCATCGAGAACATGGATTTTACTGTTGCCAATAAATGATGGGTCCCGAATAGTTGTGAATTCTTCATATAAGCAAAATTTTGTTCCTTTCCACAAACAACCTTCTGAGAATAATTCAATGACATGGGAAGGGGGGCAAATTCGAATGTGAAATAGTTTTTCATGTCTTCTTCAGACTGCTTCGAAACGCACTCAATGAAATAGTGTTAATGGATCAATAGATGTTATTTTCTTGTTCCTTATTATCAGAGGAGTGGACCTCCAACCACTCCACTGTTGATTGGCATTATGACACCACTATCAGGAAAGGGGGGGGTCTGAGAAAGCCTTTGTCCTCAATAAGTATCTATTAACATGGCTTTACAACTACAAAAATTATTGCCATTGACTTTAAATGCAATAAATAACTATAAACAATTGTTATTATCACGAATAAAATGTATATATATATATTACATATACCACATAATTAAATGGAAGTAGAGCCACATACAAGTCGTAGTTTGGTGAAATTATGGCAAATATGGAAAATCTGCAACTTTAAAAAGCTGTATCTTGCTTAATAATGGGTTCAGAAAAAAATATTTCAAACAAACATTGTAACAAATATTGTTTTCTTTCAAATTGATAACAAACTAATTATCGCTATGATCAGCCAGAATAAAGTTATTTTCCAAAAACCAAAAAAAAGTCGATTTTCATATTTTTATGGCTACCAAATATTAAGCTGGGGGGGGGAGGAAGTCAAAACTCATATTCTTTTTACTACTACTAATACCTACAAGATAAAAAAAAACCTTCTAAGTGACCTTTTGCAAGTATATGCCCTGTAAGCTACCTGGTGACTAGACTAAAAGAGCAACATGAAAAAAAGTCCACATGCCAGGGATGACACAGTGCAGTGCCACAACTTCCAGTAATATGGTCAATACCAATCCGAACCTTATAACCTAGTTTCTTGCTGATTTCAGAACTTAAGTCACTCCTCTCTCATCTATTTTGTTTAAACCTTGTGTCCCACCTCATACCATCACCCATAATAGATCAAGACATCACATTATCTATTGAATATTGAATATCACAACTTATGGACAATATCCTTTTGAATAGATTGTTTTCTTTCTATGTTTTGTTTTCTATGTTTACAACATTTGGTCCATCAAGCAATCCATGTCATGTTGTTCAAATTAAGTAATAAATAATAAAAATTTTAAATGACCAATAAATAACAAAATAAAATATTTTTAGTAATGGTTGTCATCAGTCAGCTCTATCTAACTTTCTTTAGAATGCAAGCAGTGTTTGAATCACATAAATGAACAAACAGTATCATTACATGAAAAATATATATACTTCTATCCTTATCTATCCCATCAGATCATTCCATTCATTTTCCAAGGTATCCTACAAGCCACAGGTGTGTTAATGTACATGTTTTCTTTTTCAATCACCATTACAGAAATATATTACCCACCTAATAAATCCATCTGTGGCTCAAATTTTACCTCCTTTTAACTAATTTAATTTTATTTCAACTCTAATGGAGAAAATTTCTTTGTCAGTGGATAATTCATTGCAAGATCCTAATAAAAATTGTGGCGTCCTATATTTATACTTCCACCATGGATTAAGAATGATAAATTAATCCACTACATGGATTGATGACTTATCATTCGACAATACTCTTCATTCCTCTTTCTATACACCGAATCCCCAAACTACCTCATTATAAAAGAGAAAATTAGTGACAACACGATCAAAATAAATAAGGCCGACAGTGAAGAACAGACAGCAGATGTTTTTACCAAAGCGTTGGGCACAAGAAAATTTACTGAATTTAGACAAAATCTAAATCTTGGAAACTGAAAGACTTCCATCTAACCTAAACTCAATGATTTTTGTGAACCATCTTAGGTTGACCTTTTTGGATAATTTCGACCATTGAGGGGGAGTGTGATTATTATGACAGGAATCATGCAACAGTTGAAATGATGAAGGGGAAAAGGAAGGTTTTGAGGGGATAACAGGGGCCAAAGGTAATCCAGGAGTGATAAGGATGAGAAATGCCCATGAACGAAAAAATTCTTGTGCAGTGTTTGTTTTCCTGAATATCAATAAGAATTTTTGCCAAGCCAGATGAAATAGCTTCTAACTGAGTGCCTGAATTAGCTGGGATATCGGCATGGGTTAATGAAAGAGAGACATTAGATTTTTATTAAATTTATTAATGGACAAGGTTTTAGCATACTATTATGTCTGCATCAGGTCTTAGAGGTCAATGAAAGTGAATGTCCTCACACTACACGCACCCTTCGATGAGGACCCTGTCCATCCAAAACACTCAATTTGATACTACTTTCCCTGATCGATATCTAAGCTTTCATCTAGATAAGAGACAATGACGTGAAACCCTCATATAAGGTATAAGACAAGAAAAAAACAAAAATTTTGGATATTTTTACATACTGCTTAATAGAAACTTAATTCTTCATAGCTTATTAAACCTTTAACTGAGGGAAGTTACTGTAGCAGCTCTTATTAAACCAGCCCGGCTTTGCTGCATAGTGAAAGGGTTAAATAATTAACCCTAAAAATAATGGAAATAATTCGATAGTATTAATTTTCAGTTTCACTATTACATTTTCTTGTGGATGCATGATCCCCCCCCCTTCCAATTTAAAAGAACATAAGTGTGTACATGCATTAGTAAGTGGTTTCTTAAGGAAGACAATCACAAGATAGAAAGGAGTCAAGAGCTGGTGTTTGAGAGACAACGTGTGATACTAAATTAATAAATGTAAATCTGTAAAATAAGTATTTTATCTTTTTTTATGAGCTGTAACTAGTTGATATATTTTATGAACAATAAATAAATCATACATTCATTCATGAAAAACAGACATTTATGAAAAATTACAACTGAAAAATAGTAAAAAATCAATCAAATTTTTCTGAAATTAATAATCTCTGGATTTATATGTGATATATTACAAGATCTCCCAAAATATGTGAAGGTCTTAATTTATGCAGTCGATATCGCTTTCTGGAGCACTTCCACATACATCAATATTAGCTGCCAGGGACAGGATACAACCAGCACTTGACGGTTTACTTTGTTGGACAGCGGATTAGGCCATGAAAATTAATGTAAAATTAATGAAGAAAAAGTACACAATCTTCAGTTTATATATCTAATATGCCAGAAACTTTAAAACTAAAAATTGACTGCAATAACATCACAAAGAACAATAACCCCTTACACACCTGGAGATATTGCTTGATCCTAGACGAACCTGGAAAAGCTACTAGGCTAATAATTTTCTAATAATGGTTCTCAGAAAATAAACATTAAAAATTGATTATTAAAAAAAATTAAACAAAAACTTACTTTAAAAAATGCTTGACTTAAATCACCCCCAAGCAGCTTGCTATACATACTTTTCTGAATAATTGGATTTCCTCCCTCAAGAAGCGCTATGCCTAGTTCAACAGCTTCAACAAATATTGAAGGAGAATGAACTGATTTAATAACTAGTTCAACAACTAAATCAGAGGCTCCTTCATGATCAAGATGACACTGTACTTCATGCAATGTTCTCCCAGCGCGACTTAACAGCTTTCCTAGAAGCATTTAATACATTTATTGACAATTCAAATTAATCACATTGATAGATTCAATAAATATCATACATACCTACTCACTAAAAAATTATTCAAAACATTGTTAGTTCTTAGTTAAAGGAAGTTATTTTAAATTGCATGCTTCGAAATTTACTTTTATAAAGATCTTTCAAGTACAAAGCTTACTTTATATATAAAATTAAAATAATAGGAAAAAAGTTTATTTTCAGTACCTCCAGGACCATGTGTTAAAGAAGATGGTTGGTTTGGAATTCTTAAATCCATAATTACTGCTTCTCTTCTTATTGGTGTCTGTTTGCCAAAATACCGTGTTAGAAGGCTACCTCTAAGCACATCACCCTAAATATAAACAAACATAAGATAAGGAATGTATTTAGTATTTAACTGACTATAACCTCCTGCTACCATACAAATATGAGTATACAATACTATACAAACTACTCAAAAGGTGCTAAGGAGTGGACAGAGAGCAAGTACAAAAGAAAATGAGTAAGAAATAAGAACTTGGTGACAGTAGACAGAGCAGACAGCAGATGGTGTCAGGATACTTATTTTTATTTTTTTTCCTTCTTAATTAGGAAAGTGAGAAATGGGATACACAGGTCCCCATTGATCACACAGGTCAGGACATAGTGATTAATTGGGGACATTGACTATTTACAAAGAATTTTTGATTGCAGGGACTGGAATTTCCAAATGATGAGATGGTTTAGCTGACAACCACAGTTCTAAGCTAAAATAAATCACTTTTTGAGGTTGTTATAACTACTTTTTCCTGATAACATCATTTTTTTAAAAAGTGTAAGTAGAGAAATATTCAAGCAAAGATTAAGGGGTTAGTAAGCGACTATTAAGTTAATAATGCTGGAAGACCTACAAAATATGAAGTTTGATCCTATAAAAATCAACAGATTAATGTATAAATACGAGGAGATATTATTGCAGCCGAGGCTATCTCTTATAACAATTCAAGCAGAAAGTGTAAGTGATGATGTGTCATAGACCTAGATACTTTCCTAATAATGAGAGATAATATGAGAGAAATAGATCAGATAAACAAAATTTTTTGGAATGTTCGATCTGCTTGCCTATGAGTACATCAAGTAAGGTGCTGTATTTGATCAATATGAACCCATGCATCATCCCCATCAATATAGTGCATGCAGGTTATTTTTTGATTATTTCCATTTCACGAATGTTCTTTATGTAATCATAGCAAGTCAGAGAACATAAATCATTTTTATTTATTGTTTGTTACTTTATCTGTATGTTGAATTTTCAATATTATGTGTATTGTATCAGCCCAGGATATTTGAGCAACACTGATGTTTTATTCTTTTATTGTAAAATGCAGTATTAATATAAATAATATGAACAAATCCAATTTATAGCCAGCCAAGCTTTCCCCTATGAGTGGCTGAACTCTGCTCTCTTCAATTGACTAATGCTCCATCCTCAGGACCACTAACTATCGTATCTCTTCTCTCTTCACAATTGATAATCATCTATCACCATATCCACTAAATATCAGATTCATTCCTTGTTAATAAAAATTTATAGTGGACTGTATTTAGATGAAGATAAATTAAAGAAACCGAACTGTCAATTTAACCTTTCAAAATATATCTTACATTTATTAATAAAACAAAATAATATAATGGTGACCATTCAGTCATTTATAAAATAAATTCTAATATAACTATCCATATACACAATATGGTCAAAGTAGGCTTTGCCAACTAGGGGGCCCCGAGCTCTAGACCACTGCTCTTACTAGGAGTGGGCGAAACTTTGCTCCCACGAATTTCCATACAGGATCGATGCTTCGTGCTCATGGAGAAAGGGGTGTAGTTTTCACAAATGACAATATACAACATGCGCTTCATGGACTAATGTTCACGTTGCTCACTTGATCAGGAATCCACAGTTGGATTTGTGAAATTCACCATTTTTTCACTATGTGAGAGTTTTTTGGCATGTGAAAAAACAAAAAAAGCAAAATTAAAAAAACTCTGAAAGCAAAGAAATTTTCACTCTGAGAGTTTTTTTTACTTATAAAATAAGCCTGATGACCAAATAGGCCTGGAAAGTTTCCCGATTAATTCATCCTACTTCTCATTGTATTGTAGCTTTAAAGAAAGAAAATTCAAACGAAGACACCATAATATATCTGTCCTTACTGAATTTTTTGCAAGAAACTCAATAGTATTATTGCTTCACTAACAAATTATAGCACTAGGAGCAAAACTTCAGAGAAGTATATGTCTTTAAAATATAACGAGATCTAAAAATAAATCCCAAATAGAACTAATTGTCAAACATTTGTAAAGAAATAAACCTAAAAGAAGAATAAAAGTTCATGCCTAACATTTTGGTAGATAATTATTTTTATCTTTATCATTAGCTTACCTTTTCTCCGTATTCTAAGTCAATTGCCATCATTTCACGTAAAGTTTTTAAAACTTTTACACATAACTTTTCTTCTTTCTCTTCCAAAAGCTTTTCACAGTGCTTAATCAGCCTACAATGAATTTAATTAGTAACTAAAAAGAAATTTAAAATATTCAAATTGCTAAACAAATACTATTAATAAAATTCCAGGAAAGACATTTATCTACCTGCGAATAAAGCCACCACTTTCACACCGCTTTCTAGCATCAGTACCTTCAAGAAATAAAAGTTCAGGACTATATAGAATATCAACCAGTAATGAAAGTTCAGCTTGTACAAGAGGCTTTAGCTGATCTTCTAGCAGGAGAACAATATCTTGCAATCCTTCAATAATGCTTCTGTCCAATCGCATCAACTAAAAACACAGACAGTTATAACTTTTGATTATTCAAGGACAAAGTCATTAACAATAATTACAGTATATTAAAAAAAACTGTATTTGTCAATAAAAAGTATAAAACTTCTAAAAAAAATCATAAAACAAGATTGTAGTAGAAGGATAAAAAAAACATAAGTAGGAGTATAGGCTTGAATAACTTAACAATTTTATACTAACCTACATATTTTTTAAATTAAACCTACTAAAGTACTGAAATGAAATCAATCTGGAGTATTAGTACTAATACTGTTAATACATACAATTTACCTAGAGTAAAGTAACACTGATGATGAAGTTCATGAAGAAATCTATGAAAACAAGATGATAAATCTCACTGTTCAAGAAATTAATAATTAAATATCTCTACATACTCTTCCCTGAAATGGCCAGGTTTTAGAGGGGGTAGGTACACAGACACATATATAAGTATTTAATTAAGATTTGCTTATGTGTGGGAGGAGGGCAGTAAATTTTAAAATTTGAGTGATTTAAAAAATCACTTAATGAGTTGGGACCCCAAACTTTCCTTCCATCAAACAAGTTCCCTTTTCCAAAAATTTAATTTTTGGTTTTATATATCTATGAATTTTTCAAATTTCCAATACTCTGAATGGTAAAATTATGTGAATTTCACCAAAACCTACTTTTAGTAGATTCCAGTTCCATGATAAAAAAAAAAAAATAGGGCAATTCATTAAAAAAAAAACATTGTTGCTGACAAATGTATCAGACAGCCTTTAGGGCATGAGTATGAAGAATAGTAGGTGTAATTTTAGGGAAAAAAATAAGAGGGTCATTGTTCAAACTTCTACTCCTGAGAAGAAATTCACAGTAATATACTTCTTTAAATACATTTTGTACATGAAAAATACTAAGTAATACTTATCATTAGAGAAACATAAATAATGTTCAACATTTTACCTGTGATTGTGAACGTTCAATTTTGGGAGTTTTCGAAGCCTGAAGCCATTTACTTGTTTGCCTTGAAAGTAGACTACTCTTAGTAAACATTGACGCTACTTGATTTTCCAAATCAGATGGTATGGCTATAGATCTGTTTTTTGCTATAACAAATATCCTAAACATAATACATATTCATATGTTTAGATGTTATATATTTCTAATACTATATTTGTATGATCAGCACCAGTATTCATGAAGAGAGGTCAAATTACTTATTTAATTTCTGTATTCATACATGGATAGGACAGTATTGGAGCTCATTGGGAGGAAAGGATAGGAAAATTTGGGTGTCGTCAGCACATAGGTGGTATGAACAGTGTCGGTTAAATGAATGGAGTTATTATTACATCCATCACAGGAAAGTAATGCAGAAAATTATCAACCTTCCTCTAAACTAGAAAACGATGAAAGACATTGGAAAAGGCTTTTTCTTGTTACAGCTTGAAGAAGAATAAGAACAAGTCGCTTACATTTTATAAAAAAAAAAAACTGGGGTGAAACGAGATCTCTATACAAGGAAAATAAATGAAATTTGTGTGGGTGAATGCTAGGAAGGTTTTGTATCGTTAGGAGAGGGTGGACCTGTGGTTGTAATAGATATACTTGATGAATTAAATTCATTCAGGTACATTGATCATCTAAAGAAATTAACTTTGTTGATGTGCCTTTAATCTTCTGCACTTAGGTTCTGTAACTGTCAATAACAGAGACCATTCATTTACATCGATAAAATGTTAAACCTCTAATCTTTTTCTACTTATTTGATTTTGTTTATCACAGGTCTGAAATATATTTATGAAACATACCAAATTTGGCTCAATATTCTATTGTATTTCTAGAACTTAGCCATTTATCTCATGTTTGTCTACATTAATTTAATATATTTAGCTTGAAAATTTGCCACGTCAATCATTGGCTGCCCACTTCAATGAAGCTTTAAACTTCCTACAAAGAAACTATTTTTATATTATTGGTATAAGAGAGAAGAGAACAGAGAAAGACTGTCATTATGGTGACAGTTTCGCCTGTGGATCATGCTTACAGCTATGACTATCATCGCCAGTAATTCCCCAGCCACTGAAACTCCACAAATTTACAGGATTTTGGATGACAGACCCATTCAATAGCATGTTGCCTGTTGTGAGCATTTCTATTGTACCCTTCTGCTACAACACAAGCTCCTCTAAAGCCTTCAGACTGGTAGTGTACTTAAGGGAAACTTCCACCTGCTATATGGCTTTAACATGGCCTTTAATTTCCCGACTTCTTCCTTAATCCTGTTCAGTGACAATACCAGGGCTGGTATACACTCCCGCCATCAGCTGTCAGCATTACTGGGAAGACCAGCACTGACAGTACCTGTATGACAGACCATTGCCCTCAACAGTAGTGAAATGAAATGAATGAATGAAAAAACACTTTATTCTGGAACCTTGTCACCAATGAACAACAAACAGGTATGAATAAGTCTGTCTAGGTGACAAAAAAATACAACATAAATTACTCTGATGTAGTTAGTTTATAAATAATAATGGGCCTATGTACTTACGTGGTAAGGGAATGAACCAATAGTATAATATTGAAACAAAAAACATAAATGAATAGAGATGAATGACTTTCACTGACAATCATACTTAAATTATGAATTATTATTAAGAGGGAATGAGCGTGAAAGGTTGCCGGGATATATTAAAAAAAGGAATGAATAAAATTAATGAAAAATAAAAATAATGATGAATTAGGAATTGTTAGATTAGAGCGATAAATTGAGAGAGTTGTTAAGCAACGAATATTGTAGTAAAAGAATTCAAAAAGGTTGGCAGCATGGATCTGAAAAGGCCACCATATACCACACAATCATAGTAAAATGGGGGAAGACAAGAGAGGAGACCAGAAGTTGGCATGTTTTTAATGGAAGATGTCAGGAATGATTAAGCAGTTTGAGAGTGGAAATAGATTCACAGGTGATATAGGAAATGTGATCTTTCCACAACTGAGTTTGGTCCTGGACCAAAACAAGGTTTTTGACTTACCCAGGTTCTGATTTGGTTCAAATCTTCCTGAATCAATAGCTAGGCGAATTCAAGTTCACTGGAAAGTAAGGATAGATAGATGATTGGAGGTTGCTGATGTATACACAGCACAGTAATGGAGAAATTGATTATCTCTGAGCTACACTGGAAAATGGAAGGGATGTAATGGTGGGGAAGGGAATCCCTCGATCAACGATCAGGGATAAGCAACACCTAGGACCGGACAGAGATGTAGAATTTGTACCAGCTGACGGCACTGTTAGAAAAGTACATAAAATGATAGTTTTGATAGACAGTTGGAGTCAAATGCTTTGGTGAAGTCAAAGACAATAACCATAAATATGTTTCTGGTCGTTGGTGAATTGGAGGTCTCGGATAATTCTGACAAGAGCAGATCGGGTGGAAAATCCAGATAGAAGGGGATTGAAATGCATTTCTAGAAGTGTAGACATTTTGGATCCAGTACTTAGGGGGTTTGGAAAGGTTAGGGAGGTTTAAGTGTTCTCCTATATGTCATAAACAGTCTCATACAAAGACCTGAAGCAGACATAAATAGTATGTGGAAATGTCCATAAATAAACTTTATGAAAACCTGACAACTCTTTTTCATTATCCTAAGCCGATCTGCCAACAAACTCTTCTACTCATTTCTACATTCACAACTAACAATGAACTTACAGTTAGAGAGTATTAATATTGGACAATAGTCTTTGGGGGAGGTGGGTTAGGAACTAACTTTATTTAATGGAAGGGCATTTGCTCTTTTCCAGGAAGAAGAAAATGTGGAACTTGTAGAAAAATTATAAATGTTAAGCAATATGTGAAAAATTGTAAAGAGACAGAACATCAGGAGTTGTAAAGGAATGCCATCAGGATCTACTTAATATGTTCTTGAATTCATAATCATGGAGATGTGGTCAGGAGATATGTGAGAGAAAAATAAAACCCCATTTGGCGCAAGAATGTAATTAAAAGAATATGCAAGGATTTAAGGCTGAAGATAGTGACTTGTGCTAGAAATTGGATTGGGCTAGATGGATGTTTTTCTTGGTGAGGTTGCATAGGGTTTTAATGAGAGATGAATCTTCAGGGTGCCTGTTGCAGATAAAGCTTCTTGTTGTGTTCCACCGCCTCATTAAATTTTCAATTTCCTGAGTAACCAAGGAGCTGGGTGCAGTGGGGGCTCAGAAAGTGGAGCATGCTTGTTAAGGATGGTGAGGAGCTTAGACATAAGGAAATAAATCACAAGATCAACAGAGGTGAAGGAACATAAGAGGTCCCATTACATTGTCTCCAGATTAGGTTGGATGGTCTTGAGAAAAGGTTAGAGAATTGACATTATGGTAGGTAATATTTATAGGAAAGGGAAGAGTGACATTAAGGGGAAAAGAGATTATGGGCTGAAAGATTAGTATGATGGGGAGTAGAATATTGGAAAACAAAGAGATTCAGGGAAGTCGTAAGGTTATATGTGGAATTCATCCTATTTTTACAATATTCTTTTCCCCTCCATGACAGAAATTGCTTTTTTACATTGGAAAAAGATAAGGGAAATTCCTTTCTAGCATTAAAGTGCTTTATAAAATCTTTTGACTTCTTTATAAAATGCATCCATATCATTTTACTAATACATTTTTTTTGTTATCATATTTTTTATTCTTACTGCATTCCTTCTCTTTTCTTTTTTCTGGAAATTTGGGTTACTATCCTACGTTTTTGTCTATGGGCCCATAATCAGTAAGAAGATTATGCAGTAGAAAGGAAGTAAACATATAATGTATTTCCAATGAGCAAGTGAACAGAAAATTTTTAGCTTTAACAATACAACTCATGACATGGTATAATTTAAACCATATTAAATATAATCCTCAGAGATTTGAAACCAAATTTACATACCATGAAGCAGTTAGGACCATTACACCATGTTTAAGCCTTTAGTTAGATAATTGTATGTGGTTGTAAGTGGTTCTAATATTGCCAGAAAAATATCTACCCTCCTTTTTCACTATCCAACTCTTATATTCTGACAATCTTATCCATGTTAAATGATTGAAGGTAATAACAAATTTCACTGTACAGAATTAAAATTAGGACAGTATACATCTGCAATAAAAAACAACAATCTGGAATAAGCCAATGGGCTTCAATGATATGAAGCATGGCAATGTAATCCAAAGTCACCTTTTTACAGTTGTTTTAGACTGTAGAAAATTCACAAATCTACCTAAAAGCTAAAAACAACTACACCCTCACTAAGAAAAAAAAAAAAAAATGTTATGTACAATCTAGAGTCGGTTAAGAAACAGTCACACCTTTTATCCGTGACGATGTAGTATAAAATATTCAGGGTTAAAGAATCAAAAACACTTGGTGGTGAAAAACAACAACTGAAATTTCGGAGTTAAGAGAAGTCAAATAAGCTTTTCTTGAAAATTTCCTTTATTAATGTACATTTGATTTAAATTTATAAATATGTAATCTCATATAATTATAAAAAATAGTTTTCACTGTTATAAGGATTTGGTCTGTAAATATGGAGTTGGTCAGAAACTCATTATCACTTTGTAAATTCTTTATCAGCTCTAAGTAGATTTATGTATATGCCATACAAAAACGAAAACACTCAATTAATTATTTGTTGTTATAGATATTTATTTAGTACAATAACCATTAATATTTTTGATTAATAGACACTAACCAACATCCACCAAGGTTCGAATGCAATTTTCAACATTATAATGCTGCGATGAGTTAAGCCATGGACACTGAGATACTCGAAATGCAGCATGCAGTAATTGAACAAATATTGGCTGTCTGGTCTAAAAAAAAAAAAATGATTCAATAAGACAATTACTAAAATTCTAAAATCTTAACTTGGATTTATATTTAAATGAAAATGTATGGTTCCTTGTTTATGAATACCTATATATTAGACAATATTGTTTGATATAACCATATGTATAAAAAAAAAATTAAAATTGAATACGTCAGCATAAATGTACTATTGTAAAGCCTGAATGCAATAAATCAAAAACATTTAACTGGCCTGAAATAAACTTTCTGAAAGTGTCCGTTAAGTATTATAATAGGTGAGGAAAATACAATGGACAGTGTTATATTCAGTATATAGAGTTATTGTCTAGTGATTTGAAAGACACCCAAACAATAAATTAGTCATATACTCGCTCATTTACAGGAGTTTACATAATTTTTTATTTAAAACTTAGGTTCTACTTTAATATTTATTAAACTGTAAAATGATCATGGAAATTGTGACTTTTGAATCTTTTATGTCATCCACCACAATGACAGACCACAAGATGATAACTCGAGCTTAATGTTATATACTTGTCTAATACAAAAATCCTTATTTTCCTATGTGCTTGATTTTATAAAAATTAATTGAGACCTCAATTTTTTCCTTTATAAATAGAATATAAATAATATCAGATTAAAGCTTGGACAAGCAACAAAAGAGATGAAAAAAGATGGAGGTACTAGTTTGATTAACCTATTCAACTTCTCTAAGTTATCACCTTCAGGTAAAAAAAATAATGTCATATGATAAAAAAATCATTAAACAAGAAAAGAAAACTAATTACTATAATTGAAAAAAACGTTTGAACCTGATGCAGACTGAGCAATGCCCCCTATTAATGGCACTTGAGATGAAACAGGGTTAAAAAGTGTGTGGACAAAAGAAAAGGTCCGAAGGTAAGAAAAGTTTTGGGCAGAAAAAATTAAAATATTTTTTTTTAAATAATAAAAATTTACAAAAAACTAAAAAATATGAAATATAATATGTATACAGCGCAATCTCACTAATATGAACACTTCAGCAATCCAAACTGCTGAGTTGAATCTATTTTATTTGATGTTTTGATTTAATATGAATTTCTTATAATGTGAAAGAAAGCAGATTTATATAGCAACTTTTCATAAACACTTCTATTTACAGTACCACATCATGATAAAGATACGTGTAGTACCACAAAATGGATACACAACTTCGACTTTAAAAGCTTTGAATCTAAAGGAAATGGTGTTTTTCCTTGCCGTAGCATAGGAGTCAATGAACCCAAAACTCATATGCACTTCTTGGAGTAACTTATTTGGCAAGGAATGTGTTTCTAAAGAAATTTCTGTCGATAAATCCTATCAGAAAATGATTTCTCACTAGATCAAAGAAATAAATCCTGCTGTTACTGTGAATGAAGAAGATGTGACTAAGTAGATTGAAGGAAATACAAAAAACGAGTTAAATTTCAAAACAGATGAGGAAAAATCGAACAAAGGCATTTTGGAAAAACCAAATGAAGAAAAGGAAGAAGAACAAAACCAGCAACCATCCTCTACCGCTACAATGAACATGAAGAAGTTACTGGAAATTTAAACAAGTACATGAAATGGGCAATGGAGAACAATGTACAGGGGCAGCAGATTTTTCTCCAGCGGCTTCGAGAAAAAGCTTAAAAAAAAATGTTAATTATATCAAAACTAACATCAATTACAAGTTTTTTTTACAGAAAATAAAAGTGTTTTCCCTAAATAAAATGCATCCGAACACATTAGATACATATATTATAGATATGTATGTACATATGTACTGTATATATGCAAGTATTACGGACTTTTATTAAATATTTTAATATACATTTACACAAATATTATGTATCACTGTATCACATACAATAAAAAGTATGTCTATTGTTTATTTTTCCCCAACCTCTATAATCCACATTTTCAATAATCCGAACACCCTCTAATAACAATTAGTTCGGATTAGCGAGACTGCACTGTGTATATATACACATACCTGTCGATGTGTGTGTGTACTGCCCCGCAAAAAAAAAAATGGTGCACTTAGAAAACTTCAAATATTTGCTTCCTAATAGAATTATTTTGGCTTTCAATTCTTTTTTAATTAATATTAAACGTATTCAGTGATAAGGTGCTATAAATATAAAGAAAAAACCCAATGATATTAAAAAAATTAAAAAAAAAATTATATACAGAAATTTCTATTTTGATTTCTTTTGTAACTGATATCTAAAAATTTAGCAAAAATTTATTTCAAGTTTTTTTTTTAGTTTTAATTGTTGACCAGAAAACATCGTAGAGCTCTCAAAGATATTAAACTCAGCGTATCTCTCACCAGAGAGAAGTGTGATTCACTAGGCAACAGGCACCTTACTGTTGCTCCATTCGTTTCCAAGTCCACATAAGGTGTTCCCGAGAAAATTCTGAACGATTTCTACGATGTTCTCTAGTAAAAAATGGCACTGATGCTGGTCTCTGAGGGTTTAAATTCACTTCAGCAAGTCTTCTTCTAACAGTTCCTGCACGTATTGCTCTACGAACAGTAGTTTAAGGTAAACTCAATCCACGGGCTGCATATACAGTTCGACCGTCTTCCACTTGAGCAATAACATTACAAAAAACCTTTTGCTAAATTTTGAGAGATCAGTTACATAAGAAATCAAAATAGAAATTGCTATATAATTTTTTTTTAAATAAATTTTTTGAATATTGATTAAGGTTTTCCTTCATATTTATAGCCTCTTTTATCACTGAAAACGTTTAATATTAATTTAAAAAGGATTGAAAGCCAAAATAATTCTATTAGGAAGCTGTATTTTTTTAAGAGTGCAACTTTTTTTGTGGGGCAGTGTATGTTATATAGCATATAGATGTATTATATTACATTCATTATTGAGATTTAAAACTAAAATATGAAAATCTATACATAAAAAAAATGTGAAATATTAAGACCAGAAAACTAATTATAATTTCAAAAAAATTATTATAAATCAAAAGAAAGCATGTGGATTAATAGTCAAGAAATAATAGGAAAAGTTTAACGTTGATAAGCGCACAAGGCAGCAGATAGCTTTGCCTCTCTTCCATTTAAGATGGAATTATAAACCTGCAGGAGGCAACTATGTGAACCTCTCTGTAATAGGTGCTAAAATTATAGATTGGCTTCTTTAACACACAAATAGTAGGGGTAAAAAGTAAGGGTGAGCATTGGAGAAAAACAAGATTATGAGCATATCTAAAACTATTATAGAAACAATAAAAATATCAAGTTCAAAATACCTGCACAGTGGTTGATTGATCAGAAAAAGGACTAGAAAAAAATGTAGTAATAATAGCCATAATAGTATTCGTGACATAATTTTCCATAGCAGTATCAGCATGCTTTCTATCATTCGTCATATTAGCTACTATACCCATATCAACAATAAAACTTTTTTCAAAAAGGCTCCACATATGATTAGAAGTATAAATTTCCTTCATTTCAACTTCAGTGTCAATATAGCAGTGATTCAAAAAATTTGTATATGCTTCTTTTACCTAAAATCAAAGCATATAAATATTAGATCAACAAGCAAAAGAAAAAAAAGAAAATATGACTGAAGAATTATAATCATAAAAATCCCTAATGGTCATGATCTACAAATGAAACAAAAGAAAAACTATCCTAGGTAATATAACATTTATAGTGGGAGCATCTGTCTATACAAATAGGGGGTGATAAAGTCTTCATCTTAGCTAAGTTTTCTGCAGATGGGTGACTTACGACTGGTGCTGAAGTTACGGACTGCTGGTGACATCAAGCTATATGTGTGGAAAGACACCATGGGAGACATCTGGCGATGCTGGATGAAGACAAGGACCAAATCGATCAGATAGCCTTCAACTCATTAAGGTTATGCAAAGTGAATGTTCGAAATGTACTCCTGCATAGGTTTAAATGCTAAACTACCCACATCACTTTAGTCTCTCTCATATTTTAGTTTTGCCTTTTACAGTCATTTAAATTTAAATTTATTGACTTTTAGTAATTATAGCCCATTTAAGTCCGAACACATGATACATGGTTACAGGATGTTGAGATCTATAATTTGATATCCTACTCAATATGATAAGAAAATATTTATTTTTTAATTAACAAGTAATTGATTGACGATCTTCAGGGGTTGGTTATATTTTTATCATAAATGATCCATTAAATGAAACTACCGTATAACTTAATGATCAATGCTATCCTCTTGTCCCTTGCAGTATTAAGGGGTTGAGCACAAAAGCTTCAAAGCATCTTGTACAGACTACATTTTCTTCATAAAATTTAACATATTTCTCCGGAATAGACATTTATTCCCTATCTATGATGTCAGCAGGTCTGTAACCATTTGTTTTGAATCTTTATGTATGCGTGCTGATTTCAGTGCAACATATTCTTATTCATACATTGTTTCATTAGATATTTACCAACTAGCCATTCTTAAGTAGCAAGTTCAAATGATGTCAGCCTAACTGGCCAGGATGGTAGTATGGTTTTACTACAATCATCCCTTCCTGGTTTGTGTAAAAATATTATGCTTAACACTCCTTTGGGTAGCCAGAATAATGTTCCACACAATTGTGACATTTTTCACCTAGGCCTTAAGTCTTGACTCTCTGTAAACATACTTGCTTGTCCAGTGGGACAACCCACTACCTACTAGGTCTGGGCCTTCACAAAGCCTCATTAGGAGTTTTTATAACTTTCAAAGCTTCATACAACCCCAATATTTCCACACTATCGTACACTGATCTTAAGTCTACAAACAGGAGGTAGGTGACCGTTTCTCCACATTTCTCCAGAATCATTCTCATAGCAAATATCTGGTTAGTTTTTGATTGGCCTCTTCTCAATCCTGATCCTGATAGAATATTGAAAATAATTTAAAGTCATATGATAAAAGTGTTATATTTCTAAAATGTTTGCATTCTGTTTAATCTCCCTACTTGTGCAGTAAATAGATAATGGCTTTAATCCACTCTCCTGAGATGTCCTTTTGTTCCCAGATTGTGAGAATAACATCATATAGTATCCTCTTCTTCTTTTCTCTGGCATACTTGAGGAGCCTGGAAGCTATCCAAACCAGGTGCTCTGACGGCTTCTTTTAGTTCATTCTCATTGTGGCAGTTCTGCATCATTTTCAAGATTGTCTTCTTGATCTGCTGCAGTAAGTTGTTGGGCTACAAAAATAGCCTGTTTTGTATTTCAAACTATTACGTATATTTATTAGGTGGAGTGAAGCATAAAAGTAAAAATATAAATACTAGAACTGAACCAGAATGAACATTAATCATCAGATCTTTGTCCGAAGATAAGCACAAGGTGCCAACAATTTTAATAAAAATAAATATTACATCTAAAATAATACTAGGCTAGCATAACCACTGTATTACAATTTAAGTTTAATATAAAAGTTATATATATACTTCCGGGATGCAATCTGGATGTGAAACCATAGCTACAATATCGTCAAGAGGTAATAGTGAATGGCATTTTATCTCTGTGTATACATTTTTCCCCATGGTACAACAAGCAAGAAGTTTCACTAACTCAATGTGGTACCTAGAAAAAGGAAATATTTAATAAACACAAATGAGAATATTATTTCCAGAAAGATTTTTTTTTATGGGCCTCTCCAAAGGGAGCCATGGAAAAGGTCCCATGGCAAACCAATGGAGAAGGCTAAGGGGTGACCAAGTGAGCAGGTGGGTTGCGGCATGTAGAGCCTTCCTAGGTCTGTCCCTTCAGATCAACGGAAAGTGAGTAGCAAAGACAAACCTACCCCTTCTGGTCCCACCTCCAGGACTCACCACTGCGTCCTTGTAAACTGCAAAGGACACATCAGCCGGCGAGCACAGAGCAGGTGGAAGAGAAAAATCAGTGATGGAAAACCGAGCAAAGGTCTGTACAGTGAATCACTGAAGAGGGAACTCCAGGTGATTATAGGAGATGAGGAGGCCACCCAAATCACTATGGACGAGGCAGATAACATATGGTCCCTTATAGTTAAGGCTATCATGGACTATTACAGCAAAAGAAGCGAGGAACTCCATTTCATAAACTCTGGGTTATCAGTCAGGCTGGTTCAGCCTTGTGACAAAAACGATGGGCCAGAGTGGATTTTGAAGTAAAAGCCTCCACAGGTAAGACCTATGCAGTATACAATGCGACCGAGGCTCCCAGCTGGGTCAAGATCTACAGGCTAGATCTTGCTTAGGTCTGATACAGTGGAACTTCCTTAGAACATACAGTATGTCGTAGGGAGTAACAGGAAGCTGGAAGTTACATCATGGAAACATCTTGAAGCTAACGACTCTGCAGGTGACTGGAGGGATCACTTCCGCTGCAATATGGGGAAATATGTGTCCCCATATCTTATGAAGAATTGAGGAAAAGTTTTATTCAATGTTAATGTTTTTAGTTTGGTTCTTAATTACCCTAATTAGGTGATGTAATAAATCAATAGATAGGAATTTTTTTTTAAAGTATATGAACGTATCAATAGTTAATAGTTAAAGGAAAATTTTATAAGGAGTGGAAAAGTTTAAGGGAAAGTTAAATCCAATTGGCCACTAGCAACTGATCCTTAATAGGAATTACTCCCTGGGACAAACAGATTGGTTAGTTTGGTTGGAAGGTTGCGTGACTTAAATCCCCTCCCTTCCTATATGTATGTATATATTCACTGTATGCTATAATTAAACAATTTAGAAGAAACCTAAACGTAAAACTAAAAATATGAACACCGAATTTCCTTCATGTAGTCTATTTTATGTATATAATATTACGTTTTTATTTCTTTTGTAATTTATATTTAACTTTAATCTTAATCTGAGGTTCTGTTAATATAAAAAGGAAACTTCTGGCAAAAGGAAAAATTGTTTATTTACACATATATTCATTAATTTAATATATAAATAAGTACTTACGTTTGTTCAATAACACTATTAAAAACTAAAGTTAAATTGCACCTTATTACTAATGCGACTGGCCAGTTTTTCTTTGGTATGTTCTATATGTGGTGCTTCTTTGTGTGTCCTTTGGCGCATTCTTCTTTGTCTTCTAGTCTCGCTTTGTCTCAAGCATGGGTGTATACCTCGTGCTGAGCGTGGTCCTGGTGCGTCTTCTCTCATTCTCGATCCGGATCAAAGTGAATAAGCCCTCGGCTTCTCCTTGGCTCTCATCTCTCCTATCTTTCCACTGCCTTCTTGATCTTTTAACTGGTTGTCCAATGCCAGTTGTTTCAGATATTATTAATTTTTCTTGTTTTGAAGTTAATAAATCCAATATTAATATATTTATATTTAATTATTTACATGATCAATATTAATAGTCGATATAACGGCAATAAAAACGTTCATCCTTTCATAGCCATGAACCACGGATCGTTTTTACGTTCTTCAATGCTCGCTAATTTTGAGTTTATCACAAAGACACCATAAAAACTCACATCAAAATATCACAACAATCGGGCCCGCTGCGATTTAAAAATTTTTTTGACCTTGTCTATAAATTTTTTTTGTTTCACTTCACTATTGATTTTACTTTCACTTGTTCATCACTTTAACAATTTGGATTTTCTTACAATTAAATTACAATACCAAAATGTGTCACCAAAATTTTACATGTCTCCAAAGGTAATTGTACCATACAGAGATTTTAACATTTAATTATATTACAATAATTTTTTTAATTTTCAAGTCTTTACATTGCTTGATTGGCATTATTTTCATAATAAGATTTTAAATTAATTTTAATTCTCAAGTTTTTAGATATATTTTAACATATTTTCAAATTTGATTGTACAAATAAACATTCCAACATTGAAATACAATACAATAAACTTCAATTTCCAAATTTTTAAATGTGCCTGATTTCCATTATTTTATAATAGATTTTTCTATTAATTTTAATTTTTTTTTTTTTTAATATAGATCACTTTTTGTATGTCATCCGATTAGCATTATTTTCATAATAATAAAATAAAACTTTTTTTTTATAATTAAACTCTATTGCACAAAAAACATCCCTGAAATTGTTTCTAAAATCTTTCCATTTGTTTATTTTCATGTTGTTCCAACTATACTCGCAAAAAGGGTTTTCACTAAAATGATATGAAACTTTGAATTCGAATTTATCCCAATCCAAACTTTTACCTTTTGTATTTTTTAATTTACTTAGTTTCTACTGGGTCATATTTTTTAAATTGAAGTTCTAACTTATTATAACTACCTTTTACACGTATTATATCACGATCAATTACCGGTTTAGGTTCACTAGAGTTACTCGTCGTTTTAATTGTTTTTTGTTCCATTATACTATTTATAACCTATATTTCCTTCTCCTTTTTATTACCTTTATCATTATTTTCTTTTTTATATGTACCTAAATCATTTTTAATTAATTTTTGTTCATAATATACGAGTTTATTTTCAGTTTCTAAGTTATCTTCTTTAAAATCATTTTTCTGATTTTCCGGTTCCGGTTTTAAATCTGTTTCTAAAGGATGTATTTTTTTATCAAGGGTTATATTAAATTCTTTGAAAGAGTTTTGTAATTTTTGCTCAAAGATTTCCAATTTATTGTCAACTTTTACAAATTTTTCATCAAGTTTTTCGTCAAAAATGTTTGTTAAATTTTTTGTCAATACTACGTATACTTTCCATCATTACTCTAAACATATTTTCCATCTTACTTTCCTCCCAACTTGATTCATCTAAACTAAAATTTTGATCATTATTTGATACGCTTTCCATGACTGAACTTTAAACAATATAAATGCCTACCACAAAAATTTTTTAACTTTAGATTCTAACCCTTATATCAAAATTAAACATAATTTTTGTGACACTTATCTAAGCAATCCTTTAACCCGATTTCCTCATTAACACGTCCTTACGTCGCGGGCCAAATATTACGTTTTCCATTATCTTTTATATATTTTATATTTAACTTTAACCTGAGGTTTTACAGAGGTTCTGTTAATAAAAGAAAGAATTCTGGTAAAAGGAAAAATTGTTTAATTACACATATATTCATTAATTTAATATACAAATAAGTACGTACGTTGGTAAATAACACTATTAAAAACTAAAATTAGATTGTACCTTATTACTATCGCGACTGGCCAGTTTTTCTTTGTTGTGTATCCTTTGTTCTCAGCTGCAGCGCGTTGTTCCCATACGTCTCGTCTTCTTGGTTGGTGCCAATTTTGAGTTTATCTCAAAGACACCATCAAAACTCACAAAATCAAAATATCACAACAAAATATATACTTATAAGTTATGGCTAGTGAGACGGCAATGTTAAGCCTAATTCCACATAGCCTAATATAAACAAACCCGTAATGTATATAAAGACAATCAGGAGAATAAAGTCAGATATAAACCGGAGCATTGTGTATTATTCGTAACCTCTTTATTCATTCTTTTTTTTTTATCGTCTACAGCTGGGAGAAGATAACTGGTGCCGAAACCCGGGAGGTACAAGTATTTGGGAAAACAACGTGCGAGTAAACATTTTTTTTTGCGGTTGTTTTATTGGTGCCGAAAAATTGACCTACTAACATGGTGGTGACATTAGGTTCGGGGGCCTAGGGAAGTGCCTGAATTACCTAGTGAAACGATGGCCGAAGCTCATGGGAACTCCGTGGCTTGGATGAAGGTGTGAGAGGCGACGTTGCAGGACCTGAGGAGAACAGTATCGGACCTGGAAAAATTCTCGGGAGAGCTGGGCGAATTAAACCACTTCATCAATGGTGGCGATAGGGTCATGAAACAGGTAGAGGTGAAGGCTTACTCGACTCTGGCGACGCAAAATCAATTAAATCAGACCTAATGTGCAGAATAAAAAGGAATGTGCTAAACCTAATTCAGGCTGATGAAGACACCCCATGGGCTGCGATAAAAAGAAGACTATAGAAGGCAGATGGACACCAGAAGAGGACATCTCCCAGATGTTCAGGGAGACCAGACAGCCGAATCAAACAAAAGTACATTACGCCGGAGAACTTTTGGCTAGGTTCAACAAGATAACTCAAAAAATGAGAGAAACGGTGAACCTAGTAGAAGTGGAAACCAGTATGGCATTCCTGCCATCGACCATCCTAAAGGTACAATTAGCCAGGGAAACAGGTAAGAGAGATAGTCTACCGGGAGACCCATCATTCATTGAGTGCCCCCAAGATTTAATGGACCGAGACCCAGCGGGAGGAAGGACAGAAGATGTCACGGATCTAGGAGAATTGGTCACCTAGTGGCGCAGTGCACGCGCATGAAATATTTTGAGTGTGGATTGCTATACAGTGTCGATACATTTTCCAGCGAGCAGACCGTTATAGGCCGGAAACGATGGAGGTAAACGCACAGGGGGTGTGGAGGAGAACCAGAACGCCCTCCGAATCGTCGAGAAAACTACGAGAGCGTCGGAGATGGAAGAAGAAGAAGAGGGACCCAGGAGCAGCAGAGGAGAGGGTGGAGAGGACGGCAGGTACTACGGAAAGAGCAGACAACAGGGTATGAAAGGAGGAAGGAAACGTCAAGCGGTGGCCTAAGGAGCGAGCTGGCAGAGGGGTGACCGCACGTTAAGAATCTACAGCGTGAGAGTGAATTACGGCGGTATACCCATTATCCGAGTGGCGAGAGGAGTGAGATGCCTGGTAGACACTGGGAGTTTCTGTACAATTCTCAGCAGGAACGCGGCGGCGGACAGATTGTGTGTCGGCCGGGGGGGGGGGGGTCGCAGATCCGGGCATGGGTGTGTAAGCTTATCCCCCTAGGAGGGGCAAAATAGAAGGTGAATTGATGATGAGATTGGATAGGAGGGCAGAGAAGGACGAAAATTTAAAAATACATGTGGTGGTGAAGATGCCTCGCGATTACGAAGGTATCATAGGGTGCGACCTCTTGGGAAGGGTAGGAGCAAAAGTGAAGTGCAGGGACGGAACGTGGGCTATCCAACTGGGAAAGTCATACCGGTGTATGGGGACCGTAGGGGACGGAAAAGAGAGCGATCAATCGGGAGGACAACTGGGAACGAGCAATTGAGTGGGAGTACGCCGATATTATTTTCAAGGATGGGGACAAATTGGGAGTGACGGGGGAAACAGTCCATGAGATCCCGCGGAAGCAGGAGAGCATGACTTACATCAAAGAGAAACGATACCCGCAGGCGCTGTGGCAGCCTAAATAGGAGGAAATTGAGGAATTGAAAAGACAGGCATCATAGTAGATAGTACGACCCCATACAACAGTCCCTTGTGGACAGTGAAAAAGAAAGGGTCGTCCGGTGATGAAAAATACCACGTAATCATAGACTACAGGCAATTAAATGACAATACTATAGCTAAAAAAAATACCCCATTTCTCGCTTTGAAGACATCCTGGACCGTCTAAGTGGAGCAACAATATTTAGTACACTGTACCTGAAGGCGGGTTGCCATGAAATTCGGATACGTTGTAGAGACCAACACAAATGGCATTCAAATTAGAGCGGGGACACTACAAATTCACCAGAATGCCATTTGGGTTCCAGAACGCGCCAATAATGTTCCAGAGGCTTGGACAAATTTTCGGATTTTTTTTTATCATTTTGGATTGAGGAGTCGTACGCCAGATATACATGGACGATCTCCTGGTCTTCAGTCGAGATGAGGTAGAACACCAAGACCATCTACGACATGTTGTTGACAGGATTAGGCAATTCGGACTGAAACTGCCTGCAGAGAAGTCGCTCGTGGGACAAGAGCAGGTGAGATTTTTAGGCCACATAATTTCCAGAGGAGTGCAACCCGATCGTGGGAAGGTGGAGGCAATCCAGTGGATGACTATCCCGAAAGACCTAAAAATAATCCGGCACTTACTCGGATCCCTGAACTACTACCGCAGATTCCAGAAATGACAGAGTACCTTGTCCCTATTAACAATCTCCTTAAGAAAGGACAAAAATCGTCATTACCCCGGTAATGGAGAATAATATACGACGTTGCATGGAGCGGCTACAGGGGGAGCCTATACTAGCCTTTCAAGAAGTACGGCCGCTGCAAGATCTTCAAGATTTGGTTGCCACAGGGGATCAACGATGATATGATTTGTCGCGCCCTGAAAGACGCACCACATATATGTGGGAAATGCGACCATCTGGGACCGCATCAAACGCCTATGGAGGACGTTCCTTCGATGTACCCTCAAGGTGAAGACAGTCAAACAAGAAAGGCGGCATAGAGAAGTGACCCTTGCATTCTACCAGGGAAAGACAAACCACCGGGGAATCGACGCTACCCTGCAAGCATTGAAGTGAAGGCTTGAGTACAAGAAACGGCGACAGGTGGCGTGCGACAACCTCCATATCCTGGTCAAACTCAAAATCGGCGTGCTCATGTACCGGAGAAAAGGGTCCAACAAGGGTAAGGAACTAGTGCGGTATGAGGGTCCTTTCCGAGTGATCGCTCTCCCCGAACATAACGTGGTCACGGTCGAAAGCGTTACTCCCCCAATCAAACGGCGTACGGTACATGTAGAACAGCTAAAATTCGTCGTCGACACATAATGCTGGTGTGTGTCGCAGGTAATGGACATCAATTTGAGATATGTGACCTCAGCGTACCAGTCCCGAGAGGCATATACATATTTTTTTATTGTTGTGTTGTGTTTTTTTTTGTGTATGCCTGTGCCATAGTGATTTTAGAAATACCTGGCAATGGTAGGCCTAATACCACTTAGCCCCATGTAAACAAAGGCTGTAAATAGAGATGGAGGCTTAGAAGCGGAATAAAGACAGTTTAAACCTAGCCGTTGTTCAGATATCATTTCCCTTTACTCTCGTTCTCTTTGTTTTAATCGTCTAAAGCCGATAGACGATAACTTATATATATATATATATATTATTCTAATATTTGTTTATTTATTAATAATAATAATTTAATTATATTTTCTTTTCATATAATTTAAAAAAACTTTATATTTATAACTTTTACGTTATCTCAGGGTTCTGTTAATAATTATATAGGAAACTTCTGGCAAAAGGAATATTGGTTTTATTTACACACATTAAGATATAAAAATTGATATACAAATAAATTACGTACTAAAAATTACTGTTAAGATTAAAATTACGTATTATACTGGTGTATCTTTGTGTTGATATCTTCGATGGTCGTCTTCATTTGCGGGATCCAGATTAGTGTCTTCTAAGATGCAGCGCGTGATCTGATGTGTCTCGCTGTCGACTTGATTGTGTCGAGCGTAGCCTTCTTCCGGTAGTGTCTGCTCCTCGTGTAGGTCAAAAACTGAATGAGGCCGAGTCTGGCTCGAATTCCGTCTTTTATAGTCCCATCTCCGCCATATTGATATCTTGTCTTCTAATGTCCGTTGTTTTGAATATTTATACTTTGCTTAATTTACGTAGTTTATAAAATAAATGTTTACATTAGTTATGATATTATTTTTATTATAAATATTAATAATTAATATGACGACAATAAAAACGTTCATACTTCATATAGATAACCCACAGATCGTTATTACGTTATTCAATGCTTGCTAATTCCGAGTTTATTTAAACAAACATCTTTAAAAATCATCATATTAAAATATCACAACAATATATATATATATATGTAAAGAAAACACATGCTTTTCTTAAGTTTATATTTGCCGCCGCTGAGCATCTAACTATAGACACCAGATGTCAGGTCGGACAGCTGTGATAGACTGTTAACCACATGGAAGGATTTTATTTTAATTTAGTTATCAAGAAGAACCTGAAATACCGATATAAGGACTTTTAATGTCGTTTCTGTTGTATTTTCAGGTGAGATGAATGTTTTGTAATTTTGTTTAAAATTGTAAATACGAATTATAAATAAACTGTTGTATTTTCAGAACCGCATTTCAGTCTCTATTTCCACCAAAGGTGAAACCTCATTATAAAACGACATTATCTGCAACTAATTCAGGAGAGATGGAGAAATTGAGGTTTGATTTTGCTATAAAACCAACGGCAGATGGAAAATCAAATGTTATGTGCATTACGTCGATAGCTACGCCTGATGGACGGATTTTTGAAATACCACCCGATTTTCAACTTGCGAATCTACATCAAGAAATCACAAACACTCCAAACTATGCCAAGGTAAAAAAATCATTAACTAAAAGACATCAAACAAGAAAAATATGGATAACCTTAACGGGGAATTTATCAAAAATATACTTAGATAATGAAAATAATTTACAATTTAATGATATCTACCTAGAGGAAAATATCGAAAATTCAGATACTTCAGAACATAAACCTAGTGGTCAAACGCTAGAAAAACTATTGGAGAAATTTCTTGACGATAAACAAACAAAATCTGAAACAAAAAATTTAGGTAACATATCAAAAGATTTCATGATAGATAAATTTTCGGGTAGAAGCCAAGATGCAAACCAGTGGATTGGGGTTTTTAATACAGAATGTCAACGTTTCAAAATCGAAGACGACACAAAGAAGATTGAAATTTTAAAACATTTTCTGGAATACTCGGGTATGGAGTGGTACAGCTGCATGTTAATGAAACTTACAGTGGAATCTGAATGGGACACATGGGAAAAAAATTTTTGTGGGACTTTTGCAAACAAAGGGTGGTCACCCATTAGATATGCTCTCGCTTTTAAATATCAAGGGGGCTCATTGCTTGAATATGCCCTAAAAAAGGAAAAATTATTGCTTGAAGTAAGGAAATCAATTGATACTGGGACATGTATAGACCTAATAGCTTTCGGATTACCTAATAATGTGGCTGATAAAATTGACAGAGCACCTTTAAAAGGAACGGAAGATCTGTACAATGAAATAGGGAAATTAGAACATCTTGTTGAGAAGAATAAATATGGAAAAAAAAGTGTTATATATTCTGACTCAAAATTTAAACATATTGAAGAAAAAAAGCCATGCCGAATCTGTGTTGAGAAAAAAGGGAAACGATTTTACCATCCTGAGGAAAATTGTTGGTTTAAAGAGAAAAGTCAAAAAGCAGCTCTGAGATCTGTGAATAACTCTGAATTGGAAATTGAACTGAATGAGAAGAATCCAAAAACACTAGAGGTGCCACCATTAATCAAAGTCAAATTGCTATTGAATGATACTTTGAAAGTTTCTGGAATTTATGATTCTGGTTCGAATGTGTCATTAATTAATGCGAAATTACTGAAAATAAAGCCAAAACAATTTACAAGTAATACACAAATAGTAAACTTGAAGACTATCAATGGTGAGAAGAAAACAAAAGGTATGATAACACTAAAAATAAAAATTTACAATATAGAGAGAGTTATGGATATATTTGTAGTCGATAATGATAACTTTAACTACGATTTTCTAATTGGTTTGGATTGTATCAAACATTTCAAATTGATACAAAATGAAGAATTAAAAATCAAACAATGTAACAACCCAGAAAGCAAGAAAATGGCTTCAAATGAAGAGGATATAAAAAACAATAACTACAAAAAAAATAGCAATTCGAATTTAACAGGTAATAATTACATTCCTGATAAACTAGGTGAACAAAATGAAGATTTTGTTTTGTTAAATTCTGAAAAACAAGAAACTAGACACATGGACAAATGTGAAATCAATTTCAATGAACATATTAACACAGATGAATTTGAAATTATAGTAGACCATCTAGATTTATACAAAAAAATAGAAATTGACAAGTTGATAGAAAAATATAAACCGGTCTTCGCCAAAGATAAATATGATGTTGGTACTGTGAAACATTATGAAGCTCATATTGACTTGATGGTGGACAAATACTGTTATAAACGTCCATACAGATGCACAGTGGAAGATAGAAGACAAATAGAAAACCAAATATCAAAACTATTAGAGAAGAATTTGATTGAGGAATCTTACAGCCCATTTGCTGCCCCAGTTACTCTGGCATATAAAAAAGAAGATGAACAAAAATCAAGGCTATGTATAGATTTCAGAGAATTGAACAAAATTGTCGTCCCTCAATCACAACCTTTTCCGTTGATTGAGGATTTGATGGTAAAAACTGTGAACTGTAGATATTTTTCTACTTTTGACATAAATTCAGCATTTTGGTCAATTCCTTTGAAAATTCAAGATAGATACAAAACTGCATTTGTTACACAACAAGGTCACTTTCAATGGACATGTCTCCCATTTGGATTAAAGACTGCTCCGGCTATTTTCCAAAGAATATTGAGCAACATCATAAGAAAATACAAACTTTCTGATTTTGCAGTAAATTTTATAGACGATATATTAATTTTTTCCAAAACTTTTGAAGAGCATATACTACATCTATCAAGATTGCTGGAGGCAATTCTAACAGAAGGTTTTAGACTAAAATTTTCGAAGTGTACTTTTGCAAATAAGTATGCCAAATATTTAGGTCATATAATAGAAAACAATTCAATCAGGCCTCTGAAAGATTATTTAACCGCTGTCAAGAACTTTCCAGTTCCAGAAACGAAAAAAAATATACGTCAATTCCTAGGAAAAGTAAATTTTCATCATAAATTTGTACCACACAGTGCAATTATCCTGGAGCCATTACACAATTTGTTACGGAAAGATGTGAAATTCTTATGGTCCACAGAATGTCAGGAATCATTTGATCAAATAAAGGCATTGTTATGTTCAGAACCAATTCTACAGATCTTTGACCCTGAACTACCTATAAATATTTACACAGATGCTAGTATTAGAGGAGTGGGAGCAGTGCTGAAACAAGAAGATAAAAATGGGGACAGTAAGCCGGTTGCTTACTTTTCAAAAAAGTTAACTGAAGCACAAAAAAAGAAAAAAGCAATATACCTTGAGTGTTTGGCAATAAAGGAAGCTGTGAAATATTGGCAGCACTGGCTTATGGGAAACGAATTTATAGTCTACTCGGATCATAAACCATTAGAAAATTTGAACATCAAAGCCAGAACTGATGAAGAACTAGGGGATTTGATGTATTATTTATCTCAATATAATTTTAAAATCAAGTATAACCCGGGAAAATTGAACCAAGAAGCAGACTGTTTAAGCCGAAACCCGGTTTTAGAACCCTATGAAAATACTGAAGATTTTTTGAAAGTAATCAATTTAATAAACCTAGAAGACATAAAAAATGACCAAAACACAAATCTAGACTTACAAACTAGAAAACTTATATTGGAAAATGAAATTTACTACAAAAAGAATAAAAGAAGAAAAAAAATCGAACTATCAGAAGAACTTAGCAAAACTCTAATAAAGGATGTCCACAATACTTACTGCCACATTGGGAGAACCCAGGTAACAAATAAAATAACACCATTCTACACATCAAAAAATATTATAAAAAACATTAAACAAATTTGTAATGAATGTGAAATTTGTTTAAAAAACAAATCAAGGAGGAAACCAAAATATGGTTTAATGTCATACTTAGGTCCATCAACACGCCCCTTTGAAATTATATCTATTGATACCATTGGAGGCTTTGGAGGATCACGATCAACAAACAAATACTTACATCTCCTAGTTGATCATTTCACAAGATACGCTTATATTACAACATCAAAAACACAAAGCTCCAGCGATTTTATAACACTAATAAAAAAAGTCACACAAGATAACACTGTTGGTGTGGTGTTAACAGACCAATACCCTGGCTTAAATTCCAAAGAGTTTAAACAATTTTTGAAGAACGAGAACATAAGAATGGTTTTCACTGCTGTGGATGCACCATTTTCAAACGGACTTAACGAAAGGCTAAATCAAACTTTAGTCAATAGGATAAGATGTAAAATAAATGAAAGTGATCAGAAAACAGCGTGGACTACTATTGCACAGAAATGCGTAGAAAAATATAACGCAACAGAACACACAGTCACTAAGTTTGCACCAAAATATCTTTTGGAAGGCGAAAATGTGAATATTCTACCACTCGAATTGATATCACAAAGTTCAAAAGAAGACCTGGAAAGAGATAGGAAACTTGCTCTTGAAAACACAATAAAATCACATAATTATAATAAAAGAATATTCGACCGGCATAGGAAAGAATACATAATGGAAGTAGGCGACAGAGTCTTCGTGGAAAATGGAAACCGATTAAATAGGAGAAAATTGGAAGAATTGAGGATTGGACCTTATAATATTCTGAAGAAGATCTCCAATTCAATCTATGAAGTTGATACAGGACACAGGAAAGCAGAATCGAACCTCTACCATATTACGAAACTGTGTCCAGTGATCATTGATAAATGAACGGTTACGTACGGTGTCATTTGTGATTGTTTTTTTTCTAAAGGGGGGGGGAGATGTAAAGAAAACACATGCTTTTCTTAAGTTTATATTTGCCGCCGCTGAGCATCTAACTATAGACACCAGATGTCAGGTCGGACAGCTGTGATAGACTGTTAACCACATGGAAGGATTTTATTTTAATTTAGTTATCAAGAAGAACCTGAAATACCGATATAAGGACTTTTAATGTCGTTTCTGTTGTATTTTCAGGTGAGATGAATGTTTTGTAATTTTGTTTAAAATTGTAAATACGAATTATAAATAAACTGTTGTATTTTCAGAACCGCATTTCAGTCTCTATTTCCACCAAAGGTGAAACCTCATTATATATATATATATACGTATATTTGAGGCTGGTATAGGGTAAAGAACTAAGAACTACCATCACTCTCCTCTACTCCACTACTTTTGTGGTTTCATCCCAAGCTAAAAAACAACGCGGACTTACTTGACACGGAGGAGATAAAACCTCTTGGATGAATGTGGATGGCACTGGACCAATGATGTTGGAAACTGAGGACTATCCTAAGAGAGTAATGTTTGTATTGGTCATTGAAAACCACATCGAGTTATTAATTAGTAATGTACCAAAGTCTGTTACCAATTTATGTGAATACTATGCCATAGTTCAAGCCAATTAATTTCAATATTCTAGTTCTGTTAAATATACTTATAAAGGAAAGTTAATAGTTAAGGACAAGTGGTTATAAGTGTTTTTATATATCACCAACCAGTAATATTTTGTTTAGTATAATAATAATATTTTCATTTTGATATTCTCTGTTGGTAGAGAATGATGATTAAATCTATCATGCACATTCCCAAGTGTTGTTGGGTTATTTTTCTAAATCTATAATGTTTTTTTTCTATCTAATAAAATCTAGATGTTCATGGTTCTTCACATATTGTGTTTTTTATCTCTCAAGCTCATTTATT
Organism: Acanthosoma haemorrhoidale; assembly: GCA_930367205.1. Taxonomy (NCBI): domain Eukaryota; kingdom Metazoa; phylum Arthropoda; class Insecta; order Hemiptera; family Acanthosomatidae; genus Acanthosoma; species Acanthosoma haemorrhoidale. Next base: position 41,399,008 of record OV884009.1, read on the forward strand.
CATATTAATGTTCTATCATGCCAGTAGCTGGACATAATAAGAGGTATCATTAGATGTTTTTAATTGATAATTAAGGATTTTCAATAAATACGTTTTTATTTATCAGCCACCATATACTTTGGATGAACGAAAAGTGGACAAAATTAACATAATTAATATAATAAACAGATTTTTCATTTTTTTTTTATTAATTTCCGAATTATTACAAATATTATAAGGGCTGAATGTTTTCTAAAGTTGGTGGCTACACTAAGTGGTCATCCGAGATCATAACGCTCTTTGGAGCATGAGTTCTACAGTATTTAATTGATTGGTGGTTGGTGTTTAATTAAATTAACCCATACTTTTACAACTTCCACTGTACAGCCTAGGCCCTAATTAAATATTGCATCACATTAGCAAAAAGTATGCTGAAACCCTAGACAAACTGGTTGGAGGATCTGTTCCATAATCGAATATTTAAGGTCAATTGGAGTTCTACCTCTTTACTAGGAGATCCAGATAAAGAGCAAGATAGAGAGAGAGCGGTCTTAGACTCTCCCTTCTGCCCCCATGAATTAGGTAAATCAGATTAATTTACATCACAGTAAATTAGCAACACCCAACCTATAACAATTTATAGTGGGAAAGAAGGAATCCCTTACACTAATCCAGGAACCCTATGTTTTCATGAAAAGGATAATCAGCGGGTTCAGCAACACAGGGAGCAAAGTGCTTCCTGAAAACTGTAAAAACTATAAGTGCAGAGATTCTGACACCAGAGGATTTAAGAACTGTGCGATTACCATTTCTTAGTGCTAATGCTAAAATGCTAAATTCCAAACGCATAGTAGTATCCAAGTATTTCCCAGCTTTAGTAACTCAAGAGATATATAAAGTCATTAGCTACAGAAGGCAGAAGGGCACCCTAATTATGTAGGGAGGTGACATTATTGCCCCGAAACAGTATGAGAAAGCACAAATATCATCAAAAGTGGGGAAATCCTCATCATAACTTGTTTCCTACTTAAAAATATTAAACAAAAGATCAAAGACAACTTTCGTCTACAGGATCCCGAGGGAAGTCCCGGATATCACAATGGCTGGCCTCCAGGAATATCCCAGAATCCATTTGCAACCAAGGGCAATCCTCTGATCACAGAGTGACCCAAAGACAGATTGCTTCTTATCAAAACAAGTTACAGGAATCCCCATAACACTGATTGGAATCTCTATTCACTCCTAACTCTCTCAATTGGAACTCATGGTGAGATCCTTCAAGGCTTCTGTGTACCCTTATCCCAGCCTTCAACTTACTCAGAAGCATGACACGTCAATAAAGTTTATCGTTTCAACTTTCACACGACTGAAACTACACTGAAGTTGCCAGGCAGACTGGGATTTGTCATGTGCCATTGAATTTATCTGGGACAAAACCACACAGAAGGCTTTCAAGGATGAAATCTGATGGAGTAAACTGGAGAGCTGGCAGAAGTTCTGTGGGGAGATAGACAACTTTGCTGACAGAGATAGAAACCGAATTTCCTGAAATAACTCTGGTGCATCATCCACATTCTCATGTAACATACTTAGTTTCTTTATTCATTTTTTCCCCTCAATAAAATTAAATCCATTACCCTCAATTAAATCAGGAATCAGGGCATCATTTACTTTATACTTGTTTGTTAAAGTGTAGATTGGAATAAAGGATAAAATAATTTTTTACATCATAGATTAATAGTTAAATATTACTTTTAGGTTTTTTATTTGATGCTATAAGATGAGGATTTTAAGATAGTTTCCCTCTTTTTTTCTTGTTAAAGTCGAGCAAGGATGGTTAACACATAGTATATGAGAAGATATAACTCATTTAAACTGTAAATTTTTTATGTCCCTTAGAGACAGGCAATTTAGTTAGCAGCCCAAAAAAAAGCTGGCACCTTACCATGCACATAATGATTGCATAAATTATAATTTACTATTCCTTCTCCACAGGGTCAATGATTTCCAAGGCAAAATCCTCTGGAAATGTTCTCAATGATGCTCAGCTTCCTCAAATGATATTTTTAATCTTTTAATATCAAATATATTCAGTTCTCATATTCAAGAATCTTGATTTATTCTAAGCCATGTGGCATTTTTAGGGTTGGCAGCAGACAATCAATATTATAAGAAGCGATTTATTGCTATTTTATTAGATTGCCTTTAGATGTCATCCACCTTGCATTTTTATGTTAATTTCAGACACCATTACTCAGAATTTTAATCCGTGTAAAACTTCGGGTCATTGCTTGCAAGATTGCCTGGAACGTAGGATGAGTTGCATGGAGTGTAACATTTATATCTCACTGTACAATGGCTTAATGTTCAAGAATTCCTGTACATGTTGAAAACAAGAGGAGACACCTGACCACATTGCTGCAAGCATTGAACAGCTGTTTTTCTTTTTCTGGAAAACACTCCACAGGAGGCAAGGGAGAGGTGAATAGACTGACCAGCAATGATCCAGGGAAGCAACAAGGGAACTGGGAAGATGTACCCAAAACAATAGATAAATCCCAGTAATCAAATCCAGTTAATATAAATATAAAAAAAAAATATTTGAGAGAATTTCATGAAAATTCAATAGAAGATTTCGAGGAGATCAGATTATATTTCTCATAGTTTCTTTTAAATATTTTACCTCAAAGGGCTTGATTCATCCATACGATGTCGATCTGACAGCATCATAGAAACGAATTGTGAAAAGGATGCTTTATCATTATAAAAAATCAACACATCTTCACCAGCATTGACTAACTAGAAAAAAATTACTGTAATGTTTTTAAGATAAAAACAAGTTAATATATTATAGAAAAATAATTGCTATGAATTTACCTCTTGCATGACCATATCTTGACATTTTCTAATAAATTGATTTTCTGCTTTTACAATTGTTTGAAAAAATTTTAAATACTGAACATGTCGACCATGAGTTTCAATACAATGAATGAAATGTTGGATAACTTTTTCATTAACTTCATTACACAAGGTATAATTGTCACGAAATATACTACATACAGTTTCAGCTTCCAATATCTGCAAAAAATAGGAAAACTAATAAAATATTCCAGTAACAGAAGTTATAACTTAAAAGAGTTACCAATCTATGATTGGGTGGGAAATAACATTGGCATTATACAGCCACTATATCTTCAGAACTATTTCAATTTGACTGGCTAGTATAACATCAATACTCATTATCGCTTATCACAAGAACTATTATCATATAAAATTTAGTGCAATACAACTTCAACACTTGTATGGCTCTGGCACTCTCCCGGGCAAAATGGGACCAGCCAGCCTACAGTGAACAACATAGCTTGGTAGACTGCTCTGCACATGTGACATAATAAGGACCTGAAGGGGGGGGGGTGTTATTGGCACCAAGTTTAGTCAACTTATCTCCCCATCAATCAACTTCCGTATGGCCTGAAAACCAGTACATCCTTGTTCTCTTAGTCAGGGATAACTTTGAGGGCCAAATTGTACCAATGTCGATTTAGTTTTGAATGAGTTGAGTGCCCAGCCAGTTTGCTGTCACTGCAGTTAACTAAACTCTTGGTGGAGGACTGCTATATGAGGGATACAATTGTTTCTAAAGACAACAGGGTAGTCTTTCCTGCATTGCAGTTGCCAGAGTAGATTTCTGTTTTGGACAGCTAGTAAAAACTGCCTGTGAACAAGATCAGGCTTTTCTCAAGGAACTCTACCTCACTTGCAGTTCCCCAAAAGTGCACAAAGCAGCAGAAACACATGTTAAACATACCAATGGAGGGATTCAACATATTACAGTTACTAAAGTTGAACAAAACATTTTATAATAGAAGACAAAACCAGTATAAAATTTGAAGATAATCATGTATCAGACACAGAGAATGAAAAGAAAAAAATGGAATGTTTTATCAAATATTAAAAGTTTTTTTGTGAAAAATTATAGATATTAATACATTGACTTACACCAGGGTTGAGGAATAAATCCAAGTGCTTATGAAGCAATGCCTGGTTTTGTTGATTTCCGAGGCAAAAGTTGTGTAAAAATTGATGGGCCAATGTCATTAGGTTGTTCATTTTACTGTCTTCTTTTTGATCATAAGGAACTTGTAAGAGATCTAACACAACTGTATGTACACCGACATTTCTCAAAAGACGCTGATCATGTTTCCTTGGTTTTTTTGAATTTGTAACACATAGAGCATTCATTCTAATTAAAATCTATAAGTAAAAAAACAAAAATATTATTTATTTAATTATATCTAGTTAATACTATGCTACAAATAAAATTTTGAATAAATGAATAAAAGGTTGAACATATATTCTGATGTAAATAATATTTTTGAGAGAAATTGAAATACATAAATTAAATTCAAGAGTACTGAAAAGAATCTAAGGAACAAAAAATTAATTTGGCCACTTAAGTTTAAAAAAAAACTATCCTTTTAACAATACATACATCATTGTTTACATATTTTAATAATTGATCACAATAAAATTCCAGTATTTTAAAAAATCTATATATCTACATATCCAATAAATACATTTTTTTTTAAATATTAAAAGGGAAAGTCACTTTTTTAAATTTTTAATTCTAAAAGTTAAAAATGGCTTTCAGTGGATCATGTAACCTTTATTGTTAATAACTGTGCCATTATGCTCATTAATCGAATTGTTGTTCGCCCACTTTCTATTCTATTACATCAATACACCCTAGAAGCTTTCCTACGATTAATGTCATTAGTTATACATCCAACCTCTCCAGTGTAATACAGGGATCATCACTTTCTCCGTAACTTATCTGTGTTTACCTACATCAATGACCTCAAATCAAGTACTGCTCATACCAACTATATCCCAACAACACACAAATTTACTTATTCTTTCCTCCTAGTGAGCTCTAATCTCCGCCTCCCTATTGATTCAGGAAGACCTGAACTACATTTCCCTCTTAAAACTGCACAATTGTTGCTGTCATCTCCCCCCATTATGAACTGGTCAACTCCTGGTTTTTCACTCTTGTGTTCCCCCATTTTGACTATTGTCTGATGTATGGTGGTTTGATGAATTGCTTGCAATATTTATATTCAGGACCCCTAGAAACTGTCTAATTTCGCAGCACTACTCCAAATTGGGATGGATGTACCACTCTGCCTGTAGGCAATACTTCCTTGGAACCTTCCTTATTACATCCTCCAATTAAAATCAACTCTATTTCCATCAATATAATAGTGAAGAGGTTTCCTGGTTTCGTTAAGAGATGGAACCACTAGTTTTCCATAAAGTTGCATTTTAGAAATTAACATGCTCCAGAAGGCCATGGAGAGAAGGGAGTCAGGGTGTAAAGTAGTCAAGTAAATCGTAAGTTGTTTGTGAGTAGTTGAAAGCTAGTGATTTGCTGGTGAACAGAGGGTTACAAGGGAATGAGAAAAGATAAGTGTTAAACAATTGTGAGAAGCAGTCTGAGTTATATATTGAAAAAATAATGTTAAATAAATCAAGTTACAGTAATTACGAGCCCCAAAACAAACAAAAACACATGGCATAAAATAAATAAAATAAAGGAATAAAAATAAATTAGTGCCTATGTGAATAAATAAAATAGAGGCTGCAAGAATGTCAATAATTATATCTTCTGATAGTGGCAACAGATAGATTCTTCATGTCTATGTTGACCTCTTTGAAAAAATTGGCTGTCCAACTCGAGATAGTTTCCCTTGCTCTGAATCACAGCCCTCACACCTCAAAGTCTCAGCGGCCCTATTCTGCTCTGTATTTATTGGAGTAATAACTAATATATATTTTATAGATCCTTTCAGCTTCTCTACATTACCTGCTTATCATTAGTTATATAATATATATCGGGATCATTAGTTTCATAACAAATAGTCCAATCTACGATGAAAGCTTGCTTATTTCTTAAAAGCAATGATTTCAGCATACCTCAACAGTTCTCGTCGCTGCATAAACCTCCTCGAAACAGGTAAAATGATTTTGTTACACAAGATCCATCGTGGATCTTAACCTTGTGACCATAACAGCATGTTATACGAACAGTGTTCCACCACAAGGTTGTTTCAGTCTCTCAGCCACATCTGCAGCAGAGGGGGCAACATCTGCTAGCCATGAGGCAACTCCTGGAGCACCACACAGGGTTATTACTATTGATATTTAGTGTGTTTGTCCATTCTGAGGCAGATAGCAATAGGTTATCAACCATAAATTTGTTGGATTTAGGCCTATCTTAGAAATGCTTTACTCCTATTTCCTGCCACTTGCATAATGCCTTAGTTTCAAACGATTTCTTTCACAGACTTTGCTGAATTCTTTCGGGAGATATCCTAACCCCTATAAACACTACTTCCGAATTAAGTCAAATTGAGCATTTCTTGGACTCGGTACCTCTGTGGAGCATAGAGCATAGCCGATGTAACATGCTCTTTAGAGCCAGCCCAAGCATTGCCTTAATGCTGTACCTTGTTATAACATCAGCACTTTCTAAAAATTATTGGCTCCTTTTGATTACTGGTGTAGTTTGTAGAGGATGTGGGGATAAATGAATGGATTTAAAATATTTAGCTTCTGATCTGGCTTTAGCAAAGAAATGTTGGATACCTTTTCCAAGTTGGAGCACAATTGATGAAAAGAATTAACATTGACATAATTTGACCACAGTCTTGAAACCTTTCAACTTCAACTCCAACTTGCCTTTCTTCTATGCTATCCCACTGTTACTCCATACTAGATACAAAAAACTGAATAAATGTTTGCATATCTGGTCTTTCTTCTTTGTTCTTTTCCAGCTTCTATTTTGCTACACCTCAAAAGTAATACCTACACAGCCTCTACTTGATGGTCATAAACTTGGGTTTCTTTACCTATCGCAGGCCAATTCTTTCTATTTTAAAAATTTACAGAATCATACATAACAAAACACATTTATAACTTTGGATTAAAATAAAAAGTTATTTTTAATAAATACTCGCCATACAAATATCAATACAGTACATATAGTACATATTTGTTTTAAATCCAGAGTTTTGATATTTTATCATTATTTAATTCAATTTTAGTCCAGGCAACAAAAGCCAAAATATGATGACTAGAAATAAAGAATCGTGCAGTTCTTAAATTTTTTGAAAGTTTGGAGAAAATATAAAAATAATTGTTCAACAGGAAAACTTTTTTGCCAAGAGGAAAAATAAAATTGAGCTTATTCAAAAGCTTAAAATTTTTTTAATTTAAAATAGAATAGAAAAAAAAATTGACTCTGCAACAAAGCCCTCTATGAATAACAATAATGTTCAGATGATAAATTCATATCCAGCAAATAAGAACAATTACATAATAAAAATAGAAAAAAAAATTTACAATGTAAAATAAGATGTAAACCTCTGTAAGAAAAACTGAAAATATTTAACTGCATTTAGCAAATAAAGACAAAGATGGATCCTCATACAAACAGAACAAATATATAAGCTTCTTAAATCTATAAACACAATGAGATAAAAATTAAAGTATGAAAAAATAACCTTCCCAAACTAACAAACGTATGTCTGGATGGTGAGGTGTTAGAATAGTAATATTTTTAAGGCTCTTAAGGATGAAACATGGCAGATATTAAGAGCTTGAGAATTCCAAAGACAGTGTTATGGGCAGGAGTATAAAGATCAGAGAGATAGGATCTTGTGTTCCCGGAGTAAACTGAGGATTTGAACTGTAGAGTATTATACGCATAAGAAGGGTAATGAGAATTGGTGGTTTGGAAAAGGATAAGCCAAGGAAATCTTGGGCATGGAAAGATGGGAAGAGTCACCCTAACTTGAGGTAGAGGTGGTAGACCTTGGAGTGTCGCAGAGTCCCAAAGACAAATCTAACAAACCAATTCAAATAATGTATTTTTTAAAAGTTAAATTTAAAAATTTTAATCAATTAACTAATAACTTGAATTAAAAAAAAACTCTTAATTAAAAGGTTTTAAGGAATTAGAATAACCGTAAAATTTTCTAAGAAAGTTTCAGTAAAAATAGCTTCTCGAGTTTATTTTTTTTAATACGTTCATTTATGTAAACAATTCAATGAGCTACCTGTTGAATTTTTTTATATTCGTTAGCTTGATCCGAATACATAGGATCAAGATCAGTTGCTGATAACTGTTTCCCAGTTTTACTAAGCATTATTTTTCCCTTTCCAATGACTTCAATACTTCCGATATCATCATCGTCATCCTTTTCCTTTAGTTTCACTCCCCCTCCATCTTCTGAGCGACACTTATACACCCATAACTCAGATTTTTCAACGGACTGTCTCAATACATCTAGGTCTGATTTAATTTGTTTATACGATTCAACATCACTATCAGAAACCAAAAGTTGAACCTGCAAAAGAAGAATTATTAAACAATTTAAGTAAAAAAAAACTTAGTTGCTAATCTATATCAAGTTAATAATATATGTAACAAATGCACAAAACTAATCCACATTAAGATACAATGTCTACTGTTAAGTTCAAACAATAAATGAATTACAGAAAATCTTCGTATCTCAAAGCAATTATCCAGAAATTGGTTTGAAATACACTGATGGACAAAATTAATACAACTCTCAACTATTTTTCTTAGTTGAAAGTTTATCTTAATATATGTTCCATCTGGCTTCTATATATAGAGAATAGGAACTATCACATTAATATATATATAACTATCTATGATAAATCTATTAATATTATAACAATCCTTATCCTCTCCACTTCAGCAAACCTTTCGACACTGTCAACCATTACCTTGTTTCAACATTTTTATCTATGCCTTTCTCCAATAGAGCTGTCCACTGGTTTTAAACCTTCATCTCAAATTCCTCCTGTTCTTGTACCAGATCAACCCACTTCCAGAAATCCCAAAACACAGGATACCATCCATATGATCTATCCCCTATTTTCCATGGTACCAACTCTTTGAACCACTCATTCCTTGTCTGTACAAATTCACATAAATAACTGCCACTATCTTTCACTCTATTTTCTCCCAGTTCCTTCTCTCCTCTCAATGAGGACCATCCGCAGTTCTGTAACATTAGCCTTTTCTTGTTACTCATTTACTATCACCCCTGATCAAAATATTTGTATAAAACATTTTTTTTTCTCTCTTTTTATTTAGTATTCCAAAATAGAGGGACTATAGGGTAAATACATGCAATTTTTTTATTTAACTTGTTTCAATAAATTGTTAATTTCTAGAATAAAATGTAGAAATGTGTAAATATATATGAAGTAAGGTCAAATTTGTCTGGTTTGCTGGTGGCAGGGTCAGATATTAGTGTCACAATGGTCTGCTAATAATCTTCATAAATCAGGGGGATAACTCTGATATCTTTTCCTGACATGTTACCGAGAAAATGAAGAACATTTACCTACTGAGGTCTTCTACAATCCTTATGCTTCCCATAACACCTGTGTTTTTGAACAATTTTTTTATTTCTACAATTTTGGTTTCTAGTTTTAATTTCATTTTAGACTATACCACACTCTTTATACACTCAAATTATTTTATTTTATTATTTATTATTTTTACGCAACTTAACCAAAATTGCAACTATTTCTAAATCCTAGTTCAAACCCCTTTTTTTCTGCTTCCCTCCCCTACTTCTCCCTTCTCCACCAAGATCAGTCTTAACAGATCAATGGTGGTATCTATATTTAACACCTTTGCTCCAAATCAATCAAGATTACCAGCAGTTTTGACCCAGAAATCTTCTTATTCTAATATAACTCCTTCCAATCTCTTTTCCTCAATTATGAAAGCAAGAAAGAATTTGGTAGGTACCGATGGCATATCCTTAAAATTCCCAAATCACTACCTCCCTACGATTCATCTAATATTCCTTCATATTTATAATTTCTGTCTAAAAATTTCCAAATTTCATTTTCCTGGAAAAATGCAAATATTCTCTATTGAAAAAAGTTCCTAAACCCATCTCTCCCAAAGACTATCATCCCATACCAATATTCTCTAACCTTTCCAAACTCCTTAAAAGAGTATTTAAATCCCAAATGTCTAGAAAATGTCCTATGTCATTTCTAGAAACACTTTTAATTCCCTTAAATCCGGCTTCCAGCCAGGATTTTCACCTAATCTTGCTCTTACCAAAATTAAGCAAGACCTCCAATCTGCCATAACAAACAACACATATCTCTCCTTTTCTTCTTAAGACTTTAATAAAGCATTTGAGATCCTTGACCACTTCATCCTTCTATCAAAACTATTATCTATGTAATTTTCTAGCAGTACTGCCAGCTGGAACAAAATAATCATCTCTGACTGCTCCTAGGTAGAACTCATCTGTGATGAATAGCAATCCAAATCCCTTCTATTCTCTTTTGGTATAGAGTAGAGATCATTAATTTCTCTAATCATTTTCTGTGCCTATATCAACAAACTCTACAACCTCCACCTAAAAACTCTTCTCTTCAGTACTATCATGACTAGAAAGCTGCCTCCTCACCTTTACGAACTCCTCCAATTCAAATCAGCGATCAAATCTCACAACAGAAGATTCCGCCCACTAGGCCTCCTGGATTTAGCATCCCACAAATCTATCTGTTTCCTTTCATGCTCAATTTTACCCGCTAATAATTCCTATATTTCCCCTTTATTCAGTTCAGTTTTCATTTATTTAGTTCCAATAGTTTTTTTTTTGTCAAGCTAGACATACTTATTTGCCTTTTTGAGTTATTCTTAGGGGACAAAGCCCCAGAATAAAGTTTTTTTTTTTTTAATTTATTTCATGTAAGGATAATGTTATATTTATGCTCGTTGTCTTGAAAATTTATGTTAGTTATAGTTATTCTAAGGGGGCTGACAAGTAACATAACATGACTTTTTATTCTTATGTATTTTAGTTAAATTTAACCAATTACTTTAATGTAAATGTTTCGCGCTGGCAAGTATAGATCCTTCCTTATAATAAACCATATGTCACCAATTCTTATTAGTAGCCTCTTTTGCAATTTTTTTTCTTCTGAGCTTCAGGTGAGCCTAGCCTAGGCTAAGAAAGTCAGTTCTGCAACGGCTATCTGAGTGGAAACTTCTTTTTTTGTTATGACAGCAGTTACTTTGTGTGCCCCTTATCATATTATAATAGAGGTTTGTTTCCAGCCTACCCATATCCCTTCTTACCTATTCCTAATTTCCCTTGAACAGCTGCATTGGAACCTTTTTATTCAAGTTACCAGTTACTTATAGGTAAGCTTTTTCATTTTAATTATTTCATTTTAGTCATTAGCTTTGTACATCTGAGCCTACCAGAAAGCCTTATTTTTCCTTTTTATGGTTATCTATCAGGTCCCAGAATAGAGTTCCATTTTCATTCATTCAACCCATTACAACTGACTTATGTCTATGATCTCCTAAGAAGCAGATTTGGTTTTGAGGGTGCACCATAAAATAAACCCAGAATTCCTATTATGGCTAGAAAGGAGTAACCAACCTACTTATGACCATCTCTTTCTACCCTTAGGTGCAGCAAAAAAAAGCACTAAACCCAAATATGACTACTATATATAGTACATAGTATTAGTAGTAGTACATAGATAGTAAAAGCTAAGATAAATATTAATCGTAGTAATGATTATAAAATGTAAGCTGAAATTATTGTAGAAATAAAAATATACCTGCTTAAAAGCTTGCAACACTTCTTGTCTTTGACTAAAATGCCTAAAAAGAAGGTGAAGAGCTCCTGAAACTAGTGGAGGGTAATCATGCATTGTAAGATGAAGAAGTACTCTCAAAAATGTTTTTCCACCATTTCCGTCTAAGTCAAGTACTTCACACTCCTCACTAAAATACAATGACCATAATTTTTAGACAACAATTAATTTTCATATAACCTAATTATACCAATATTTGTAAAAAACAATCTCATATCAGGCTGTAAATGTCACTTATTGTTGTGTTTTATGAAACTAGCCTTTTTTTTAATTTTTATATATTTTTTAAAAAAATTTTTGCACTTAAAAAATAAACAGAACTCGATATAAAAAAAATTCGAAGAACCAGTCGGTGAATTTGGCTAACTTAAGTTTAGAGCCCTCATCAAGAGTCAAAATCGGCCAAAATAATTCACCAATCACAACTCATATCCTTCTAGTCATAATGAAGCTTTAGTATAAGAAATAACCTTGTTTCCCCACTTATTAATACATGTGACACATATATTTAGGTCATCTACCTTTCTTCAGAACTTCTTTGTTATTATGTTAACATAATTTTCTGCTGGTACATCATAAGCTATCACTACCTAGTCATTAGCTCATACAGTGATAATAATCCAGTCATAGTTGTTAACCAATGAGTATCCCAATCTATTTATGCAAGAATCATAAACCTTCCTGTAAAAAACTGTTTGAAATAATCCAACATAGACTTATACTAATTTTGAACTGATTTTTTTCAAATGTTAATAAAGGGGTGGTTATTATGAAATACCCAAACATTTTCTATTTTAATGTATTAGAATTGTCTTTTTATGTGATGATTAGAGATCAAAATTAATGAATATAAAGTGATGAGTGGACTGTATGTATATAATAACAGGAAAAATACATAGGTGACCCAGGGTAACTGAAATGAACTATATATTGAAGGTAAAATTACAAAGTATAAACGGGTTGAGCCACAAACAGGAACATACATAGTTAATGTATTGGTGAAGCTAAGGGCTTGTGTATAATAATAAATGGAAATGTAGATCATAATGAGTCGTTAAGTGTCTCAGGGATGGTAGCGAAGAGCTGAAGACTTATTTGGGGCCATAAGTGTAAGCTATTTCAGAAAGGGGGCTCAGAATTGTTTTGATGTCGCCACTTACTTGGCTGATATGGCTGGTCATGTCATGTCTTGCTAACCATCATCATTCAGGATCCTGTTGTGCCTCTAACATTGCTTTCCTTTCTTACTCCACACTCCATATGACAAAAATTTTGTTTCTTTCTGCCAGTTTATGCTGGATGCTCTCTTGGTTGGAGGAAGCTCGCCAATCAACAGTGACCTTTCAGGGTTGCCACTGAACTAGATAGCGCAGTGATTTGAATGAAAATTCTGAGCCCCCCTTTTTAATGGAATCTGAAATTTCTCAGCAGACATGTCTCCATGCTCAACAATATTGATAATTAGCAATCCAATAAATAAATAAACATATTACCATTAAACATCAAAAAGGAAATGAACATGTGACAATGGAAAACTTTTAACTCTACAAGATTTAATTATGACTTAGCACTGGCTAGAGATAAAGACCAGAGGTTATATTTTGTGCCACTCATAGCTTCAATGGGAGTTAAAATAAAATATTGTAAATGTGAATATAATATCCTACGTAAGTGTACAATTTCCCACTTAACAGTAAAAATAACAACAAATATATTACAATATTCTGGAATTTTGATTTTCTAAAAATGAAAATTTACTACCTGATAGATTTATTGTTGAAAATTTCGAATAACGAACATGTGATCTTTCCTTTGGCCAATGAGTGTGAGCCAGGAGGCGTTGAGGAGGGAAAGGTTAGTTTACGCCTTGTCTTTAATGAGGGTGGTGCTGACGTTCTTAGTGATCGGTGATTATAAAGTTATTAAAGAACAATTTACTAAAGAATAGAGAATATTAACATAGTGGTGGGGGCTGTTTCAAGAAAAAGAACAGTTGCAGAAGAATCATTGGACACACCGAAGACCAGAAAAAGGAATATTGGAAACAAGGTATGTTACAATATATATTTATATATACATATAGATAGGTGAATTGTTGACATCTTCTAACATTATAATATTTCAATACATATTAAATAAAATAGTTCTATTTTGCAAATTAATTTCATACAACAGGATCAATGTGGTCATCTTGATATTTTAAAGTTCCCTCCTTTTTCCTCATCTCCCCAGCCCCTTTAGGGTGCCCCTATCTACTACTGAAAGTGTATCTCTTTTTTAGTTTAACAAAAAAAAAAAACCATTCTAAACATCTAATCATTTTTGTGACGATTTTTAATAGTGACATAATTTAAGTCATAAATAAAACCCTAACATACCTATTTCCAAAAATTCCTTCGGCCTGAGTGCCTATCAACTCAAGATCAATTGGCTTCTGTCCAATAGGAACATCACTGCATGACTTCTCAGAGCCATCAAATTCTCTCTTGAAAATAGACAGCAAGCAACTAATACGATAATCCAATCTAACATCCAAAATAAACTGAAAATAAAATTACACAGATTAATATTTTTATTATAAAACATTTGAATAGGTTTTTGTATCAGCATAACTAGTTGGTACATTTTGAGATTTTATATATTAAGTGCTCTGAATTGTGCTGCCATCTATAACATGTTAGAGGCATTCTCTGAGCAGCTCTTATCTTCTAAAGGGAATTTCGACCACTTCTAAAGATGACTTAAACCTGCCTAGATGTCTACCAGTTATGAGAACATTTTCTTATTTATATGTCAGCCAATATAAATGATATACATGCCAATTGTCAAATATTTATACCAAGCCATTGTCATAAACAATAACTATAGAAGAATGTATTATCGGTCACAGAAAAAAAAAAAGTGTGAGGGGAGACAGAGTAACAGGGGGGAAAGATAGGACATCAAGACAGGACACCCAGTGGAGCAGTCCAACCAATAATCTCCGTAGTTTTTCTCCTTACCGACACGGCCACTTTGAAGCTAGTCAGAACACTTTGAGGAGGCAGTGTATTCCTTATAGAAAAATACAGAAGGCTGATTTCTTAATTTCTCAAGGTATTGTTATTACATGTTTTAATTTTTTTTATAGCTAATCAGATTTTAAGGAATCTGCCTGAAAACAGACAATGTTATTGTTCTTTGTGAATGAATGAATGGAGTCAACAAAGGTCACATATAATGATTGTAATAATACAAAACCAAATTATGAAAAAAATTTGTATTGACAACACAAGTGTTTGGTGGTCCTTCAACTCTCAAGATTTGGAATGGAGAAGTAGTAAAGAGCAGGCACAGGATCAGGTTTTGTAAGAAGAACCCTTACACCACAGGAGTAATAGATAAGGCACTAGGCACATGAATATACTAAAAATAAAAATGAAATGAATTTACCTGTAATATTTCTATTATTTTTAGTTTAGTATCCATAACCAAAGGATATTCTTTTTTTTGATGAGAAGCAGTTTTATGGGGAACTGTGGCAAGAAGCTGTGTGCGAGTTATTCCAGTAGCTAATGTTAAACCGGTTACCACTGCTCCCATATCACCTATAGATCTTAAAACTCCACCTTCAGCTAGAAAAGATTAAAAAAATATGTATAATAAAATACACTAAGTACAACAAATAATATTGCTATATTTATATATTCATTTATTATAACAATAAATTCAACAAAATTATTAACATTCTTTAGACTATAAAAACTAAATGGATAATAAAAAACACAAATCAGACTTGAATATAATAACCTTAACTTAATTGAACACCTTAGCTGAATTAAAAATGTTTTTAGTGAAAGTGGGATGAAATTTATCAAGATGTAGTCAGCAACTTAATTAGGAGCATACCAAGAAAACTGGAGGAAGTTATCAAGTGAAGAGGAGGAAATACTCATTATTAAAAGCAAGAAATAAAAAAAAAAATTGTTATTTCAGTTTTTTGTGAAAAAGAAACTTTTTTGATTAAATTGGTTTGTTTTTTGTATATTTATTTTTTTCATTACCTCTGTCCCAAGTTTTAATAATAAATAATGATAGCAAACAAATAAAAAGTTATCTACTAATAAACAAATAAATCAAAAATTTCAGTTTGCCACTTTTTTTCTGAGCAGTTTCATTGATAAGTTACATTCTAAAATTGATGACAACAAAATATAAATACTCACAGATGATTAATATAATTTATGTTACTAAGATAACAACTATATCATTAACATTTATTCAATTATAATTAGTAGATGTGAAAATTTCTTTATAAAAATATTAGGTAACTTATTTGAGATAGACTGGAGATGGTAGAAGGCAGAGGTTTAAGAAATCTTGGGCCACTAGGAGAGGAACAGGAGAGGGGAAAACTTGTGGTGGGTAAGAAAAAAATGAAAAGGACAAACAAAGGAGAGTGGTTCGTGCAATATAGACAGAGGTTGAGTGATGCAGATAGATAACAACAAATATTACAATATTTGGCATGTATGTGCAAAATATTACAATAGCACTGACATAATACAATAATTGAATAATTGGTGTTTTTTTGAATGACTTCATTGCTGACACCAGCCAGTAATTCACATGTTGTTAATATACGTTCATTATTCATATTTTATAACTAACTTAATTATCTTTCTTATTCTTATTGAAGTTTCACACACATTTATCTTTTATATTTGTCAATAACATTGTTACACTATTTTATTCCCTTTCTTTTCTAGTTATCCTGGACCTGATGCAAATATACATAATATGTTGAAGTATTTATAAATCAATTTGATGAAAATCTAATAACATTATTGTAGCATCCTAAGCCTGTATCCGAACAAATACATTCACTTAAATCCAAATTCACAGCTAAATATGAACTCACAGATTAGAAGGGTTACTCACAGTTAAATTGAACTTATTATCAAGTAAAATTCTGTATCAGTCAGTATTATCACTATTTAATAGTATTTAACAAAATTTATTTAGTTTTTAGGCTGGATTATCAATACTATTTACTTTTTAGGGGCATTTTATTTCATTTTAAAAGGGGATAAAAGTACTGATTTTTTGGTTGTTTTTAGGAGTGCCTATTTCTAAAAGTAATAAAATAAAAACAATTATATATATATTTATATATATATATATATATATATATATATATATATATATATATATATATATATATATATAAAAGGAATTGTTTTAATATATCAGGTAGGCCAAAAAGTCCATTCGGGTTTTTAAGTGAAAATAACACGCAACTTTTAAACACAAAGCGATTTAATCAATCAATGATATAATTGCCGTTTTGTTCCATTATCTTCTGCCATCTCATGGGCAGATTCATAATTCCATGGTTAAAGAATTTCCTGTCTTTACTGCCAAAAAAATTTTCCAAGTGGATTTTTACATCTCCTTCAGAGTTGAAGGTCTGTCCATTCAATGAATTTTGAAGAAACCGAAACAGGTGGAAATCTGAAGGTGCAAGGTCAGGCGAATATGGAGGGTGTGGCAAAACTTCCCAGCCAAGCTCCAGTAACTTCTGCCGTGTCTGCAAAGAAGTGTGCGGTCTGGCATTGTAGTGATGGAAGACAATCCCCTTACGGTTGGCTAGTTCTGGACGCTTCTGGTGGATCACAGCATTTAATTTGTCCAGCTGGTCACAGTACACCCGACGACAGCTGGTACAGTCCGAATTGATGGTCCTGTTTGTGGGAAGAAGTTCGTAAAAGACAACACCTCTCCAATCCCACCAAATCGAGAGCATAACCTTTTTTGGGTGAAGTCCTGCTTTGGGGGTTGTTTGTGGTAATTTGCCGCACTTCCCCCATGAGCGTTTGCGCTCCACATGGTTATAGACGATCCACTTTTCGTCCCCTGTCATCGTTCTCTTCAAAAAAGGATCGTTTTCTTCATGTTTCCGCAACAAATCGCAGATGGAAATCCTTTGGGCGAGGTTAGCGTCACTAAGTTGATGGGGAACCCAAACATCAAGCCTGCTCACGTAGCCAAGTTGATGCAGATGGTTTTCAACACTCGATTTGGATATTTTGAGGATAACTGCGATCTCCCTAGTTGTATAACGGGGATTTGTGTCGACTAATTCCTTCACTTTATCGCTATTAATCTCAGTTAGTCGGCCAGAGCAAGGTGCGTCTTGAACCAAAAAATTTCCCGTCCGAAATCTTGAAAACCACTTCTGGCACACACGTTCTGTAACAGCATCCTCTCCGTATACAGCACATATCTTCCTGAAAGTTTCCACTGCTTTTTTGCCTTCTTTTAAATAAAAAAGCATGAGGTGTCGATAATGTTCTGTTATGATTTTTAATTGTGTTTTTGAAATCAACTCGGAATTAGCGAGCATTGAAACCGTAATAACGATCCGTGGTTCATGCCTATGCCCTAAGTATGAACGTTTTATTGTCGTCATATTAATTATTAATAGTTATAATAACAATAATATCAATAATTAATATAAACATTTATTTTATAAACTACGTAAATTAAGCAAAGTATAAATATCCGAAACAACTGGCATTAAATAACCAGTTGAAAGATCAGTAAGGCAGTGGAGAGATGCAGATAAATGAACCGCCAGGACTCATTCTTTCATCAGGAACAGGCAGAGAAGGAAGCCCAGGTAGCGACCTACGGCTACGGCCTCATGGTGCATCAGGTCCGACATTTTCACTTTCACTCAGCACGAAGACAAAGGGCGCTCAAGTAAGACAATCCGAATCACGCAATAGAAGACGACCATCGAAGAAAGCAACACAGAGAAGCACTGGCCAGTATAATTACATAAATTTTTAATAATATTATACTTTTATTACGTATGTATTTTATTTGTATATCAATTTTTATATATTCAATGTGTGTAAATAAAACCATTATTCCTTTTGCCAGAAGTTTCCTAAATTTTATTAACAGAACCTTGAGATAACGTTAAAGTTAAATATAAAGTTTTTAAATTATATGAAAAAATATATAATTAAAATAAATATAAATAAGAAATATTTGAATAGTTCGTTTCGTTTTCCATTTTCAGGATGATCCTAAACAAACAAAATACAACCAGTCTCGTCGGAATTTCCCGTCAAACTACGTTGAAGTGTCTAGTATCTGACGAGAGCAAACTTGCAAGAGACGGACTGAAGTTAGCTACATATTAGACTGCTTGAAGTTTCGTGACGACAAAAACTGAACGGACTTTTTGGCCAACCCTTTATTTCCTGGTTGCATTCACATGACTTTTCAGGTCTTTCATTTCTTGGGTTATCCAAGGATCAGGGAAATTGCACAATTGGGTGATTTTAAGCTAAGATTTATACATCAAGTTGTTATCAATATTTATGCTCTATCTCTTGTGTCAGTCTGTTAAAAAATAATGGTTATGTTATGGCAACTTTGCCTCTGCCAACACAGAAGAAGAAGAAGCTACTCCCTCAACGGATCTGAAAACACCCACCTACTTTTTTATATATCAATAATAGCATGCTTTAGTGTAGGGAAAGACAAGACCTTTTCACTCCTCCACCACCATCTGAGCTCACCAGGACGCTAATGTAGTCGGACCTGATTGGTCCTTACCTGGTTGGTCGGAAGAGGCCTCTGAGCAGCTCACCGTTGGCTATATGAACTGGATCATCATTTCCTTACTGGCTAGATCTAATCTCGATGCTGACGGCCTCCACAACTCTCCCAGTTCATACCTCCCATCTTTGGCCTATTAGTCTAACACTCCTTGAAAGGGACCCCTTCCATCCACATGGATAACGACTCCTGGGGCACTAGAACCTTATCTAGCAGAACTCCCTCCCAGTGCTCAGTATATATGTGTGACATGATCATGAATGAATTTTGTAAATTTGTGAAAATAAATAGCATTTTTTAGTTATTGTTACATACTCACAGTTTATTTCCCCAGTAGGTATTTTTTGGCTAACATCATTTTCAGAAGCACAATCCAAGATACTCAAAAGTGTTTTTGTAATTCGAAGTAAATCACTAAAACTGTAGAACCCAAAATAGATCAGTTCTCGCGCAAGTTTTACAACCTGTAAATATGATAATAAATTAATTGCATATTAACTATAGTTACTGTCATGAAATCAGATGTTTGGAATGAAAGGGCTACTTGGTGCGGTGTTGCCACATACAAGCAGGTAACTAATCACTAATTTGATTACTGCTTAGTGATTGACACTATCGAAGTAGAGGGATCATGTGGACAGAAGAGAAGTAATGCACAGAGCGGCAACAGGGCTTGAGTATTGTGGGTTTCAAGCTTCTAATTTCATGACAGCAACTAAAAGTTTTTCTTTTTCCAAAATATTATATTTTTAATCAACCTTTAGAGCTACTCACTGATAACCTTCACATACATCACTATTTGGTTTTTAACATAATAGTTGACCCACGGAGTGGCCTCACCATTTTTATTTATATTTTTAGTGACAAAAACTTTTGTTACATCAATTATAAACTATATTTTGTGTTTTAAAAGTAAAAGTAAAATGAAGGACCTAGAAAGGGTATGAATAATAATGGTACACATGAGTTTCTTAAATACTTATTAAATATTGTGAAAAAATTATAGTGGTATTTTTTACCAAAAATATTTCACTTTATTTATTTAAAAAAGCAAAAATATTGAGAAGAAATAATTATGATGTTCTTCAAAACATGATACGTAGAATACTTTATTTTTTAATGAAAGCTCACCCCAAAAAGCTTAACAATTATTTGTCCATTATTATTCATAACAGACAACCTAATAATAATAATATTTTTTATGTACCTATATTCATCTAATCAAATTATCCGGTGTTGCCCAGGGTATTTTATTTGATTTTTTGTGTTTTCTTTCTGTGTTTCACAGTAACTCATCAGCAGGTAGAGCTGTGCTGTTTAAGGTAGACTCTTGAAATATTTACTGCCCTTTTTATTCACCATGTATAAACTAATCAACAACTAGCATAGGACCACTACATTGTTACTTGGACAGTTTAATTACTACTAAAAATAAATGATCTGTCAATGTAACAACAAAAACTACAACTGTTCAACAACTCCTTGATCTATATGCAACCACTTGCTTTCCTAGCCATCATAATACCTGATCCAACAGCTGGTGCGACCTGTAGATTATCAATTCCTCAACAAAAAAATACTTTGAACACCTCCTCCTCCATTATCATTCTTATCCTCTCATGACCCCACCCCCATCTTATAAATCAGAGGTCCCCAAGCTTTTTGTTTAGAGGACATTCTAGAATATCAGTGGAGCAATGGGCACTATTTATTTTTTCAAGGTAAATTTATCGTTGGACATAGTTAGTAATAAACATAACATACAAAAAGGATCTTCAATTCCAAAAATATAAATTAAGCATATAAAATTTATTGCTTATATTCTTAAGTAAAGTAAATAATTATTTAGTAATACATACAAAAGTTTACAATGTATAAAAATTCTTTACCAAAAATTAAAGTCTCAAAGTCTTGTGATCTTTGGCCCAACATTTCACTGGCCATTGGTTCATAATTGGTAGAGTATGGTAGAGTGTGCTCGTAAGCAATCAACAAAATGTTCATCAGTAAGTCCAGATCTGTACTTTGATTTTAT
The DNA here is from genome assembly GCA_930367205.1 of Acanthosoma haemorrhoidale. Taxonomy (NCBI): domain Eukaryota; kingdom Metazoa; phylum Arthropoda; class Insecta; order Hemiptera; family Acanthosomatidae; genus Acanthosoma; species Acanthosoma haemorrhoidale. The sequence goes on from OV884009.1 coordinate 41,420,372, forward strand.
GATGTTCATTGTTAAAAACAAATTTGCACAAGTACGTGGAACCAAAAAACGATTTTATATTATACAATGTTTTTTTTCAAGACTGGACTACTAGTTTTCATCTGTTACATTGTATTTTTGGATAATATCGTTCTGAAGTAACAACATTTTTAGCACCCGTTCCTCTATCTTTCCTTGAACAAATGTGGAATAAACGAAGCTAATTCAATTTTGGAAATCATTTGTCTTTCTTGCAGAAGGCAATATATTTATTAAAATTGCCAACCAATGCTGGTGCCCCGTCAGTAGCTACCACCAACAGCTTGTGAGAGGCATATTCATTGACTCTACATATGCTTTAAGTGTGATATAGATTTCTTCACCTTCACTTTTCGATATAGCTCTTAGCTCCTTCAGCAATTCTTCTTTTATCTCATCAATGGTGTCAAAACGTTGTCCTTTCTAGGTTTTCTTCAACTTAAGGAACAAAAGGAAGTCGTAGGTAGCCATATCCGGTGAATACGGTGGCTGAGTAAATTTTTTTGCTAAAAAATTACAAAAAATTAGTGAGGTGTGAGCGGAAGCGTTATCGTGATGCAATTTCCATTGTTTTGCCACAATTCTGGTTGTTTTCATCTGATCGCTTCATGTAAACAGTGCATTACTTCCAAGTAATATACTTTATTGATCATACGACCTTCTAGCAGGAACTCATGATGCACTACGTCATTGAAATCGAAATAAAAACAGTGGGAAGAATGTTCACTTTTGATCGAACTTGTCGAATTTTTATCGACCAGGCCACTTCCATTGTGAAGATTGCGCCTAGGTTTCCATGTCATACCCATATTTTGTCACCTGTTATGGTGCATTTAACAAACTCTGGATTAGTGGTTACTTTGTTCAGCAATTCTTTGCGATATCCACGCAATGTTTTTCTTTGGTCGAAATTAAACAATTTTGAAATAAACTATGCTGTCACACGTTTCATGCCCAAAACTTCGGAATAAAATTATAAAATTCTCGTTACTTTTTTATCAAACCTTGTATATCTGTAGAACTGTTAAATTGAAGTGAGAACCAGTCACATATTTCCAGGCTACTTTTTAACTGAGTTATTTTGAATTAAAGTATTTAATCCATTATTATTAATTACTAAAAACTAAAGACATTTTATTTAAAACTTTTAACAAGGTCGTACAGTGATAAGTTACATGTAAAACGGTCAGTGGGCACAGGGTGGGGGGGACCCCTGTCATACATCATAGTTCTGTTCTTTCCTTCAAGAACCTTAACTTTCTCACCTCACCTCCTTCAAAAACTTTATCTTTGGAAATCTGATTCCTACACTTTCTGTCATATCCCATCAAGTGAACTCAACACACATATCTGCTCTATTTCTCTCATTTCTCAATATTTATCCACCTCTTTTGTACCCAAAAACCAACACACTTTGACCCAAATAGCTTTTTCTTCAGCCGGTCTTTTTGAACTCATCTCCTCAAGTCTTACAGCTATTCTTTAGCCAAGAGTTAGGTCATTCTGGTGAATATCAACCTGCTTACTTGTAATTGAATCTATCCCCTAATTGAAAATAAATTATATAAGTCCTTATTAAACTCTGCCTTCTAGCACACTGAGGTGGACATAATAATCAGGGGTGTTGAAGCAATCAATGTTTTCCTGGCCAATTCAGCAAAGCTGTATTGTATAATCCAACACAATTTCAAGGCATAAGATTGTAATGCTTAACATAAGAAGCATTGGTCTATTGTAAAAAAGGTACCTTGAGTGGAGGAACATATATTGGACTATGAGGCTGTTATATGTTTGACCCCCGACATGGGGAATGTAATGTAAAATTCTAATTGATATTAAGAAGTAGAGGTTGCCTAGATTTAGTAAGTTAGAAGGTATAAAATGATCCCCAGATGGATCCGGATCCTTTATTGCCCACCCATCCATCCATCCAGCAGGCAGGAAAGCAGGCTGAGATATACAAGCCTTTGGGTGGGCAACAAGCTTGGAGGTGTTGAGATCATGTTTTCGGTCAGTTTAATAGAAGGTAGTTTTGACACCTAAAACTATAAGGACCCCACCCACCAGCAGAGAGGTAAGGATGAAGGTTAAGTCTAGGAGGGTCTTTTATATATGATAGATCTAGGGAAGAAGGGGCATATCTTTGGAAGCTCTTCTGGAAGGAACTTGGTTTTGGGCATCTGTCTGGAGCGATCTAGTTGTTTCTGTGACGAAACCTAGAGGTGTGGACTGGTCTCGGGCTCTGAGACTCGCCATTGTACAAAGTAAGGAGTATTTTCATTGATAGATAGTAAGATCTCTGTAATCTGTTCATCAGTTTTATTCGTATTAAATTCAGTTATAGTATTTTTAACCATTTCTAATAAAACATATTGAATATATAATTATATTTTATAATTGAATTCCTTCGATTTGATTGTCATGCTAATTTATTAAAGTAAGTTACTTTGAGTTTAGATTCCAATTGGGACAATAGAAAATTAATTGAGTATTTTTGTGAAAAGTAGAATTTGTTATAATTCACGCTAATGTAATATGCTCAGGATTTGATATTGGAATCAAATCTCTTAGTAGTTGAATAGTAAGATGGCATCCCTGTAAATAAAATATTCTAATTATTCAACTCGAGAGTAACAGCATGGTATATGCACGTAAGTCAGGTTTTTACCTTTAAACGGATATATGTAACCGTAAAAAATATACGTCTTTTAGATATTGTCTTATAGGTTAAGTATTCGGATAAAGTTGGATATCAGAAATATTAGTGTATCGATAGACAGTAAGTATCTATCTATTCAAATAAAAACGCACAATTCGCTTAACATAGCAGGCTGAAGTAGCAGCTTGTGAACACTGACTAATCCTAAAATAGATGAGTGCACATATAACATCAATCATAATTAGCAACCCTCGAAAGAGAAATCTTTCAATGAATGGCTCAATAGCTCAATAGGATCAAATATTTTAAACAAACTGCAATAAATTCGTCTACAATAAATAACTCTTTTCAGGGTAAAAATGGACAGATGTATTAAAGCTCAATAGCGATTATTCTTCATCAACAACAGATGTAAGACCTCTTTGCAACAAGAAGGAGGGTCTTTCCCAGTGTCATAGATATTAGAAGAAGGTGGCAAATATTAGAAGATATAATGGCCCTTGATCCGGATAACACATGAGCCACACTCCCCATGTGGTAATGACACCATCTCTTGGAAAACCTAAAAGATTAAATGCTCATACACGTGGCAGAAAAAAAAGGATTTTTGTAGAAAAAAAGGATTAATAATTAACAACCAAAGAAAAAATATATGGCAGGCAGGATTGGGACTTGAACCCAGGACCTCCCCAATATCTAGTCAGGGGTTCTACCAACTGAGCTTGCACACGATCTTCCCAATATGAATATTCTTCGGCTAAATTATCACAGTGCCTATAAGCCTTGTGACACAGTGTGATCCCTAAATTAATTTTCTAAGGGTTAGTTTACCAATGTTAAGCATAATATGAAAATATAAGAAATATTTTTTTATTGTTTTTTATATTATAATTTGATAAAAAGATTTGAACACACTAGCCATAGCTTAACTTGGCTTATTTACTGGCTCCCTCTCTAGCCCACTCAGTCACTTGTTCACCTTAACACAGACAACGTAACTGGAATGTACAGTATTTTATTTTAATTTAATTCAAGAACCGTTTACTTAGTTATTTATTAGCAATTTTTATTTACCAGACAAGGAAATGTCATTTTGTCAATAGGTTTTCATTTAGTAAATTATCAAAACATTAAACTATTTAATACTGATTTGGACTGAAAAGTTGATGATGAAACACTTTATTTCACAAAGTAAAGTTAGTACTTACTTCAAAAGTAAGCTTGTTTTGATGTTGGTCAGAAAAATTCCACATTTTAATTACAACATTGCAAAGATAATCTTCAACAAACATGATAGTTGAACTGAATTTCACTCTCACGTCTTCCTTATTTGGATCAGGTGTACGATTGCTATCATAGCTGGAACAAAGAAAACATTAAAAAAGTTAGTAAAATAGATTTTTTTCTGTCTATATTTAGTTAGTAAATGCAATATTTTCCAAAAAAATCAATTGTAGAGAGCCAACATAGAAATAACTCAGACAGATTTTATTAAGGTTCTTTTTTTTAGTAAATATTTTACCCATTTACTTTATGAATTATTAGTTGTGGTATTGATCCCCCTATTTTCAGTAATGATTAGCCAAAGAAATGAGATAATGTGGGGTCTGATTCCATCCAACATTTATAAGATGTCTTGCAAGGTCACAAGAGAAGAGCTAAAGAGATTTGATATTAACTAGGCCAGTTTTTTCGTGCAATGATAATCCAGATGTCCCGGACCAGAGATTGGGGAGGTTCAGGGTTTGAGCCCTACCAATGTCAAATATCTTTTTTATCTGGCTTATAATAATTACATTTTGTCTTTTGAAGCGATTTTTATTATAAAAAAGTGGTTTCACAAATAAAAGGAAGTATTTATTAGTACAAAATACTGTGGTTTTTCCGTTAATAAGTATTTAAGAAATTCACATTGAGTTGGTTTGAGTGGAGCCAACAGAAGAATGTATAATCCTTTGTATATGATTGTCCCACTGTATGGAAACAAGATTAGATTGCTACATGCACTTCCATGAGAGGAGGCCTAGATTATGCAATGAAATAAAATAAGGAGTGGCGACAGTGACTGGAAGGTTATAGGGAAACCCCTCACAAGACTGAATGAACCCCAATCAGGCAGGCCCATTCCCCTCAGGAAAAATCCTTAAGGGGAATCAAACCTGTGTATAGATAATAATCAAGGGCTAACTACTACACCACAGAGATGGGAAAATTATAAAAATAAGATTTATTGATTTCCTCAATTTTTTAATACATCAGAACAATATGTGAAACTAATTTAGCTATTATATCAGAATATCCAGTATAAATACTTACTCATTAATTGATATTTTAGATGGAATTTCAGACCAAAGGCGAGCATATTTTACTGGTGTTACTGGTTCTTGAGGATCTCTATCTACATGCAAGTGTAGCATTAAACGACAAAATGATGCTTGTAATTCATAAGATACACTTTCATCAGACATACACCTTAGGAAACAAACAAGACATGAACATTAAAAAAATTGAATACAATATTGAAACATCATTTTCATGTCGCCTTCACTTTACAGCGAGAAACTATCACAACAGATGATACTAACACAACCATTATATCCCTTAATATTCATAATATACTGTACCTCTTCTATTCCAGCATAAGCATTACTCTACTCTAATTTTTTCCAAAAGGGTGGTAATATAAGATAATCAATCCCTAAAATCATATAAGATATCCTTTGAAGTTAACTACACAAAATCTGCTAATGTAATCCTCGGATACATTTTTCTTGACACTTATTTCAATGTTTAACTCTATTAATAGCATTCCTACTGAACATTTGTCATTTTTTTTTTAAAATGTTATTAATCTGATTTTATGTTTACATATGAATATTTATGGCATTGTAAACCCCTAACATATTATACCTTGAAAAATGTTATTATAAATTATCTCTAAAAAAAACACAGATTGAATTGAAGTTACAAACACAATTTTAATGACAGCTGTTCACGCCAGTGCTATGTCATTTTGGTACAAAGTCATATGCCACATGGTGGGGGGGGGGTGGAGATCGGGGATGAGTCGAAGTCGAGGTCTGAGTCACCTATGTTAGCCATCTTGTCGGCATAACAAGTTTCGTTTATGATAAATATTAGGGCCTCGAACCGATGCATTGTTTTCCCTTGATATCATACAACTGGGAGCTGGTGTCTAGCGGTAGTTTGTTAGCTGTAACAATGAGAAGTGAGAAGAACATTGGCAGAGGTGATAGTCCAGATAAGCGAAAATTTTCTTTCTCTTCTCCCCGGTGTGGCATTTCATATTATTATACAGTCCATTTGTACATTCTAAATACCCTGGTGCTGGGTGTTTTGACGTGTACACAGCTTTAATAAATTTGTATTATTACTGTGAAAAAAAAAATTAATATTATTAATTAGGGCGACAAGATCTTTCATTTGCTACCCAACTTAATATGTTAGGATTTGTTTAAATTACCAAGTAAGTAATTAATAATATTTTCAATTTTATAAATCAAATCTAATCTTGTTATAATATTTCATCTAATAGACTCAAAGCCAGCCGCCAGGACAGATGCACAGGTGAAAACATGAGGATTTTTGGTTTTGAAAAAACCAATGAAACCCTAAAAATGACTTTTTCGTACCAGAATACATGTAATTCCATAAATGATTTTAAAAAACTGGGGTGAACAGAGAACCTCTGTGAAATTTAGCGTTTCACAGAGAATTTAAAAAAAAAAAATTATTATTATTAAATTATGTAACTATTATTTTAATTTTAATTCTTATAATTATTTTAATTATATGCACATTTATAATGAATCCAAGTAATTGAATTGTTTTACAGAGGCCTTGTTTAATTTGCACTTAATTATTATTTTGTTTACCCGTCTTTCATTTACTCTTTATTATTATTTTATTTGATTGCAAAACTTTTAGGAGCCGTTCTTTTAAATGTTTTTTCAAATTTGACATTGTGCTTTTTATTATTGCTATTCAGGTTTTGGATGCAATTAGTTGAATTCATTTTTCCGAGGCTTTATTTAATTTGATTTTAAGTTTTATATTGTACATTTTATATACTTTTTTATTCTTTATAATTTTTTTTTCAATATCATATTTTGTGTCTTTACTTAGAAACTAGGTAAAACCATTTGCTATAGTTAAATAACAAGTATAATCTATATTCATTATACAGGACAAATCCATTCATAAGAGGGTATCCCTAAAATCAAATAAAAATCATACATTCATAATACCCTTAATAATATTTATGTTATTTTTATAAAAAGTCTGTAACCATGTCAATCACAATATTGGAAATAACCTTTTCATCATTCATCTTTTATGTGAAATACAACAGTAAAAAAAAGAATACTAACTTGAGAATTAAGTCGATGTCTAGGTGAGGGGAAAGATTATTTAGGGCCAAATATTGGCGGTTAAGACACATGTTTGAAAATAGATTAAGTTGGTGACGATAATAGTCAAGAAGAGCAATACTAGTTCTGCTACCAAGTTTTGCACTCTGTGACAATGAAACTAAGGACTGGCTCTTCTAAAATAAAAATAAATACATTAATACTCATGTAAACATGAGTTACAGAATAATCAAATATCTTAAAAGCACTTTAATTTTTTTTTTTTTGTACAGCTAGAAAAATACAGGTGACAAAACATTTAGAAAAATCATTAACTGGTGATTTATGATCAGGGTGCAAATGAGTTAATATTTATTTACAGCTTCTTCCCCTTGCAGGTCAGTTATTAAATACATGCTGATAACAAAGATTGCATTACACTTTGCTAATATAATTAAAGCGAAAAATGTATGACACTCCAGCACATGGAAGCCCACTTGCATGATCCCTCATATATCCATAATTTGAAATAGATTAATGTAATGTACATGAGGATTCACACCTGTAAAATATAATTAACCTGGAAGCCGATTTTTATTTATATAAAGTAATTTTAGCATCAGTTTTGACTATCGATTAGGCAGAAATCTCGGGTAAGTCACATAAGATAGTCTAATCAACTTGTTCCAATAATTTTAATTAAAATGTTAAGTATGCTATTATATATGAACTCTTGAAGCTACAAATTGTTCATATATATATATATATATATTAATATTTGTTTAAACATTGATTAAGAGGTAATAGTTTATTTGAGTTTTTCTGGGCTATCGACAAATAGATGGAAGTAATTGAAAGGTAGACCCAAAATGTGGTACCTCATCAGTTGGGGTTTCCGTAGTTTTTTGAGTGCAGACAATGGAAAAAGCAAGTCAAATAGTCACTGCTTCTTGTCCAGCGGTACGTCTGACAACAGTGAACCCTTGATTTTGAAAGGAAAATTAGAAGGACCAAAGGATCAGCCTCAGATGGAGGGGGAAAAGACTCTGATATATACCGGGTCTAGGACTCAAGAAGTAACTTCTCAGTGACTTGGAATCAAGCTCTGGTCACACTGTGCTTATACTGGGTACTGGTCCCGGATGGAGTAAATGGTGAGTTACCTTGAGCTTGGATATAGCCTTGCCAGTACAAGCTAATACGTCCTGCATCTTCAACATCCAGAAAACCAAAGACATCTTTAGTAGAACATTAAATAAAATAATATGTTTGAGCTCGTATAAATTTTAATCAAATACTGCAGTTTTCTTTTAGTAATATAGTCATTCTCTTTATCAAATATCAACTACATACATGTATATAACATTAAGTTTCTTTTGACATAATAAAATACTTCATTATGTCCCATTTTTATGATGATTATTTTTTTTATATCCAGCTAACTTTCCATTGATCAACACGAAACACCTTTGTGAGAGGAAAAAGGGACAGAGTTGAATCATTAATTTAATATGATGAACAGATTTATTTATTTCTTATCTAAGGAAATTCTGTATGGTATGTATGGTGAGTAGTCAAGCTTGGGCAGTTCAAATATATGTCTGAATCGACATCCCATCAATTCTGTGTTGTTTAGAATAGTATAGAAAAAAATATTATTCTGGGACAAAGTCGTTTATTGCTATTAATGTAAAGTTAATTAATTGTATTCAGAATATATTTATTTGAACTGCAGCATAATAGGCCAGTCACATAATCCAACAAAAAAAGGCCACATGTGAAAAAGCTCCGGTAGTTCTATTTTTTTGGTATGTTGTAGGGACCAATACAACTAGCAAAAAAACAAGTTTGTGAATTCCAAGAAGCTGAGATGTAGGAAAAATCATGGAAATTTTTTTGTTTTTTTGGCAATGTTTTCTAAACTAGGCTTTCCAGCGAGAAAGTATTTATTACAAAAAAGAAAGATTATTAAATTTTGCATTGAATGACCTAGTTAAACTTGAAATTCAAGAGAGTATAGTATTATCATAAACGCCAGTCAAAAACGACAATTTTTTTCATTTTTTGTGAAATTCTTATTTCATGACTTTTCAAGCACTGGAAAAATATTAAATTAATAATTAATTTTTTCCCTTTCTTATTGTTAGTAAAGGAAACATTAGTATTGATAAAATAGCATTTATATAGTTATATAAATCATAAGTTTTGGTTTTGTCAGATGCCAAAGGTCTGTACCTTCCTGTCAAGATACCTGGAAGGTTTATCTGGTGCCACAGGATAAATTTCTTAGCAATGATGGTAATAAATGTCGCCTAATTACTTTGCTTTACAATGCATTCTAACAACAATCAATTGACATAAGACAGGCTGAGGAAGATGCAGATGTTAACATCATTAATCCAGTCCTCTCCAAGGCTGGTGACAATGAAAAGATTATAATTATTGGAGAAGATATTGACCTCCTTGTCCTCCTGACTGGTTTGGGATCAAACGTACATAACATGTTCTTGTACAAATGTGGAAAAATCAAATCAGCTGGAACTCTATACTCAACATCTTGATACAAATATGACAAAGAATTTGAACCTTTTCTCCAACCCATAAGCAGGTGTGATACAACCTTGGCCATTTTCGGGAAAGGAAAAATAAAGTGCTCCAATACATTAAAAAAAAAAAAATCTGCAGCTATATGATAAATTCTCAGTGTTCACAAAAGGAAATGCCTCCCCTGAGGACATTAGCGAAGCAGCTGAGAGATTTTCGATTTTTTTGAGTTGACAACAGCACCAACAATTTTTATACATTAAAATAATAACATTTCGTCAAGTCTGCTACAAAGACAAAAAAACTAAGTCACGCAGGATTCCCTACTACTTCAGATACCTTCCACTCCCTGCGGACCTCACTATACAAAAGTTACTAGGGAACGACAAAAACCCTTTGTACTGGGGGGCCAACCCTAAACAAAAAACCAGTAAGAACTGACCAAGGGCTCACAACTAAAATATTTACCAAAGAACTAGTTCCTTAATCCTTACTGTCTTATATATCTTGTGGGAGCAAAAGAGACTGCAAAGAAGCCTGTAGTTGCAAGAAGCCAGGCCTTAGATATTCTTCTTTCTGCAGAAACTTATTTGCACAAATGTTCTGATCTCCTTACCCTTATTAAATGACGAACTTGATTCAAATGTGGATGAAGAGGAGCTTATATTGCCAACAGATGCTGATGAAGACGGAGAGAGCTTGAAAAATGAAGAAGAAGGAGTGCTTCATGAGGAAGCAGACATGCCCAGACCTTCAAAATGTCTCAGAATTAACATTTAACATTTTATTTATCGATATTCACAATCAAATACATTTTCATTCATATTTTGTCAATGAATAATAATAGTAAATATTACACTATAAAATGTCCTTAATAAACAATCAATTAGCAATATGTTTGTGTTTTTAAATTTTCCATTTAATTAACACTTTGACTGCTGCCGCCATATCTATTCAGTAATCGCTGTGGTTTTTGGAGAGTTTTTTTCTATTATTTGCTCTTGTAGATATTGTGACAAATGTTATCAATCGTTTTATTGATTTTTGATGAAATCAAAAAATAAAAATAAAATAACCAGTAATGAAAATAAAAAATGAATGCGACACATAATCGACAGCCGCCATGGGAAATAACTGAGGTAAGCTAACCCTTTTTACATGTTACTATTACTGAATATTATTTTTTATGTTTTGTTTTTCTCTTAGAAAAAGGTATTTTACATAGTTGTTAAAAGTCCAGAAAAAGTGTCATTAAACTCTATTTTTAGTGTGTCCCTTTTTCAGGTAGCAAGGTAACTAACAGCATAACAGCAATGGACACACAGATTATCTGGCTTTGTAATTGATATTTTCTAAATACAAAGGAAATTTCCAAGTTATAAAAGTAATAAATAAGCAAGATATTCTGAAAGGTTTTTAAGAGGATTATGAAACACAACCCAATTGACAAACAAACAAACAAATTTATTTTAAAACAAAAATATTTATACAGTGTCATTGCTAATATTTAAAACAATTTCAAACATTATAACTTAAGCATTAAACTCAAAATTAGCGAGCGTAGAAGAATGTAAAAACGACCCATGGTTCATGGCTATAAAAGGATGAACGTTTTTGTTGCCGTTATGCCTAATATTAATAGTTATCAAATAAATAATATCAAAAATTAAACATAAATATTTTAATATTGGATTTGTTAACTTTAAAATAAGTAAAGTTAACTATATCTAAGGCAAATGGCATTGAACCAAAAGAGTTCTAAAAAAACTCAAGAAGGCAGCGGAATGGGACAAGGACGAGGAGAGAGAGAGAATCCCGAGCTCATTCAATTTGACCCCCCCATGAGAGAGGAAGCACCAGGAGTTACAATCGTCCCAGGTGTTACAATCATCCCAGGTGTTACAATCACCCCAGGTGTTACAATCGTCCCAGGAGACACGAGGGACGTGACCAGGACCACGCTTGAGACACAGACAACGCATCTTGGGACCACGCTCAGCACAAAGAAGCACCAGCGTAGAGCACAACAAAGAAAAACTGGCCAGTAAATATTATAAGGTACATATTAAGTTTAAATTTAACATTGTAAAATTGATCACGTACGTGCTTAGATGTATATTCAATCCATAAATCAATTTGTAAATAAACAATTTTCCTTTTGCCAGAATTCTTTCTTATATTAACAGAACCTCTATAAAACCTCATATTAAATTTAAATATAAACAATTAAAAGATAACAAACGTAATAATATATATATAAGTTAATATTTGTCCACTTTAGTAATTAAAAAAAAAAGAAAGCTTGAACAAGACTTTAGCCACTTAATCCTATATATATATATTATTACGTTTTTTATATCTTTTAAATAATTTTTATATATTTTATATTTTAATCTTTATCTCAAGGCTGTTAATATAAAAAGGATACTTCTGGCAAAAGGAAAAATTGTTTATTTACAAATTGATACATGGTTAATACACAAATAAGTACGTACGTAATAAAATAACATTATTAAAAACTAAAGTTAAATTGTACCTTATTGCTAAAGCGACTGGGCAGTTTTTCAATGTTGTGCTTCTTCGTCGCATTGTATCGTTGCGTCCCTGTGCCGTAGCGTGGGTTGCTACCTGGTGCTTCCTTTGTTGTCGTGCTGGGTGAAAAGTGAATGGGAGTCGGCTTCTTCCTAGCTCTCGTCTCCCGGGTCCAAGATGAATGAGTGAGCCCGCTCTTAGCGGTGTTCTCCCTCATACCTTTCCACTGCCTTCTTGATCTTTTAACTGGTTATCCAATGCCAGTTGTTTAGGATATTATTACTTTTCTTGTTTTGAAGTTAATAAATTAAAATATTTATATTTAATTATTGATATTATACATATTAATGGTAGATACAACGCAACGAATAGTGTTTAAACATTCATGAATCGTGATCCACGGGTCGTATACCGTTCATTTATGCCTGCTAATTTTTAGTTAATCTCAAAGACACCATCAAAACTCACAACATCAAAATATCACAACAAAATATATATATATATATGTTCGGGATGTTTACATCCCGAAGTTCGGGGATTAAGGCTATAGATACTGATGATACCCGGACCTTAACTTAGATATATATATTTTTTTTATTTTTTTTGTGAAGAGTTACATAAATTATAATTCCAAAAACTATTAAACTTTTAGCGACCTTAAAATAAGAAAAAAAAAATTAGTAGTGTATAAAATATTGATAACTTGTCTTGTAAGGGTAGTTTGAATGAAGTGGTTGCTCAATCGAAAAAATAAACAATTATATAATTGTTTATATTTGACTATTGCTACTGGTATCAGGTAGGGATTGTCAAAATCTAATCGACGGCTGCACTTAAAGTGTTAAAATTAATTCATTAATACTAATTAATCAACTCATTTTGAGGTAGTATGAGTGAGGTGAGAATTCCGTACAGTGGTAATTTTGGATTTTTGGTGATATGTACGTAGGAGTTGCTGCGTAACTTAAATCAATAGGTTTTTCATTTGGAATAACCATTTTGGAGCCAGGGATGCTTAAAAAGTCATGAAGTGGGAATTTCATCCAAAATTGAAAAAATTGCTGATTTTCAACTGGCGATTATGAAGATACTACTCACTCGAATTTCAAGTTTAAGTAAATTATTTAATGCAGAATTTATTATTCTTTCATTTTAGTAATAGATAATTTCTCACTAGGAAACCCTTTTTAGACCTGGGACTTAAGGAAACCCCACAAGAAAAAGTCTAACGGGGTCAAATTGTACGATCTCAGTGGCCAGTTCACATCACCTCCACGTGAGATGACCATGCCCTCAAATCGCTCGTGCATAATGTCCATTGTGACATGAGCTGTGTGGCACGTAGCGCCATCCTGTTGAAACCACATGTCGTTGGTGTCCATATCATCCAATTCAGGCCAAAAGAAGTTGGTAATCATCGACCTATAGCACTCGCCATTGAGGGTGATGGCCTGGCCAACGTTGTTCTCAAAGAAATATGGACCAATGACACCCCCAGCCCAAAATCCACACTAAACAGTGACTTTTTTGGGATGCATTGGACGCTCTTGGATCTCATGTGGATTGGTATCATCCCAAATTCGACAATTTTGTTTGTTGACGTACCCATTCATCCAGAATTGAAATGTTGATGATGATACTGTTCAATGTCAGTTATAAAGTTTACCATAAAGAGGATTCAGCCAAAGTTGAACCTATAAAAGTCTTATAGTTATTACTAAAATTTAAAAATTTAATATGATTTCAGTAAATTTATTTTTAATAGAAACAAGAATCTTTTTTTTGTCCCTAACAAGGAATTGGTCTGGATCTTTCAAAACTGAATTTACAAAAAAATGACTTCACACAAAGCTTCTTTTGACCCGCAACCAGTTCTTAGAAATTCATTATTTTATGCAAAAAAAACATTCAGAAGCTTGTATCATAAATTTTAAATCTTCTTATTTTTTAAGTGATTATTTTATATTTAGTTATCTAACATCATAAGTTTAATGTTATTATCTACCTTAGCAAGACTATAAACCTATATTTTGATGCCATATTTATTCTTAGGAGACTGTCACAGAATTAAGTTATTTTTTTTCATTTTAAAGTGCATATAATTGTTCTAAAATAAAAAAAAGTTACTAATAGTATAATAATAACCTCTCTATCATCCCAAAAAATGACAACAGTTCCATCACTCCCGATGAGATTTCCATTGTTTGATGAATTATCACCACAGTTATCAGTTATCATTCTGTAACAATAAAATTAATTAATTTCTTTAAAATATAATTAAATCAGCACAGAATAATCTAATAAAAATAAAAATTATTTAAAGGTACCAATAACTAGTTTTAAATTATAATTTTCTTTACAAAAAAACTTAAAACTTAAATTATACTATCATTAGTTAACTTTTTTGTACATGCTGGACAAATTGTCCTGTCTCCATATTGGGAAAATCAATAAGCTTTGTTCACCAAAAACTGATTTCATTTAGATTCTCATGTGGCAATTTTTAACAGCTATCATAATCACAAAAATTACTAAGAAATTTATTATTTTTATAAAACAAACAACACATAATATCACTGCAACCAGAAATTGATCCCTCTATTCTATAGAAAGTAGACCACAATGAAAGTATTTTGTTGAGGAGACAACCTATCCCCCGAGTTACATGTTATTGTCACTCCACTTGTCTGCCAGTCAGTCTGCCTGTGGAGCTGATACTACTCTCTAAAACTAAGTGGGACTTTTCGACCAAGCATCTCAATCCGAATGATGATAAAAGCATCTACTTGAGCAAAGACATGCCACTGAGGAGCCAGCATCAGTTCGGGCTGGTGAGCTCATGAAGATGGGTTTGTTTGGTCTCCAGGTGCCCAGGTCAGCTGTTGGCATGACAATGGCCTCCTGGTAATTTTCATAAATAAGGCAGAGGACCTTGACGTCTTTTGCTAACAGTCAGGCACTTCCCTATTACCAAACTTGGCACCAGAGGTGATGAAGCAAAATTACCAACTGATCTCTATTTTTCCTATCCTATTGCTTCTCATTTCATATATATCTCTGAACTTTTTATCAGTTTAGAATTTGAATTTTAGTTTGTAGTTATGATTTCATTTTCACGGTCATTACCAACCAAACCACTCAATATATGCAGTCTATTCTTATTCCTGCTTTTTGGGTTTGATTATTTTCCAGCCATGTACTTGCTTATCTGCCCCCTCTTTTAACATTCTTCCTCCATTCCTTTCCAGATGTGTAGTGTTCAAACAACCGGCCAAATTAATGCTAAATCATTACATGATCAGGGGGTCAAGATCCAGAGGGGTTCTGGTAAAGCCTGGGGAGTCATCAGCAGCAGTGGTGGCCAGCCTTGGTGTCAAGCTTGCTGCTGAGAACCTGGACGTGGTTGAGAGGAGAGCACTAAGGAGAGACTACCTGCACTTGCCCGCGATAATTGCAAGGTTTGTGCGCCAGTCTGTCTGGGTGAGTTGATCAGTTTTTATAAAACACTGACTGCACCAGCACCTTCAATGGGACTATGACTCATGGATCTACATTGGCGAGGAAATGACTCCGAATAACCAAAACCTCTACTGGTTGGCGAGGGAGATGAGACTGGCAGGGAAGGTGAAGTTTTACTGGTTTGTTGATAATATAGTGAAGTGCTGGTGGGACAGGGGCCCAATGTCATCACTGGACTCCCAATTCTATTTATCCTTCCCCCCTCTCTGATTTAATAGCTGTGTTTGCCAAGATTCAGGAAGACCTAAATCGGAACAGTGCCTGGGCAAACCTGAATAAACTAAGGTTAAATGCAGCGAAAACTCAGGCAATTGTTATAGGCTCCAGTTTCCTCATTAGATCCTCTGCTGATTTTTCCTTTAACTCTTAGTGACCATCCTATCACTTTCTTCTCCACCGTTAAAAAATCTAGGGATAACTATTGACCAAACCCTCTCTTGGAATCAACATATCTACCAACTTTCCCATTGATCAATAAGTACCCTTAAGCTATTACATTGCTATCACTATCTGCTCCCCCAGCCTACATGTCAACACCTTCCTTTGTGTTTTGTATCCTCCCTTAGACTAACGCTGTGTATGGTGTATGGGGCTCTTTCAGTGGGACTCAGAGATAAGTTGAAGTGAGTCATGAATTGCTTTGTTAAATTTGTCTTTGCTCCCATGTCTTCCACCTCTCCGTCGAGCTAGCGTGGCTCTTCCCTCCTTCTGTGCTAATATTTCCTCAGTTCAATCCTTTTGCAAACCATTATCACCCATCAAGATCCCATCTTTCTGACCTTTATACTCCTGTCGACAAAACTACTCAATTTAATTTACCTTACTTTGTCCCTCTTAACCTCTTCTTGGGGTCGTAAGGCTAACATAATGAAAACGGAGCTATAGCTATGCTGTACGAACAAAATGAATTCTTAAAATAATTTCTACATGTGGTGACACTATGTAACGTCTTCATTACAAACAAATACTGATATCAGGTCTCAATAATATTAATGATAAAACCACTTTATTAAACATTGATTTTATTTACTCGCTTACTTTAATTTTTTTTACTGTTTTAATAATCATCAGGGTTGGATTTTCACTTACCAAAAACTCATTCATTAATATAAATTCACTTTCCTATCTTTAACTAATGATAAATATCATAAATAAACTAATGATCTAAAACTATAATCGGAAAAACATAGTAGTGTAGAAAATCATAGTAGTATATGTCAAGTTTCATAATTTTGAGAAAATTAATGGATCAAGCTGATAATCTTCAGTCTTAAGTTAATGATGTTGAGTCTTCTTGTTCTTAATAAAATCTGGCCACAACAAACTAAACACTCATAATTTTATTTATCTTTAGAATTAATTATTTTACATGATTTATTATTGTATCAGGTTGGCCAAAAAGTCCATTCAGTTTTTTAAGCGAAAATAAGACACAACTTTTAAACACAAAGCGATTTATTCAATCAATAATATAATTGCCGGTTTGTTCCATTATCTTCTGCCATTTCATGGGCAGATTCATAATTCCATGCTCAAAGAATTTCCTGTTTTTACTGGCAAAAAAAATTTTCCAAATGGATTTTTACATCTTCTTCAGAGTTGAAGGTCTGTCCATTCAATGAATTTTGAAGAAACCGAAACAGGTGGAAATCTGAAGGTGCAAGGTCGGGCGAATATGGAGGGTGTGGCAAAACTTCCCAGCCAAGCTCCAGAGTAACTTCTGCCGTGTCTGCAAAGAAGTGTGCGGTCTGGCATTGTAGTGATGGAAGACAATCCCCTTACGGTTGGCTAGTTCTGGACGCTTCTGGTGGATCACAGCATTTAATTTGTCCAGCTGGTCACAGTACACCCGACGACAGCTGGTACAGTCCGAGTTGATGGTCCTGTTCGTGGGAAGAAGTTCGTAAAAGACAACACCTCTCCAATCCCACCAAATCGAGAGCATAACCTTTTTTGGGTGAAGTCCTGCTTTGTGGGTTGTTTGTGGTAATTTGCCGCACTTCCCCCATGAGCGTTTGCGCTCCACATGGTTATAGACGATCCACTTTTCGTCCCCTGTCATCGTTCTCTTCAAAAAAGGATCGTTTTCTTCATGTTTCCGCAACAAATCGCAGATGGAAATCCTTGGGGCGAGGTTAGCCTCACTAAGTTGATGGGGAACCCAAACATCGAGCCTGCTCACGTAGCCAAGTTGATGCAGATGGTTTTCAACACTCGATTTGATATTTTGAGGATAACTGCGATCTCCCTAGTTGTATAACGGGGATTTGTGTCGACTAATTTCTTCACTTTATCGCTATTAATCTCAGTTAGCCGGCCAGAGCAAGGTGCGTCTTGAACCAAAAAATTTCCCGTCCGAAATCTCGAAAACCACTTCTGGCACACATGTTCTGTAACAGCATCCTCTCCGTATACAGCACATATCTTCCTGAAAGTTTCCACTGCTTTCTTGCCTTCTTTTAAATAAAAAAGCATGAGGTGTCGATAATGTTTGTTTCGTTTTCCATTTTCAGGATGATCCTAAACACACAAAATACAATCAGTCTCGTCGGAATTTCCCGTCAAACTACGTTGAAGTGTCTAGTATCTGACGAGAGCGCACTTGCAAGAGACGGACTGAAGTTAGCTACATATTAGACTGCTTGAAGTTTCGTGACGCCAGAAACCGAACGGACTTTTTGGCCAACCCTATTACAGGGAGAAAATAAAAAAGAATAAGTGGAATGTAACAGAAATATTGAAGTTTCAGAGATGTGAGACGGTTTTTAAAGAGGAAAAGAGTGCAGTTGAGCATGAATCTAGAAATGCCGGTGTTAAATTGATAGAATCGAAAATACATATGCTTTCAAAACAATTAAAAGAAATTTCTAAAAAATTGGATGAAGATTTTGATACTTAAAAAAAGTAGCGTTGACAAATGTAATAATGATTCAAAAAATAGTGATGAGAAATATAATAATGATTTAAAAAATAGTGTTGATGAATATAATAATGATTAATAAAATAGTTTTGAAACGGATAACAAAGAAAATATAAACTAATTAAAAAATGTGGAATATAGTTTTGAAACAACTATGACCAAGATGAGGGGTAAACTTTACCCCCCCAAATTAAAATGAAGGTGAGGAGAATGAAATTTTAGATGTGTTGAATGGTGGAAATAAAGAAAAAGTAATTGATGAACCGGTCACAGATAAATTTAATGTTACTTAAACAGGGACAATCAATCGCGTCAAATCCAATAATTTCATAAAACATTAACTTGAAATGCAAATCACCAAGATTGATTTTAAAAAGGGTGTCGAACCAAATGTCCAAATAAAAGGAAATAACAAGTTTATTAAGACTACAACCGGTGAGTTTTTAAATGTTTACATAAATTCAAACACACTTGTAGAAGTTTTTATTGTTTCAGTAAATAATCATGATAATTTTATAAATTCTGTTTTAGCATCCATTAAGGAATATCAAAAACAACCAATTGAAAAATTCAATTCAGTCAAATTTACATTAACAAAAGAGTCAAAAATGAACACATTTAGGAAAATTTGTTTGCCCAATTTAAAATGGATCAAACATCCAAAATCCACAACAAAAATAAAAATCACCATTATCTCGGCGAATATTTAGGTGTTCCTGAAAGATTTCTGACCAAAATTTCTGGCCGAGACAGTTGGCTATAATAAATTATTTATTAAAACAAATAGACAGTCTAGCATTTGTCGATTATTTGTTAGAAAAACATTAACATGTAAGACATTGATTAAGCATATCTTTAATTAGATACCCTCCTATTCTAATGTATTTTCACTTAATTTGGTATTAAATTTAATGTAATTCATGTGAATCTTTGAAATAGAGTTATAACTTATATGGTAACTACATGTTTCAATGAAACATTTCTTAACCATGATAAAAATACAGTGAGAATCATAGTATAGTAGTATAGTCAAGTTTTGTAATTTTGAGAAAATTAATGTTGTGTAAATTTTCTTTTCAAGCATTGGCCAAATGAGATAAAATGAAATATGTCTCAATTCCAGCTTTGAAGTTTAATAAAATCAGTTGTGCAAGTTTTTCTGATTTTTTATTAACATTAATATCAGTTACCAAAAAATCAAATTTAAAAGGCAAAGTTTATTAGCATAAGGATTAAGCTGATAATCTTCAGTCTTTAGTTAATGATGTTGAGTCTTCTTGTACTTCGTAATAGATTAAGGGTCCAATATCCTCTTCAGCTACATTAGTAGTCATGACAAGGTTTTGGAAAAAACTATGTTATATTGGAGGAATATACGGTAGCAGATCAATCATATCACTTTTTTTAAATTCTCAAACTGGTTTCTCTCACATTCTTATATAACAACTCCCTGGGTATTTTATGTAATTGCAGAGGCCTGCCCACTTTTGCTGGTTTCAAATTAAAAATCTGAAAGTTCACAGATTCCTCTAATGATTCTTTGTAAAGAATGTGATGTGGTCGGCATTTTTTATAAGTATTCACTGCATTTTCAACCAGTTTACTTTACAATTTACTAGGTCATATTTCCTTCAGGTAATTTTTTTTTTCAATAAAGCAGTAGACAAAAACAGATCACAATTCATTTCACATACAGTGAACTTGTTCCTTCGCCTACCTGATTCTATAACAGGAATTTCAAAGTGATTTTTAGCGAATTCTGCATTATTTCACAGACAACGCCTGTGATATTAGTTCTGCTTTTTGCAAATGTAATCCATGATGAGTCTCAAGCTAGCGCTTTTATTTCATTTAATTCAGGATTATTTGTTTTTATTTTATACATGTTGAATTTTTTGTATATATCTACTACATGAAAGTGAAAGTTGAATTTTTTATGGAAAACAGATCTGCAAATGTGTTCCTTTTACTGGAACAACTCATTCAGTTCCACATTTTGTTGGGTACATTAAAAATATTTTTTTTAATATTTAGTAATTCTGAGAGATATCTTCTACTTTCATTATGTTGCCTAGTATAATGGCTTTAGTATGATGGAAAGGATTTTATATGTTGGCAAACATGGCCTATCCAATTTTCGGAAATCTTCCTTGATGGACAACTAGCAATTCATTTTGGATCTTTACCTGGTTCTTTTCCTTATAACCACAATTATTTTAACATCTACAAGGAATATCACACAATTCTTTTTCAGTAAAAATATTACCAGTTCAATTCACATACCTTTATCTGTGATTTTTTAGTGTCTTGTGTACATCTTTTATGTGCGTCTGGATTCCTCTGTCTTTTCCTACTTTTATTTTAAATTTAAGGTTCGACTAAATCACAACACCCACTTTCCGAGGAGTTGGAAATTATTCTTTTCCTTAAACATTTTAAGAATGGAAATTGTTTTTTAACTGTCATCACTTGACTCGGAGTCAGAACTATTTAAAAACACCACTATTTTTTTAATACTGTTTCTTCTCACTCATTTCCCACAACAATAAATAAATATTTTAATTATCTTAAATCGAAACTTTAATTATCTCAAACCTTTTTTGTTCATCATTTATAATAATTTTAATTTAATCTTTGTCAATTAACGTCTTAACTCTATTAGAGGAAGGTTGGAACTGAATCAGAAATGAATTTATTTGCCTGCAATAAACAGATAAGAGAATAATACCATTAATGGAAACAAATGTTTATTCTTAGTACCTACCTATCGACTTACATGACTTTCTTTTTCAACAGGAATTCACAATGTTAATTAATAGAGTAGTGTTGAAAGAGCAAAAATTGTGTATAAACCCAATTTCAAAAGTGTTATACTTACACCACTACAATTCTCACCGCCTCATGTAATACAATTTATTATCAAACACATTAGCCAAGAATCCTTTTAGAAAATATTGATTTCATTTACTAATCCTTTCAAGTTTTATAAGTTATCCCATTAACTGCTAAAGTGGTGTATATACCACAATCAATGCTAACACCATTTATAAATTTGTCACTCAGCTTCCAAGTTCAAAATTCCAGTGAATTTGCTAATATCGATCTCACACACCTCTTTCCTGCTGTGATTTACAGGCTCACTAGTTAACTAAATTCTATTTACAGGTATCATCAGAAACTTTTTGGAGGTTTTTGTGCAATTTCAATTGTTATTTCAAATATAAGTATCACATTTGTGAAAATACCATAGGATATCCTGCTATAGTGAAAAGCAAAAATAAAGTATAAGTATGAATTTAAGAAAATACTAAACCTTTTCCCTTATTTTCATTTAATATGAGCCAAATATACAAAAGTTCAAAAGATGGTTACATTTAAAATAGGTAATGTTATATTAATTTCAACACTTACCTTGTTTCTATAAGTATATCAGAGTTTTTGGCACTAAGAACACTTTTACATATTAATTCTTGAGTAATGGCTATTGCCTTTTTGTTTGAAATGCAGAGATCAGACAAATAATCCAAAAAACGGGATTCCCAGTTTTTCATGTTTTTCCTCACAAGACCAACAAATGTTTCTATCTCAGCTGCAGTTATGTGTTTTTCTAGAAGCTTCCTATTGTTGTGTAAAAGTGCTGTTATAGTATCTTCAGCCAAAATATCGTAACCAATTTGTTTTTGCATAAAACCAAAATGTTTTGCAATGTATTCCTAACAAAAAAAAACAAAGAAAACAGAATCAATTAATGCTATGTTAGTCACAGTATTTGAACTAAAAATTAATTTTTAAATTATAGCTTATATAATATTCAACTCAGAGTCAAGGGCTTTGTATTAAATAGAAGTGTTCTGAATTTTAATTGAGTGGAGAACAATATGATCAGTATTCCCTTCAACTACTAAGACCCACCTACCCAATAAAGATTTCCAGCCTATGTGGTAGATTGGTAGGTATTAGCTTAACAAAAATAAGTCATAACTAGGGTGTGGATTTCAAGGTATTTCTTCATTTTTTTCTGAGCTTATCAACTAAAAGTCAGTTGCAATTTTTTTTATGACTTTCTAAATTAATTGAAATCATATTTGTTTCCATTAAATCACACATTTTGCTTTGTTTGCCACTTTTTTCTTAAATTACCTGTTGTAAAGGCCTGCCGAGGGAGGTCTCCGCGACCTAGCCACCCAGATGGGTGAGAAGAAAGAGATAAATTTGTGGGTCTTTGACCTTTGCTGGCGGGCTAGTCAGCGGCCGCGTTGGTACATTGTTTGATCTAACTACATAAGATCTTAGATGTGTCCTGACAGTGCACAATATTCAGGTGAAGAGGTAAATGTTTAGGTAAGGGGTAGTTTTTATGGTCTTGGAATGATCTAAAATTCACACTTGGTACTTAAAGGTAGGCAAAAACTGTCCAGATCCCAAAGGCAAGGGTGAACCGGAAAGAGGCAGACTGGAGCACTGGGAGGGAGTTCTGCTAGATAAGGTTCTAGTGCCCCAGGAGTCGTTATCCATGTGGATGGAAGGGATCCCTTTCAAGGAGTGTTCAAGGAGACTAAGGGGCCAAAGATGGGAGGTATAAACTGGAAGAGTTGTGGAGGCCGTCAGCGTCGAGATTAGATCTAGCCAGTAAGGAAATAGAGAAGAGCAAAGGTACGTAATAAGAAAGCCATGGTTCGAGTAGAGCAGCGAGAGAGCAGAGTCCAATTCAACTGTTCAAGTAGCAGGTAGAATGAGAGTGTGTCAAGGCATATAATGATCCAGTTCATATAGCCAACGGTGAGCTGCTCAGAGGCCTCTTCCGACCAACCAGGTAAGGACCAATCAGGTCCGACTACATTAGCGTCCTGGTGAGCTCAGATGGTGGTGGAGGAGTGAAAAGGTCTTGTCTTTCCCTACACTAAAGCATGCTATTATTGATATATAAAAAAGTAGGTGGGTGTTTTCAGATCCGTTGAGGGAGTAGCTTCTTCTTCTTCTAGTGTTGGCAGAGGCAAAGTTGCCATAACATAACCATTATTTTTCAACAGACTGACACAAGAGATAGAGCATAAATATTGATAACAACTTGATGTATAAATCTTTGCTTAAAATCACCCAATTGTGCAATTTCCCTGATCCTTGGATAACCCAAGAAATGAAAGACCTGAAAAGTCATGTGAATGCAACCAGGAAATAAAGGGTTGGCCAAAAAGTCCGTTCAGTTTTTATCGTCACGAAACGTTAAGCAGTCTAATATGTAGCCAACTTCAGTCTGTCCCTTGGGAGTGCGCTCTCATCAGATACTAGACACTTCAACGTAGTTTGACCCGAAATTCTGACACGACTGATTGTATTTTGTGTGTTTAGGATCATCCTGAAAATGGAAAACCAAAACGAACATTATTGACACCTCATGCTTTTTTATTTAAAAGAAGGCAAGAAAGCTGTGGAAACTTTCAGGAAGATATCCGCTGTATACGGAGAGAATGCTATTACAGAACGTGTGTGCCAGAAGTGGTTTTCAAGATTTCGATCGGGAAATTTTTCGGCTCAAGACGCACCTCGCTCTGGCCAGCCAACTGAGATTAACAGTGACAAAGTGAAGGTGGTTGAGTGTTGTGTGTTCATGCGCAGAGGGAGAATCCCCTCTTCCCAATTCCCTCTAAGTAGCTTCATACCAATGAGTTTGCCGAGACAGCCCTGCAGAGATTATCTCAGCACTGGTGACTCTATTTTAGCATGAAATTCCTTGGTCGGTGGACCAAGTCAACATATCTCGGGACATCAACAGTCAGACGGACCAGTTTCTATCTCCCGACGAAAGAATCAAAATTCTTAGCAGTCTAGCAGTTCAAGACTCCCAAGAACAAGACGAACAAGAATCCGGTGTTTAAATAAAAATATAATGATTTTGTGACTCAAAACAATCAACTAGGACATGTCTCCTGCTACGTCACTTTCTTCTTATGTAATTCCCCATCAAGACGTTTTCTGCTCTAAGGATAGTAATTCTAAAATTAGAGTCGTATTTAATGCTTCAGATTGCTCATCTAGAGGCTCTTTAAAGGACAGACTTCATACAAGAACTAGGCTGCAAACAGACTTAACATTGGTTATTCGCAGCTTTGGACGCCACCCCTTAAGGTTGGCGGGGCCTAGATGGGTTTATTATCTAGAATGGTCTTCCTTCTGGCACTTCAACCCTCCTCATGGCCCTCATTTCAGTGATGTATGGGAAGCTGCTGTCAAGTCTGCGAAGTTTCACCTATACCGAGTAACAGGTGACAGAGCATTCTACTAGAAGTTAATCACCCTTTTTGCGAAAATAGAGGACATTCTCAACTCTAGACCTCTACGTCTTATGAATGACCCAACATCATGTGATGTCTTAACTCGCTTTTGGCGATGCCTGAAAAGGGCTTTTCGGACATTAAGATGAATACTTAGTCTTGTTGGCAATTGGTAGCCAATTCTATTCCGAATTTCTGGAAACAGTGGCATGCAGAGTACCTCCAGACTGTGCAGAAAATACCGAAGTGGTATCATAAGACACGACCACTTAAGTTTGATGACCTAGTACTAATCGCAGGGTGGTGACAGTAGTATTACATATGTGGTTTCCATTACAGACCAGAAAGGAGTGCGCAAACTTCTTGCACATAACATAGTATCCCTCCGCATCTTTCCAAGCCCTAGTTGCTCAATGATAATATTTTTTAACTGCTGGCTTTAGGTGGGCAGGATGTTGACGACTCTCATTATTTAAAATTTAGTATTATTTGGTATTTATCTTTATTTATATATGTGCACTAATTGTGTACATACTTGACACAAGTCTTGTGTGTTTGCGGGGGCGGAAAGAATCCCCTATCATTTCCTTCCCCCTTTCCCAAATACCCTCTCTCTACCCTCATATCAGCGAGTTCGACCCTGACAGCCCTCCAGAGGCTATCTATCTCAGTACTGATGACTCCCTTTGGTCTTCTTTAGTGAGTTCATTAGAGACAGCCCTGAAGAGAGCATCTTAGCATTAGTCGGTGGACCAAGTCAATATATATAAGGACATCAACAGTCAGATGGACCAGTTTTTATCTCCAATTGGGAGATAAATTAAACAGTTGAAGGAAGACGAATTAAGCCGCTGGAGGCAATCTTCGAATGGAGGCAAAATTGACCACACAACTCAAGGTATGTTATTTGACATATTTTATTCCTTGGAATTAGTCAAATAATAGACATTAAACTTTGAAGAGTTCATTCATTTGGTAGTTGTAACTTTTAGTTAGTTCTTACTATGTTATTTTTATTAGTATTAATATTTATTGTTCACACCGGGTGGCCACTTTATCTTGTATTATCAGTTATTTCATGTGTAAATATATTTCATTCTGGGTTAATGTCAGAGTAATGTATTCAATTTCTGAGTCTCTTTATATAGAGTCAACAATTTTACTCTTAACCTTAATTTCTAATTTAATCTCCTTTTGGCTCGAACTGGGCCACTTGTTCACCATTACCTATAATCTTCTGCATAAACACATCTCCTGACATTGCACATTAAACAATGTCTATTGAGTTTTATTTTCTCTACCGAATTCATTTGTTACATATTTTAAATATTTATATATATTGTATTAAATATTTGATAAAAATAAAGTAGACATACATGTACACGTTTCACATTTTTTTATTATACATGGACCTTCCTCCTAATCACAAGTATTACTTAATAGTACCCTCCACATTACACAATTTTACATATTTACCTGATTTTTCCTGTAATCCTGTTGACTTAATCTCAGGATTCTATAGCACAAACGAAACATGTATTTGTATGGAGCATGGCGAGGGTCATTAAGTTCTTCAATTCGAAGAAATGGTCCTTCTCCTGTATTAGATTCCAAGAAAGGTGCTTGGAGTATCTTAAATAACTGCTTTAGGATAGACTGCTCTCTTAATAGTTTTTGACGGTCTCTGCATAATAAAGGACAAACACATTAAGTTAACATTTTATAAAAACATCTTATATTAAATATATAATTCTAAATATTATGATTAATATAGTTTTGGAATTCCAGTGAATTTTTTCAAAGGTTCGTGCTTCTCCTTCCTGTTTGTTTCCTATTCCTCCTCCGGATATTCCCACAAGAAACCAAACCATCGGAAGGTAAGTCGCCTAATATCAGGTAAGTGAACAATTTTCTATTTGATGGTTGGTTGGACAGGAAAAAAGACCGATTCAGGTTTTTTGGACTGTTGAATTAGTAGTACAGGCCACTTGCTTCAACATACTGTATGTTATTTTTAATATTAAGAAATATTAAAGTTAATATTAAGGGATATTAAAGATAGATATAAGAGTTTGATTCTGATAGATGGTATAGATAAGGGTGTGAAGATAAGAGATAGTGCAGATAAGAAAACGGACCTATAGGAACAGTGCATGATAATAACTTAGGTGGAAGCGGGAAATAGCGATGTAATTGTTGTGTGGTATGGAGTTGTAAAATAGATCCGGCCTATTCTGCTAAGGGCGGCATAAGAGGAAGGAGACCTAGATGCTATGAGAAGAAGGCCAGCAGGCAAGGCTGAGAGTTGGAGGCATTAAGGAGTGAGATCCCTTCATATCCCATGTGATAGAAGAACACATCGACGAAGATGAAAGACATCTCATATCAACGAGTTTAATCCCAGCACATGAGTCTGTATTTCAGATGCCAATGTAAGTACTGAAATTCTCTGCTGTCTAAGACAGTGTAAGTGTTCAAAATTAGAGTTAGATAAAAGGATATTAATATTTAGGATCCTTTAAGATTAAATTAAATTAGAGTATGAATGTTACGTTTGTTTGAACCCAATCTGAGAGTTTTTATTATATAGAATAGTGAATTCATAAATAAATCAATGATTAAGAGATCTTTTATCATTAAATATTAAAACCTGATTTTCTTACACATTAGTAACGAAGAGGTTATTTGGTGACCCCACGTGGCCATATATTGACTTAGAACCCTAACAGGTTAACGTAAGTATTTAATTAGGGGTTTTCATAAACAGTTAAAATATATTGATAATATCCCGACTACTAAATATATTTAAATATAAGTACTTATAGGGCACCTATCTATCCTCATTACAAAACTAGGCATCCCCCAGCTGTTCCATGATTAGGCTTCTTGACAGCTAGGGTGTGAACAGCTTCATGAATTGACTACCAGGTAGACTTAGTTCATACTTTAGAAGCTACATTACTACATTCAGGCATATTAAGTTGTATTGGTGCATATCTTTATCACATCTTAGAAAATTTCAAAAGCAATTTACATTCCAAATCATAATATTAAAATATAATTGCTGTTTTATCACTTCTAAAGTCTCAGTTGATAAATTGATATTTTGAATTGAACAAAATCGAAACTGGTTTAATCTGTAAGTTATTGTTATAATTCTTTCTTACTTTTTTTGGTTTGTTTGAGCTGGTAGAAAGGTATCTCAGAATCCAAAATGAGGAAACTAATACAATGTGAAAGATATCACAGGATTATGTCCCTAAAATTTGCAATTCGACAAATATCAATGTTATGCATTCATTCAAAGTACCTTATCTTTTATTTAGTAGTTATCTTTTTACAAGTTAAAAAAAATTAACATTGTTACAAAAATGTCACAAGAACATTGATCAATCTAATAAATACATTATAAGCTAATAAAGTGTTTCTTCTTTTCAAACCCAAGTTCATTAAATATAAAAATAATAAATATCTACAGTAAGTATTTGAAATTTTATTAAACTTATTTAAAATACTGTATGTCATGAATAAAATATGTTATTATATTTTGTGATGGTAGAATGATAATAAACAAAGTAATCTAATAATTTATTAATATCAGCATGTTTGTTATTACTAAAGAAATTCACATACCTGTTAGGATTTATTACAACGAGATCCAATGCTTCACTTTTGTTTTGTTCATTTTCAAGGCTAGCAATAAAGTAAACTATATCTTGCAGCAAACTTGTGAGTGATCTAAATATGAAATTTTGTTTAAAAATATAGAATAATAATAAGTTATTCATATCACCAATAAAAATTTAAGAATGGCTAACATAATGCTTAATATAATATAATTATAATGCTTCTGTAAGGGGCAATACATTAAATCATTAAAAATATAAACATGATATTTTTAAATTTAGTTTTTATTAGCACAACATAATTCTTATAATCCACTGAGGGAATTTGAAAGATACTGTTTTGCCACAAATGGAGACTAAGGAGCTATAAGCTATCATAAGATATAACATTTTAATAATAAGACACAGCCAAGCAGCAATTATTAAGATAAATTGGAAAGACAACTTGGCATCTGTCGAGAGAGGGAAGAAGGAAGTAAATAGGGTTTCACCATGAAGGAGAGGTAGAGGAAGGGCCCAACAATTACATTAATGTACCTGGCATTCTTATACGCAATGATTATGTATTTATATCTACTTTAAATATTATATTATATTATCTATGTTAGTTATTATAATATACAATTTTTTTCTAAGCTAGTTTAATAAATTTTATTTCAGGCACATAAAAACTATATAAATAGTACTAATAAAACAGTTATTTAATAAGTAGATTCATTGAATAAATGCAATATTATTTTTTTAAGAGCAACATTATTTTTAGCTGAGGTATTGATCCTGTATGGGCTACATACATAATTAAAGACATTTAGTCTTCTGATATTGATGAATATCTGTCGGTAAACAAAATAAAGAAAGAAACCTCTAGAAATAATTTATGAATCGTGTACTTAAATAAAGAGATATGTAGATACCATTACCACATTAAATGCTGAACTATGATGTTAACAACCACATGATACAACTTTTATACAAAAAATTTCATAACATGATCAAATATTTCAAGGGGAAAACTGGTAATAAGCACAGGTAAAGCTAAAGAGTGGACTGTATCAATAAAATGATTCTTACCTTATAACTGCATTCTGTATATGTAATAAGATAGGGAAAGGGTTATGCAGATATAGGGTTCCTACAAGATCCGTTAGTTAATATTTCTTCCAAGCTTCTTCCCATGAATAAGTCTCCATGACCAATATATCTTCTTTAGAACTACAAGTTTACAAAGAAGCCCCAACCAGAAGAAGAGTGACTCATATCTAGTGGCAATCTGGCCTACGAGTGTACCTAACTCTCTTGAACCCGACTTTGGACTGACTGGGGGCAAATACGCCCTGGAAAAATGCCCTAAAAACGACCCCTGGTGATGAAAATCTCAACACCAAACAAGTGGAGAAAAAAAGAAATTAAGCTCCACTAACAAAACCTCTGTAAGGGGTCAGAAAAAACTATTAAAATGCCAAGTAGATCCCACTAGTTTTAATAAATATTGGCAAAAGAAAAATTATGCTGACAGGGCCGGGGCTTGAACCAACACCTCCCTAATATCAAGGTCAGGTGCTGTATCAACATTTAAATATATATATTATTCTAATATTTTCTTATTTTTATTAATAATCATTATTTTAATTATATAAAAACTTTATATTCATAACTTTTACGTTATCTCAGGGTTCTGTTAATAATTATAGGAAACTTTTGGCAAAAGGAATATTGATTTTATTTACATACATTTAATAGCTAAAAATTGATATACAAATAAATTACGTACTTAAAATTTTGTATTATACTGGCCAGTGCTTCTCCGTGTTGGTATCTTCGTTGTTCATCTTCTAATGCTTGATCTGATTTGTCTTCATGCTGAGTGAAAGTAAAAATGTCTCGCTGTCTTCATGCTGAGTGAAAGTAAAGATGTCTTGTTGTCGCATCTGGTGAAAAGTGAAAAAGGACCACAAGGGGCCAGCTTGGGTCCGCTACCTCGTCTAACGGTGTCTGACCAACGACGACTGACTCTTTTGTAACTCAGGAGGTTCATTTCTCTCGCTTCTGTCCGATGCCTTCTTGACTTTCAATTTCAAAAACATGAAGCACGGATAGCTACTAAATTCCTCAACACTCGTTTTTTCTGAGATTATTTACAAGCACCATTTAAAATCGTCATTTAAAAATATCATAACAATATATATATTCACCAAAAGCAAACAAGGGTCGACAAGGTTAATAGCCAGTCGGGTATCCTTCGAACAGGGCTGCTGAAGCTGGGGACCGTTGTATATCGGCAATTACGGACATCCAAGACCAAATCCGCCGCGAGGTACGATGGACCGTACTTTGTCACCGCTATCAGGGAACATAATTTGTTAACTATTCGGGATGCGAATTTCCCCTTCCGCATGCACACTGTCCATCTCGAAGAACTCTGTGTCTGCCGCTGGTGTCTTGCCGTGAGCCAAGCGGCGGTACTCAGTCTGACACATCACACCAAATAGCACAATAATGGACAATTTTTTTTATTGTTTTTTTTGTGTCTGTATGTAATATTTCGAGTTGTTCCTTGTGTATTTTACAAGCTGAGCAATATCTTTTTTTTTTGTGTACAATATTTTCAATTGTTCTTTGTATATTTTATGAGTTGATTGAGTCAATGCTGTACAACCAGATTGTACCATCTTATTCCTATGTACTCAGATTTAGTATCTGCGATCTCTTTTTCTTTTGTCTATTTTGTTTATATATATCTTTCACACCTGCGTGTGTTTTGTGCAGGCACATTTTTATCAGTGTTTTGTTTAGTGATGTTAACTCTTATTCTCAAAGTTCCCTCTTACGAAGGAACTGGAGGGAGGGAGTTAACCGCCAATAAGACGATTAAACAGGTAAACAATAACACGAACTAGATAATGGTTAAGCCTCTTAATCTAACTGTATATATAGGAGATGAAATATAATAAAGCCAGTTAAGTTAGCTAGCTATTCCTAGAATTGTTTAGGGCTCAACACACAGTTCTCACAGTGTCAGTAGCCTCCTGTATTTTCATTATTATTATTGTAATTTCATACAAGCTTAAGTACATTACACACACAGTGCTTGATTTCAGTCTTGTACAGAATGTACGTCTGTCAACATGTCATTTCCACTCTGTATGCAGTAATAATGTCTTATTACTAAGTTCTTACCTAACATATACATATATCTATTGTTTTTCTCATATTTATTTGATAAGTATTTCTTCTATAAATAGATTTGCATTAAAAATATTCTCTTTGGTGCTTTATAACTTCACCCAGCCCTTCTCCCCTGAACTAAAACTAGCCTGGAATAGCAGGATTTTTTTTTATGGCCATATATAGGTGTGTATTTTTTTCCCTCATTTTTCCCCCCTCATAAGAAGATAGCTTAATGTCTGGTGCTCAACAGAATTCTTATTTTATTGAAATTTAGTTTTTTAAATTAAATATTGGTAATAATGAAAAAAACATTCAAAACTTTTATACCTTCGGTCATTTTGTGATATTGCCCCTTTCTCTAATTTGGATGAACTGGATGCAAGAACTTTACAAGCATCATTTGCAAAATCAAGGTCTCTCACTTCTGTAGGTGACACTGGGATAAGAGCAAATGCTTCTTTATCTTCTTTCAAAGGAGCACATCCAACCTAAAGAAACAACTTTTAAATTAATGCATATTAATAATAAATCATTAATATAAAGGGTGTCCCAGAATTAACGCAATATTTGAATTTTCCGCCATTTGTGCAGTAAAGTGCTGGCAACCCTAAAAGAAAACAATTTGACATCTAACAGTTTAGGGTTAGTAAAAATGGGCGTTACACGATAGATCAACGTGTCTTTATTGTTGAACATTATCTCAAAAATAATGAAAGTTTGGCGGCCGCAGTTCGAAAATTTCATACAAAATATGGTCGGAATAGTGTTTTGACTTCATCAACTGTGAAGAGATTAATTGAAAAATTTAGGGAGACTGGATCAGTTGGAGACACTAAACACACTGGTCGTCCAAAAACAAGCTGTTCAAATGACAATAGCGAAGCAGTGCGTGAGAGTGTTGTTGAAAATCCAGAAACATCAATGCAGCGTCATAAACATAGTTCTTTGTGACGAAATTGGATGATATCGATGTGGTTTCAACAAGATGGTGCCACATGCCATACAGCCCATGAAACAATTCAAATACTGCATGAGACATTTCCAGGTCGTGTACTCTCTCGTTTCGGTGATCAGAATTGGCCCCCTAGACTGTGTGATTTAAACCTTTAGATTTCTTTTTATGAGGTTATTTGAAGTCAAAGGTGTATGTCAACAAGCCCACATCCACCCATGCATTAAAAGAGGAAATTCAACCACATTTATGCCAAATGGTCATAGAAAAATTCGACAAAAGATTGCATAGGTGCCAGTTAAGAATTGATACAGACTGACAACAGTTAGAGGAAGAATTTAAGCCATTTTAAGAAGCTTTCGGAAGGAAGATTCATGGGTATCTCGAAGATCAGATATGGATAGTGGAGTTTAGTAAGAAGGAGTTTATGGTTGGTAAACTGTACCAAATGCTTTACTGAAGTCGAAGAGTTTAAGTACTGTTACTTTCTAGTCGTCCATAAGAAGTCTGATATCATGAGTTATTTTTAGTAGTAGCAAGATTTTAGAGGATCAAGGATATTTCTTTGCTGTAGGATGATGGAGAGTTTTACTGAGCATAACAGTCAAGGGGTCTCGAGAGTAAGCATAAGATATCTAACTCTTTATATATAGAGCTGTGGAATTGAAACATTTTGGAATAGGAATAATATTTGCTTTTTTTCCAGATATCAGGTAGTGAGGAAGTGATGAGGATATGTGGGGTGATGAGTATTCATATATACGCAGGATGTATAGAAAAGTAACTGGTGGGGATAACTTGATCTAATTAGCAGGAAGTTTACAGGACCTAAGGCATTTGAGTGAAGTTTGAGGATCGACTATAAGATTTTTTTCAGGAGCAATGGCTGGCTAATAGAAATTTTTTAGAACAGAAAGGTTTAGGTATTCAAAGTACAGAACTTATTGGAGAGAGAAATTACAGAAGACGAGTGCGTTAAGCAAGTTGATTGGCCTAAAAAGATATTATTTAAAGGGGCTTATGGAGTTTAATTTACAGCATGAAATTGAGGAAGAAAAGAGATATCATAGGCTAGGTTAATCAGATGGTTTGACAGAAAAGGAAATGGATTTTTATTAAAGGAAGGGAGTTTGTCTTTGGGAATCGATATCCATAAGTACTGTTTGTATAAATACTGTTGTGATGTAATGAATAGTCGCTTTTGATAACAGTAGCCGAACTTGTGTGCAAAGGATTATAAACCTATCAACAGTGTTGATTCCCTTGGGTGATAAACTTATCAGAATAAGTTTAAATCGTCAGATTTTACTATGGTGACCACTCTCCTTACAGTAAAAAACCCGACCAGCATTCCCGTGGGAAGGAGAAGGACGTGGCTGAAGTCTGTGTGTGTAGTCAATATAATACACCGCTAAACTCAGTCCCAATGCTAGCCCAAATTTAATGACCAGTCCTTTGGGTGTTTCACCTGGTTTGATTGTAATGATTTGTACAACAATGCCCCTCAAACCCTGGACCACTCGGTTCACCTTGGTCTCCAGTGCCACTACCTTTTTTTTTAAAGCTGTGCTCTCTAAAAAAGCTTTTTTCCGTCTTTAAGAGTTTACACTTTTACATTTATTAAAATTCAATTTAGGATATATTTCTGTTGAAGAATAGTACTCTTTACCACACAATATCAAATGAAAATTTAACAAAAGAAGAAATATAAACATAGTTTAATAATTGGGGAAAATAAAAAATAATAATTGGGTAATAGGTAAAGGCTAAATTATGAAAATACTAAGATACTATCATAGGGTAGGTATCATTTATGAGGGTAGGAAGATCAGGGATTTGAAAAGCATCTGCTTGATTCAGTTCATCTTGGATAAGTAGAGAGGGATATTAGAGCTAAGATGGTGGAAACAATCGGTAAATGAACCTAAATATACATAAATATATCGTTTATTTGGAGATAGAGTGCCACAGTAAAAAAAAATTTAGTTATTCGTTTTTTTTGCTTTAGACATTTTCCATTAATGTATATTTCTTTGAGAAAAAATTTCACATTTTTAGTCTCAACAGTAATCATGGTAGTCTTGCAGGACACCGATAAACCTAAAAATAGGCAAACTTCAAACACTTCTCTTTTAAAATTCTACTTTTTTGTATTGTGGCACTCTTCTACCAAGTGAACGATATATATATATATATATATATATATATGTATTGAATATTTTAATGAATTATTTCAATATTTCCAAGATAGTTTTTATCACATAGATAATAGCCGTATTTGAAAGTTGGTTAAAACAAATACTATAGTCTATTTTAAGCAAAATACCACACAATGCTTGGGTGATAGAAGTGGATGTTACAATATGTGTACTTTCAAATGAATTTAAAAAATATACATTGAAGTACTTTTCTCGGTTAGCATTTTTGAAATAATACATGATTTTTATACCTTTGACATTACTGGCTTTTCTTCATCTTTATCTATTGGGATTGAAGTACTATGGACCCAAGTAGCAGTACATACATGATGTAATCGAACATAGGAGCTTTGTGGAACAAGGGAATCACCTCTTGAGTGAGTTGTTGGGTCAAGTTCAAATAATGATGAGATTTCATTTGAGTGTGGCACAGATACTAAATGATATACAGAGCTTCCATGAAGATCTAAAAATAATCAAATTAAATATTTAACATATGCAAGTAAAAATAACAATAATTATTACTTTTAATTAAATTTTGTAAAATACCTCCTCTTAATTTAGATCTCATATAATCATCGGAAGTGTCTTCGTCTATTTCAGCTGCCAGATAATGGCCAGTAGCAAGATGTTTAAATCTGAATAATGAATCCCAATGGCCAGCTCCTCCCCTACATGGGTCATGTTGAACAACCTGAAATTTAAAAATTACTAAATTTGAACCAAAATTATGCAAAAATATAAGCTAAAAAATGTACATGGGAATTTAAATAAATATGTTATTGCACTGTTGATTGTTACTTATGGCCAGCTTTTTTATCAATTTTGTTTAACCAGCATGGAATTTAATGGCTTTTAAGGCAGTCATGACCAACTCAGGAATTAAGTAACCCATATTTACAAAAATAATGCCATTATCAGATCAAATAAAGGAAAGAAGGTATGAATAAAACAGAACTCTTTGGGAAAGACTAAATATCATACAAATTAAAATTGTTTTAATATGCTTTCTAAATATATTAATTGTCTGTCAAGGCTACGTTAAACTACCTTAATTTGCAATATGGCCTAATACTTATTTTTTAATGATCAATTAAACCTTTCTCTACTTGATAATGTTTGCTATTTAACCCATGTAGTAAATCCATGTCATGTCATCTTTAGGACATCCTGAAAGGAAACTCACAGACAAAATATTTCACTCTTTTCAGAAAAGTGATATAACTTTCATTTCTACTTTGAAAAAAAAATTAAATAGAAGGAACTAAGAACTAAAACAGTCAGCATTAAGCTGTTAACCTATCAACATTAATTTCACTTTTTAAACCAAATTCTCTATTGCTTTATTCTAGAAGCTAATCATTTTTCATCATGAGGCTAAGAGAACCTCAACCAGACATTTTAAGAAAAAACTTTCAGAATGGGAGAAGTCGGGAATCAAATCCAAGTCTCTGCAATTAGACGTCAGCATGGTAATCACTAGGCTACAGCAGCAATAGTGTTTAAATCTTTATTTCAAACATGATTCGAGAATTTTCATCAATCATCATTTGCCTTTTTTTCTGTCTATCAGTTTAGTTGGTGAGTTGGTTTAAGAGCCATCAAATCATCAGTGCAATGTCCACGATGATATAGGTTTTTATCTTTTAACTTAAGTACTCATCAGTTTCTTGAAGGAGATAGAATTCTAAATATATAAAAACTTTTCACCAATGACCCTTAGGAGTAGAGGCGACAAATAAATAAGATTTAGTTTTTTTTTTCCTTCCTGCATTAACCAGGGCCTATATATTGTGCAATTCAGCAAGGCTTTTTATTTATGTATGATCCATTCGTCTGTACATTACATACACACTTCTGTTATTACCTATTTACATATTCTACTAGTTATTTATTTATAACAACAAAATAGATATGCTAAGACATGGCCAGAACTAAGATTAATAATAAAGTCAAATGCAAAAAAAAAAAACTACAAATACTTTTAAGCAATTGAATTTAAAGGAAAACAAATCAACTGTAATGGTGAATGAAAAAAATTGTTTGTATTTGTGAGAAAAAACGTTTTCTAAGTCAAGAGTAATCCTTAAATCAACTAGTTTACGGCTAAGCACTCTTAGACTCCTAAAACCTCCTATGCCAAGACCATTCGCCAATTAGTTGATATTTCTATGGTATGTCCTTCGATTTCAGATCTTTGTTAATCTGCACTGGGTTCTTCGCCCCATGAAAATGTTTAGGAGCAACCCTCAATAATTGCTTATGCTTTTATTAGGATAAAAATGAATTAAAAGTATTTAGTAGTGGACCATAATAAAAAAAATGTGTGATTAAACAAAAATGTATAGAATGCATTTAATTTTACATTGTTTTCACATTTATTATTGATTGGCTAAATGCCCACAAACAACTGAGACCTGCCAAAGTAGTTCACGGGTTCCCTTTTCAACAAACATCATCTCCATTTGCACCCTTTATAACGAGTTTTCTCCCAGTGAACATATTTTACATTAAATGATAAACAAGTTATTATTTACAATTAAATAACCTGATTTCCTCATTAAATCAAAGATTTTTTTCTACCAACCAAATTTGTCTACATCAATTATAAACTAACTTCAATTTTTCTAAATATATATAAAATTTAATAAACAATTAAGAGGTGTCTAAATTGAGTCTCCCCCGTCAGTTTCTTTAAAACTTATTGAATAATTGTGAAAATGGCCCAAGTAATTTTTATTGAAAATTCTTAATTTTATTAGTGGAACCATCTTGCTCACTATAAATCTTATTTTCAACAAATAAAAAAATATAAATAGCTAAAATATTATAATAAAAAAAACCTATTAAAACCAACTTGGACTGTAATAAATACCACTATGTCTTCCAAAACTTTTTTGGAATGTAATTGAAATTGTTTTCACATTACCGTTTTTTATGCATTACCTATGGGATAAAATAAGAACATTGAATATTAAATAGTTCTTGAGTTATACTTTGTGTTATTGTATTTTAACTAAAAGCTCTACAGGCACAGAAAATACTAGGTGATAGTGAGGGCGTACTACTTGACTCACTAACATTGCTATATATTTTTACCCAATCAGTCCCAGAAGCATGATCGAGAGACCCAACACTCTTAATTCTTATTGTACACTGGGATATTCTTAGCTACAAATGATCTTGTATATGAAGACATATTTAATAGAAATTTTATTACTATATGTATTTATAATGCTTGTTATTTATTGTTAGTCTGTCTCCACTTGTATAGGGCCTTGGCCCTGCAAACAAGCTATACAAGCAAAATAAAAATAAATACATTTATAAACCACAAACAGAGAGATCATAATTGTTGAAATTTTTACCTCTACTTCCCATAATGCTTTACTACTAGTCGCTGCCGTGGCTGATGTTCTACCAGTAGTCCTCAAAAATACATGCTGTTTTTTTTTGTATTCGTCCATTGTTAAAAATTTTTCTTGCTCAGCATGAAACAAGCGAACGACATCACCCCCTTTTAATATTTCATCCATATTTTCAATATGTTCCATAAACAAATTTATTTTCCAGGATGTGTTGGAATTCACAACATTAACCTTATAAGGAAAAATTATGGGTTTAAAATTAGTAAAATGGAACTTGAAACAATATATTTTAATTATTAAAAAACTCTCTTTATTATTATCACAATATTTACATGCAATCAATACTTATTACTTATTTTAAGCAGTGCTTATGACTTAAGTTTAACATACTTTTTCTTTGGGGGAAAAAGGATCTTTAGTTAAAACCACTTGGCACTCTTTCTACACTGAGCTCACAAGATACTAGTTGT
Source organism: Acanthosoma haemorrhoidale (assembly GCA_930367205.1). Taxonomy (NCBI): domain Eukaryota; kingdom Metazoa; phylum Arthropoda; class Insecta; order Hemiptera; family Acanthosomatidae; genus Acanthosoma; species Acanthosoma haemorrhoidale. The sequence continues at coordinate 41,458,988 of OV884009.1, forward strand.
ATCACATGCTAGTTGGTTTAGAAGAGGTTGCGAGGCAACCTCTGCCTTAGGCGCCCACGAGTTTGCTGAGGATTATGTTGGAGTGCAGGGTATTGGCATAAGGATTAGAATAGTCAGGGAGGCAGGAGTGGAAAATCAAATAGCGGGAGGTAGCTTGGCCTGGAATGAATGGGATGTTGAGATCAAGGTGGAGGGTATGGTCGTGGAAGGGAGCATGGGCTATCTTGCGGAGGATTCTGGATTGCAGGGATTGGATGCAAAGAATATTGGAGGGTTTGGCATTCCTCCAGGCTTCTATTCCAAAGGACCAAGTGAGTTTGAGTATTGTTGTGTATATCAGGCTCTTATTTTCTAATGATATTTTTGAGCGATTGTCCATGAGGCGAAGTAGTTTGAATTGTCTATTAGTTTTTTGTCGTTTAGACATGATGTGAGATGGCTGTGTCATCAGCAAATTCATAGAAGGGGGAGGTTGTAGGGTGAGTAGGCATATCAAATGAACAAAGAAGAAACAGGATGGAACTGAGTACCCCACCCTGAGGGACACCAGCAAGTTGCAGAAATGAGGTGCAGGATACACTTAAATATCTTTCAGGGAGGTATGACAGGCTGATAAGGTAGTATGTGGAAGGAAGTGTCTTTGACTTTACAGAGAAAGCCCTGGTGCTAAACCCAATTAAAGACCTGAGAAAGGTCAAGAAATAATGAGAAGGAAATTGAATCAGCTTTGCGATGGCATTGAGAAAAAATATATGAACTATCAATAAAAATATTTGTGTAATCTAAAATTAAAATTAAATGCATAACTCAACACCCCACAAGGCCTGCCAAGTCACTATTGTTGGTGGATGGCATTGAGATAACTCGTGGGGTTACTGCTAGGATATAATATCTTGCAACATTTAATTTGATTTGGTAAGCTGGATTTAAATTGTATATCAGAAACAAAATGTTGAATTAGATAAAAAAAACAGCACACTGCCTGACAATCAAAACCTTTAGCATACGAGAGAATAATGGGTGAATGCTAATCAACTGATAGTTGGTAGGTGAAATGATAGCCGGTGACCCTATCTGTATTCATTCACAGCAAACGTTTTGAGCTGGATGATAGGGGATTTAATGTTTCTAGAAAGTTTAAGGTAGAAACTTGGACCTATATTAGTTTTGGAAAGGCTTTGATGGGGTTGGAGAATATTGATATTGATATAGGATGGTAGTCATTAGAAGCAGAGGATTTTTTTAATTTTATTTAATTGGAGAACATTAGTTCTTTTTTAGGAAGAAGGAAATGTGGAAGTTTGTAGGGAGAAATTATATTGTGAAGCAATTTAGGAAGAATTGTAGAGAGACAAAGCTTTAGGAATAAATTCCAAACTGATTTTGTTCTTGATTTCATGATTGATTAAATAAGATCGGAATGAAATGTACCAAAGAAAAAGAAGTTTCAAGATTGAAGTTGCTGATAATGTTGATAGATCTGGAGGGGAGGAGTTGTAAGGAAGCAACAGAAGAGAAAAAAAAAGGGGGGGGGGGGGTGAATTAAGGCTGTAATGATAACTATGGGCAACAGGAGAGGTGTTTGGTTTTGAAGGCTTTGAAGGTTTTGAGAGGAGCTTGCTTGTTGAAGGATGATGAGAAATTCGACAGGAAGGAAGTCTATTATAGCTACTTGTCTATTTCTTTCTCTTCTTAAGATATTAGAACAAACAAGGTATAAGAGATAATTTTGTAAGCACATGAATGAAGAACAATTACCTCTGATTTTATTTGGTCTCCTTTCTTGTGAAAGGGACATAGTTTCCACTGTTGTGGCAGATGCTCTTTTTGCTCAATAAAGAGGATTAAATTAATTACACTCAGAAAACAGAAACACAATCAAAATACCGAAACCATCATTTTAAAGATCTAAACATTTGGTGTATAAAATATTTAAAACTTACTTCTTTACATCCAATGTTGTCAGGAAGATCACAGTTTGCTGAAAAATGTAGTACCTGCTGACCAGCATTGACCGGATTCATAATAACTTTATCTCCAACTACAACATTATCTCCGGTCGTTCTTAATTTATAATAAGGTAGAATATAAAACCAAGATCCTTCATTTCCATTAGCATCCAAGTAGACACGCATAGCATTTTTTTCCAAAAGAGCTGGTAGCCTTTTATTGACCGTTAGATATTTATTTGATTTCAGATGTAAAAGCTTATAAAAAATCAAAAAAATCATATTTTCTGTTTTAATGTAATAATACATAACTTCACAACTTTTTTATACCTGAATAACATTTCCATATTGTACAACTGTTCCAAGAAGTTTCTTGTTTTCTGATTCATTCTGTTTTTTTTCTATTTCTGCTGCATGCTGTTAACAAAAGGAAGACAAGAAAATGTCTAAATTATATATTGTAAAAATGGTAATATAATGTAAGAATTATTTTGAGTTGTGTTTGATCCTGCCACCCTGGCCTAGGGTGGGGAGGGAAAGGTGAGAAACAGGGCCCCCAAAGTGAGATAATTTGACAGCTTGATTTGAAATGAAATGTGAACAAATTCCCAAACACACTCATTCAGTGCATACATAGAGCAGTTCTCATTTATTTTACCCCAACAAAACCTTATCTGTATCCCCGAGATTCTAAACAAACCCATTGTAAACAGACAAATTTTTTGGATGCATCATACATTTAGAAATTAATGTGGCTCGGCGAGAGTAGATCAGGACCTCTTAAACATCACTCAACAGAAAACTGGAGAATAAAAGAAATCACTATGTATTTTGACTTCAAGAGGGTCTTCATCTTGTTGAACACTGGATGAGCTGAATGGTAACCTGGTGTGGGTTGTGGTTAAGCTAATGGCTGGTGGGAGAAGCATATGACCAATAAAATGAGCATAAGGCAAAAGTTGGGTGTCCTACAAAGCATGCCAACACTAATCATGCAGAGGGTAAACATTTGATAAAAGAATAATTGGGCTCCTAGTGACAAAAGGCTGGACATATAGCCAGAAACTGTCCAAAAAACTAAAAAGGGAGGGAGAACTTCCCCGTGTCCCACTTGGAGTGGGTAATGAGATGGAAGCCATAGGGTTAGACCTAAGCAGTATGCATGGAGACTCCCAGCCAGGTCAAGATCTGCATGCTGCTTCGATCTGAAATAGTGGACCTTCCTTGGGCCATAAAGTATGTTTCAGAGAGCAACAGTAAATTGGATGTATCATCATGGAAATACCTTGAAATGACTGGCTCTGCAGGAGGACTGGCGGATTTATTTCCTCATTTATCAGTAAAAAAGATGCCAACACCCAACACAAGCTGGGCTGGAGAATAAGGTACAAGCTGTTACATATGATTCAGGGTGAGCTGGGGCTCTACTTTCCTTTCCAGCCAGCAGACCCAGAAAAGGAAAAGGAAGGGTGGTAAGCAGGAGGGAGAGTGGTCTTAAACCCCCCTTTATGCCCCTAGTATCCATGATACAAGTAAACAAAATTAATTTACATCACAGTAAATTAGCCATGACCAACCTAGAAAAATTTATAATGGGAAAGGAAGAATTCCTTACAATAATCCAGGAACCCTATGTTTTCAGGAATAGGATAAGGTGGTTCAGCAACCTGAGAAGCAAAGGGATTTGCTAAACAATAGCTTCATTAATAAAGGTATTCACTGGGGACAAACGGAGCAAGGTCATTGAGACTCCATTTAATACAAATTTAGACCAGTAGATTACATAATAACCAATCCCCTCTGCTGGACTTCCCAACATTGGTTAGAAATTTTGCAAGGTAAAGAAAATAATGCTTAAAATGTTGATATTGTCTATTGCTATTGTCCATACAGGGAGAGAACCATGTAGGCCTGATAGCTAAGTAAACAACCCCAGATGATTCAAGTCTGGGGAATTTCTGGATTCCAGTGTACCCTTGGTAATATGACAAAACTGATAAAAAGTTTTCCTAACCTAATAAATTCATTTCTTTAAAAACAATTCTAAATAATGCTTATTTAACTGAAAAAATGTATTTATACTCTGTAAACATAATTAATTAATGTTTTTAAGAAAACATAAAAATCAAAACAATGAATATTATACAAATTTCAGAGCTTAAACAATTCTTACATGTAATCTTTTAAGAAGTACTGCATCTGTAGAAGAAGTTGCATTGGCATTTTGTCTAGCAGCTTTCCAGAACTGTTTTTGTGCTGAGTAACGATTCATAGGACATATTTTAAATAAGCAATCTGGAAAATAAAATAAATCAATTTATTAACAATAATAGATGTTTATTTTATTTCAAAGTACTAGTTAATTATGAAATTATTTCAGTTAGCCCTTTCTCCAAGACTGTTTCCTTCAACTCCCTTCATTGCGCTGACCTTGTTTTGTTTCTATGGCCTTACAAAACAGTTCTAGTCCTTTAAGAGGATTATTTCTCTTGCTCCCAGTTTGTGGATTGAAGTCCATTCCTATTATATTGATATAGGAAAGATCCAAAGTTATAATAAGGATTCGATCATTGGTTGTGGCTGTTGGCAGACCAACACACTCGTGTCTCCAAGGACATTTAATAAATTATAAGTGATGTTATGAGAATGAAAATCCATTCTTTTCATCTTGACACACAGCAGGGTCTTTTGGTCTATACAAGAGAGAGATCAGCTCCAATGCCAACTAAGAGGTCAGAATCAGGGACCTTCCTCTACCAAACCTTAAGAACTAAAGCAATAATGGCTATCACAATCTATCACTCATTCATTCCTTTAGCACAAAGCACAAGATATCACTTATCCGACTCTACCCCCCCCCTTCTTTATTCCTGCTTACAATATTTGGAACTCAGTACCTCCATCCATGATCCACAAACTCAGTACCTTCTGCCCCCCTCAGAATTTCCCTATATCAACAAAATTTTGCCGACAATATTAGATTGACTATTTGTGTGAAAATAATAATTTCTTTGTTTGTTTTTTCTGTGGTTTATTCTATTGCATATTTACAAAATATGCAGAAGTTGGCATCTGCTACTGTAACAGATTGCAAATCTTATTTATTTATCATGTTATTCATCTTAAACATAATAATCTGCATTACAACATGTATCCAAAGGCCCACAGCTTTACAATTGACCTTTTTAATAATTCCTAGGGGACTTCAAGAATAAAGTTTATTTTCATTTCCTTTCAAAATCATGAGCGACAAAATAGTGATTATGACAATCAGAGTGTAGTGCTTGATGATAATAATCACAGTTGAGTAGAGTACTGAAACATACTGTTAATACCTTAAATAAATCGTGAAATGTGTTCACTTTGTGAAAAAATGACTGCTGTTCCGGTTAGCTTCTGGCTCAGACTCCACATGTTTAATGTCCATGTTTGTTTTTATGAAGGCCTCAAATAGTCTAAACAACTTTTGAAGAGGGGCTCTTTTCTGAGTACCATATCTGAACGAAGACTGGATTATCCCACCTGATTAAAATTACAGAAAGGAAAATATGGTATATAAATACGATTAAGAATTATTAAACTGATAAGTAAGGAGCTGGTAAAATCTGTATTTAAAGATTGGGAGTGGTGAGGGGCAATCCTAGATCAAACCCTATCCTGGAAAGATGGCATTTCCTACATCACCCACCAATTTATGTCCAACCTCAAACTATCAGGTTGGCCAAAAAGTTCGTTCAGGTTTTTAAGCGAAAATAAGACACAACTTTTAAACACAAATCGATTTATTCTATCAATGATATAATTGCTGTTTTGTTCCAGTATCTTCTGCCATCTCATGGGCAGATTCATAATTCCATGCTCAAAGAAGTTCCTGTCTTTACTGCCAAAAAAGTTTTCCAAGCGGATTTTTACATCTTCTTCAGAGTTGAAGGTCTGTCCATTCAATGAATTTTGAAAAGACTGAAACAGGTGGAAATCTGAAGGTACAAGGTCGGGCGAATATGGAGGGTGGGGAAAAACTTCCCAGCCAAGCTCCAGTAACTTCTGCCGCATCTGCAAAGAAGTGTGCGGTCTGGCATGGATGGAAGACAAATCCCCTTACGGTTGGCTAGTTCTGGACGCTTCTGGTGGATCGCTGCATTTAATTTGTCCAGCTGGTCACAGTACACATTCGAATTGATGGTCCTGTTCGTGGGAACAGCATCCTCTCCGTATACAGCACATATCTTCCTGCAAGTTTCCACTGCTTTCTTGCCTTTTTTAAAATAAAAAAGCATGAGGTGTCGATAATGTTCGTGTCTAGTATCTGACGAGAGCGCACTTGCAAGGGACGGACTGAAGTTAACTACATATTAGACAGCTTGAAGTTTTGTGACGACAAAAACTGAACGGACTTTTTGGCCAACCCATTACTTAATGATTGCAGCCACCTCCTCCAATATCAAGCGCACCAACTCCTAGTCACTTCTCTGGTCTTTCCTCATTTTCACTATGGTTGTGTGGTGTAGGGGGGCACCTGAGGATTTCGAGGCTCAACTACGGATCCCAAGGTCTGCTGCATTTTGCAGCATTACACTGAGTTTGGAAGGTTGTACCTTTTAATCCATCGAAAATGGATCCCTCCTCTATTGCACCATCATGACTAAGAAACCCTCTTACCTTTAAAATATTTTACAATTCAAATCAGTGGTCAAATCTCATTATACCAGATCATGCATATCTGACCTGTATTTACCTTCCCATAGATCAACCTTTCTCTGTGATCATTCTTTTCCAAGCCTGTAGAACTCCATTCCCATGATTATTCTTGCTTCTTATCACTCCCAATCTTTAAACCCAGATTTAAAGAGTACCTTCAAACTCTTCAGTTTAATAATACATAATCTTATTTACAAACCATATCTCCCTTTCTGTGATTTTATCCTTACTTTGATTCAATTTATCCATGCAGCCTTTCATTCCAATTTTATTCCAGTAATTATTCCTACTTTTCAACTTTTGCTAATTTGACACAATTATTACAGAAACTAATCCATGTTTATTCTTCTATGTATTCTGTTTGTTTATTATTATGCAGTTGGTATCATTTTAATCCACTATATGTTAACACGAAAGCATTACACAAGAGAAAAATTACAATGTGTTATAAATTTATGACAGTAAGAAATTTTGTTAGTGCGTTTTTGTTATTCTTAGAGGACAAAGTCCTATAATAAAGATTTTTTCATTTCATTTCAAGATACTATTAATTACCTATTTGTTAACACAATTAACAAACAAAATTTAAACTAAACACAGGTAAGAAAATATTTTATATCCTATACTGTATAACAAAAATAAATACTGTTTTTATTATCCAACCCAGATCACAATTCATAGTATGAACCAAGGAACTATTGTTTACAGGTGGGGAAGAGTCTCCTAAACTCGGCATAAAGACGAGAGCACCACGGAGTCGCAAAAATAAAACAAATCAAAAGAAACAATTCATCATAGGTGCGGGATGACGAGGATAGCCGGTGTCCTGGGCATCCTTGGGACATCATTGTTCTCACAGAGCATGTTAGCTCCGAGATGCTGGGAGGATTTAGACTTTTCAATGTGTATGAAAATGTAAACATTGTGTATAGTACAGTAGTATCTAGGTTAGGTGGTTTACACAGTTTTTATCAACATTCTCCGATCATACGGAATTATGATAAATCATTATCTACAACCATCGCCTGACTTGGGGTAACTCCTGGCCCCCAGGCTCTACTCTCAACCTTTAACTCAAGGCTAGAATCAGTGGGTTCTCAAATGAGTTTAAAAATACCAACAACCCCTGAGGGGTTTATGCCTAAATTAATCCCACAAAACAAGCAATTTATGATTCACTACAACTTATCCCCGAGTCCCATTGAGAGAACCCTTATGTACCACACAGCCTTAGCCAAAGTGAGGAAAAAGAGAGGATACAAGGGAATGATCAATAGTAATTCCAATGTTTTTAACAGTGGAGCTGAATATAGAGGAGGTCCCGAGTTTAAGTTCCAATCCTGCCAGAATATATATTTTACATTTGGTTAATAACTAATAATAATAATGGGATCAATAACACATCAAAAATTGACTACTTAAAAATGATATATTAACATATATGGTGAGATAACTTCAATTTGAGGTTCCACTATGCAGTCTCTTTGCCAGTTTGACCATAGAGAATTCATAATGGGAAGATTCTCATTCATGCAGGTTACCTCATTGAGGTCCCAGGTTACTGTGCCAATCCTGCCAATATGTGTTTTTCTTTGGCTAATAATTACCAATCATTGATAAGAATATTTTTATAATTGGGTTTAAACCTTTATGTTCTTCCAATCAGGGCGGAATCAGGGCGGAATCTTATTGGGAGTAGGGGCCATCCAGTTCTATTAACTTAAGTAAAATATAATTCACTTATCGGAACACAGAACCTTGATATTTTGAAGTGAGTTATGCTAACCACTAATACATGTAAAATAATGTAAAACAAAAATTGATAGTACCTCTAAACTTCTTTGGAGGATTGGATAAGTCTCCTGCTTTTGGGCACACTACAGTTCGGTCATCCACCAACCTATGCAAAAGTCAATCGTTGAAAAGCAAATCATTAAACTTAATAAAATAATCATATCAATTCAAATTATACCCTAATGTACTAAGAAAACCAGATGTTATCCCTTCAGCAAATAAGGACACAATATCCCCTAGATGTAGGAAGCTAGCTGAACCTCCAATTTCTCCCATTTCTTTAAATAATTTGTTTCTTTTAATTCAAATAATTAATCAATTATACTTAAAATTCTCATAGTAATGACATCATAAAAAAAGTAACATCTATCTTTCTATAAAAATTTAAAACAGAAAAAAAATTTGGCCTACGATAAAATTTTTAAATAATTATTCCAAGATAAATAAATGGAAAAACCACCAAATAAATGACAAAACCTGCAACCTATAACCTTCCCGTTTGTTTACGATTCATAGCATTGTCAATCCATCCAACGAGGTCTTCTTCACCAAAATACCATGAAAAGGAGACTAGTGTTAGCATTCTTTTAGCATAAATCTTATTAATCTACAAATAACTATTGTTGGAAAAATGAACCAAAACTGTTTAAAAATTCTTTATTTTTCCTAGATTGATATCTAGGATTTAAATATTAGAGTATTAGGGCAAAAAACTACTAAACAAATAAATAATAAAAATTAGCAGCTTATACAAAATGATTGACAAATATCTAGTCCAAAGATCTGCCATCTAAGAAAATAAATATGCTATAAAGTGCAAAATGTTTTCTACATATGAGTGAAACTTGAAGAGCTCTGTAGGAAATAGGTGGTTGTGCAATGTGGGATGCCAGGTCTATGGTTATGTTAGAAACCATTTATTCAGATGCATTCGATAAGGAAGGCAGCACATTTCAGGTGGATGTGGTAAGTCAAAAGACATGGCTGCTACTTGGATGCCAGGTCTATCAGAACCTGCAAAAGGTGAGAAGAGATTAGCATCATCAAGCACGGACAGAATGGGTGTAATCATTAACTCTACCAGGCGATGAAGCAGCCAGCCTGGACACCAGCCTGCGCCTTCACCGAGTAGCAACTACTGAGGAGCCCACAGCAGCCACTTGGGAGACCATATAAGCAGACCAATACACTTTTTTCAGCTTACTGCCCCCAAGGACAAACCATCACTCCCGACTTAATCACTGACAATTTCAGCTCATTAAGTGAAAATTCAGCGACCTCCTCATTAAGGCTTGCCAAAGCAGGGGTCCCACGAGACTCGATACTTGCTCCCTTACTTTGCATTATTTTTACGTATTACATACCCACAATCTTGATACAATTACATATACTTACGCAGAGGATCAATCTTACACAAAGACCCAACTCAACCTTCCCTGACATTACAGACTTAGTTGGCTCAACTCATGGTCTGTGACCCGGAAAATTAATATTCATACTCCTAAATCCTGACACATGATGTTCACCTTTCGACGTGGTCTATGTCCTCCAACAAGTTTTGACAACCAAACGTTGACAACAAACTGACATGTTAAATACTTAGGACTTGCATTGGACTTACTTAGCAACTGCACACAAAAATGAAACGACTAACAGCCAGAAGCTAAAACTACTGAAGCATTTATTGGGCCAACGTTCAAAACTTCCCTTTTCCCAGAAACTATTGACATACAAACTTTTACTGCAACCAATTTGGACATATGGAGCCCTTATTTATAGATTCTCTAGATGACTAACATTAGTTAGGAACATACAGATTTTCCAATCGAAAGCTCTAAGAATTATCACAGGTGCGCCGTTGCGAAATTAAATTGCATTTCGAAACATTATACAGAATCTTTCAAAAAAAAACTGCACGGACACCCAAGCCCGCTGATATAAAGACTGTCTACACCTGATTTACCTAATAATGTTCAACAACGATAGAGGAAGCAATCGAATAGAGATATTGTAAATTAATAAAAATAAAATATCTTCAAACTTAGCTTCAACAATATAGGGGAGGTATCAGTGGATGCCCTCTGCCTTTGTCAGACGTGCCATTTTTTTTATATTTGTTTTTATCATATTTACAGCGAATTTGTGGGATTTTTGGGGGAAAAAATTTAAGGGACGAAAACGGCCATGGATCTGACAAGGGAACTGAGTTTTCACTTCATTTAACCTCGATTTATTTCTGTTTGCCCCGACATTGATCTGATTTAGGTATTCATGAATCTTGGCTACCTGGAATTGAATCTTGGTTAATAACTAACAGGGTGAAAAGGATTAATAGATTTGAGAGTCGTTAGCGTAAAGGTGATGGGAACAATGGTATGTGTATTTAGGAAGATCGTTAATATAGGAACTAAAAAGAAGAGGAGAATCGCTTGAGCCCTGGGTTACACCCAAGAACAGAGTAAGGGAAACATTGGAGTTGGTTGGGGATAGCAATCACTTTGGCAAAGTTAGAGAGTGATGATTGAAACCGGCAAATGAAGGTATTGAAGAAGGTTAATGATTTTTATTTGGAAAGAAGGATTGAGTGGCTTATGTTCTCAAAATCATTAAAGAAATCTAGGAGAGTTACAATTTTCAGTAATTGTGGCTAATAGTGGCATAAATATTACTAGTGATATCAACTGGTGCAGATTGTGCGGCGTATCCGAAAGTAATAGTTGATGTAGCTTTGATGATATATCTAAAGCAAGTGGAAATGAGGTATGGCCTTCCTCATTGTGATGTAAAAATTATTTGGTTTAGAATGTTTATCTTGTGTTTTTTACGATAGACTATGAACTATTCTCTTGGTCTGGACTATTTACAAAATACATGTATAAAATTCCACCTCCCACCCGACCCTAAAGGTCCGTAGATTTTGGTCAAAAACACCAGAGATCAATTTAAAATCCGATTTCATGAATCTAGCAAATGACAAATTTTAAACAAGTAGTATAATTACTGAAATACCCTTGATTTAAAACAATCTTTACTATTGGAATTGTCCTGTGGTGTGTAATATATGGCTAATTAGTGCCTTATTTTGTTTTTGTTTTGTTATTGGAACATGTACTTATTAATCAGTAGTGTAACATTCTTGCAGGTCATTAGTTACTATGTTTTCGATTTATGTGAATACTTTGGTTCCTCTCTTATTAAACTAGTACATGAACACATCTTATTAAAAGGTGTGCGTGATGATGCGCCCCTAGCTTAGAACCTATATTCAATGGCTGGTAAATCTAGTCACCATAAAGCTTTATCAGGGTCTTCGTGTCACCCTCAGCAACCATATTTGGTGTTATCTTCAAGTAAGACTTGGGTCTTGATGGAGATAGAACTTGAGAAACGGTGATTCGAAGAGAGAAACTTTAACTTTGTCTGCAGAACCACCGTATCCTTCCTGTCTTTCAGGTAGAGTTATCTTATCACCTCTCGACATTTTTACAATCGTTTGTTCGATCTGCCTCACTCCAACTGGATCTGGTCTTTCAATATAGGTCAATGGCATATCACCTGTTCACTTCAAATGTCTGATTCCGACTGTCTGAAATGCCGGCAGGTCATTCCAATCTACAGCGAATGAAAGAGTTTTTTTTGTCGCCAATACTATGATTGTTTATTTTAGCCAATCAGGGGTTACTACGCCCCCCACCCCTAGTGAGCTCTTGCCTTGTCAGGATCGTGAACTAGTCCCCTCTCTCTACACTGAAGCTGAATATTTATTGATGAAATATGGAAAGGTAGTTTTCCGGTTCAAGAAGAGGTTAACTTATAAATGAACTAATATATTATTAGTTAATTAATATATTAACATAACATATATTTATTATATATTCTTACAATTAATATATAATATATTAGGTATCTTATTAATATATAATAAATATATTATTCGTGGTGAAGAAGTTGCTACAACAGGCTCATTAAACAACTTGTATACTTCTTGGTTGCTGCTCCGTTTTCATTCATCTGCACGTTCAAATAGGTTTGTATATGCGTCAGAGAACTTTCCCTCGAATATTTGGAGATCGCCTAGATACAAGACTGCTCAATGTAGCATCGGTTAGCAAACATATCTTATCTATTCATTTCCACAGATATTCGTTGTTTGGATATTGTATGTTGTATGGGGTATATTTGAGAATCATATGGTGACAACACTGTTATTACCTTTTTGTATGGTTATATATTATTGTCATGGAGCCTGTGTTTTTAGAGTCTTAGTTGCCCTGATTTGTTGTGATGTAATTATGATAAATAAATGTGAATACAAATGTAACAGTTTTTATTATTCAATAATAGCCACACAAAACATTAGTTGTCATTTTTTACCTGGATACCAAGGTAGGTAAGCTCCAAAACCTTCTCAAATTCTTACTGGCCAAAATTTACCTTTATTCCTGGGTGCGTGGGTTCATTTGTGGTCTTATAAATGTCACAGCAAAACCACCACTACCACTAGTAACAAGCAGCTACCCTCTCATCTGACCTGAACAAACCAATTATTATATGTACGCGAATTAATAGTACCACTGTACTAAGTACTATATACTTTATATTCAATAAATGTTAAGCAGTGTGCTATTTCACAGGCCACCACAAGGAGTGCTACTATACTCACGGGTTGGCCCTGATTGGCCGGAGGAAACAAGCCTTTTATTGGTTCTCGCCATCCGGAGGCTTAATATAAGAACCTTGCCCCCAAACTGGAAGGCGGTGACCTCACAACCCCAGTGTTTAACACTATGACCCCACCATCCTTCCTGCAACAGACTGTCAGGGAAAATTAGTTTAAGATTTAGTTTAAGTTTTTATTGTTAGGTGTAAGTTAGTTTTAAGTTTATGGTAAATAAGGTGAGCCCCATCACTTTTAATAAATTTAGTCCATTGAGGTATAATGTACATCATTACACTTTTGTACAATGCAGATCATTATTTTGTATACTAGAACTTGTATAAAATGTAGCCAAGCAGCAGGAAATACAATGAAGCAATTTTAAATAGATTCGTTTCAGAATCTATATATTGTACATACGTAAATTTGTATCAAGGGATAAAGAAAAAAAAAAAGGGGGGGATTTAACTTTCACTTCTCTATTAAATGCCGTCTTCCATCTGCGGGAGACGCCATCGTTGCTCAGTGTAACCAACTGTTTTCAACCCTTCTGGCCAGTTGCACATGAAATGATGAATTTCAAAATTCTTAATTTTAATGTTATAGCCGAAGTAGGGGAGGTAGAAGTACTCATAGCAACCTACCAACCTGACAGTGGCTATTATAGACACGAGAATGCCAACCCAATTCGTCCACCTAAAGGGCTACTCGATGGCGGTAGATCGAGAGGCCTACCGGCTACGGTGGAGTTCTCGTGGCTGTTCGACATAGCATCACTTAGCAGGAAGTGGCTCCACCAATGTCGACAAGCGAGTCCACTATCAAACTTTTACGTTTTGCTACAGAGGTAATCCCTAGGCCACATCTACCATAGATCTCTTTGTGACAGGCACCTGCATCCTATCACTAATTGCACCTCCCTGAACTTTGTAAGGTCGGAACACAGCCCGGTAATGTATGCTGTTGATGGTAAAGTGGCAACCCCTCACCCTATGACGTTCGACTACTGTCTTGCCGACTGGGAGTTGTACTGGTCGCAAATATACCATAACCTTCATATAGTACCAGTTCTCTCCACAAAAGAAGAATTTGATCGTCAACTATTTTTCATTACTAAAGTGATCGTCAACATCACTGTTCGACACGAAGTACATACCGTCAATCATCCCAAAGTTCAGTCCTATGCCACTGGCTCTACAGCTACAACCGGATCATATTCTGAAACTTTGTTTTTTTGTGCTTTAATTGGAAGAATAAGTGGAACAGGACCAGGAACCGTCAAGTCAATGTGGTTGTGAAACACAACGAAATTCCGAAGCTTGATGTGAATCGGGAAGACGGCAAAGTGGCAAGAATGACCTCGCAGGACGCACGGCAATCATAAAAAGTGCTGGTGGCTGTTGAAGACCACCAAGTGTACGAACTCTACTGTCCGCCTTGGCAGATAAAAGCGACACCCTTCTTACTGTGGAGCAACAAGCGAAGAAACAGGCCGAGCACTACGCTTGGGACATCGTTGCTAGGACAGACAAATACCATCCACCTCCTCTGCTGTAAGTGGAACAGAACCACATGTTTTATCTCCAAAGCAGCTCAAAGCGATTCTTCACCGGTGTCGGGGAAACCGGCCACCAGGACATGACAGGATACAAATGGTTCTGCTGAATCTGATGCCGAGGAGAGCGATCGTACAACTCACCCTCCCGTAACAATTCTTGTATCAGGTTGCAGTTCTTTCATGACACTTGGAAACAAGCCATCTTGTTTTTATAACTCAAGCGAGCCAGAAGGGGAGATTACACTGTCCATTACCACCCGATCAACTTTTTACCATCACAAATAGGGAAGATTCTGGAGAAAATTCTTTTGAATTATTTCAAAGATTACTGTGCGGACAACGGCATGATTCGGCCAGTGGCTACTTACCCATGGCTATGATTTCGTTACGCGCAGGCCTTCGAATCAGTGCCCCACGGGACACTGTGCAGAATGCTTTGTTACCGGGAATGCTCGCAGCCCTACACAATGGTAGATAGTTTCCTTAAAAACCGATCGCTGTGGGTACGTGTAGGTGATAGCCTCTCTCCGAAGCTGTGCCTCTGACCTGTGGAGTGCCTAAAGAAGCCGTGCTGTCCACAGTACTTCTCAACTTGTACACGTCTGAAATCGTTGGAGCTTGATATAAGAATACTACATCCACTGCTTTCGCCAATGACATAGCGGTGTATAGTAGGAGTATACCACCACCATGAGAGCTCTTCGACATGCCGAAACAGCTTGTAAGTAGGTCAGCGACATATTGGGGAAATTCAACATTTGAGGGAACGTAGGAAATACTTTTTTCCTTCAACAATTCCTAACTTCCTTGGTCCCATTCCATTCACTGCCTAAGAGTAACATTTGGATGTTAACTCACATTCTCTAATCATGTAAGCAATAAATGTAACAAACACAAAAATATCATTAATAAAATGTAACTCTACCTCTACAGAAAATCAAAATTGTCATCCGCAAACAAATTAGTTTACATAAAGCAATAATACGTCCCACATTGGTCAGCATGTGCTGCACAGGTTTGTGATTAAAAATGGGCTTAAAATTTCAGGAAATTTGAAGTCGTTCGGAACTTAAGAATGGATGAATTAACAACTATCGTTGAAATGGCAAGATAATCACCATGCTTATAGAGCCACAACCACCCATATAATCCAGCAGGATGTACCCACCCGGATAGAGAATTATTTTTTCAAAGCTCCATATCCAAGAGAAAAAAACAATTACAATAAGCAGACCCTCAAAAGATGCCTCCACTAACGCACAAAACATATATTATTAGAATAACATTAGTTTAATTGAATTTATTGTCAATTCATTCAATTTAGTTTATTTATCTTTGCATTGTATAGGGTTTTGTTGTATTTTTCCTGTTTTCTACTCCATAATTTGTAAATCACATAACCAGAAAAAGAAATACTTGACAACGTGACCAAGTATGTATCATTTTAATTATGCTTCTGAACAAAATTGTAAGTAATAAAGTAAGAAAAAAAAAAAAGCTTCTGGTTAGACCCTAAGAAGGATGAAGAGATCTCGTGAAGAGTGATTATTATTCTGAATCAGATAAAAAAAGGAAGGCAATAAGATTAAACCACATTGTGATACAAAAAAATTTTTTAAAGTGCTCATGTTTCGTTTTTAGTTATAGACTATATATTTTAGAAGTATATGATCTAGCCTTTTATCTGTTTGAAAAATAGTACTCAGCATTCAAGTTTATCAAGATCCTAACAAGTTCAAATTTTTATCTTAATTATGGCAACCTGGGTAGTTCCGATCTGGAGGAGGTGATTGGTTGGGGGGGGGTCTAGCAGACCATAAGACTCTGGGGCCCAAATGGACCCCCCCCCCTCTTGACCCTGCGTATAACAAGCAAAGTTCATAATTTCATAAATAGATAAAAAAAACTTTGACCAATCTAAAACAAATGTTGTATATATATATCGCAATAATGATAAATTAAAACATAATAAACATTTCAGAATGTTTAAATTAATCGTAATTTCTGATCCTAAAAAAGTAGTATATATAAATATACATATGACATATGTGTCTCATTTTGCAAAATAATTATAATTTCATTATGTCAAATAACACAATTCATAAACAAAAAACGTTGTTATTTAACTATTAATAATGTTTTATTCTATTTTTATTGTACCATATTTAATTAAAATACACATTTTACTTTTTTAAAGTATTGTATAGGCAAAAAGTGTTTGTGTAGTCGTTCTAGGCATCACTGAGTCAGGACTGTACTTTCCCTGTGTTTATTATTTCGTCAGATGCTTTATTGACTCCAATCTATCTGTGATTATCATTAGTTTATTTCTAGCCTTTAGTTTTGTTTAACGAACGTGACATATGCTCTATGGATATCTTTCAAAATGGTATTGTTATGGGATCATTCTTTGTTTTATAATATTTGGTTCAGATTAAGAAAAAAACTGTCAATTATTATTCAGTTGTAATTTTAATATTGCTTTCATTTCAGAATCTTTTTGAAAAGGGAACTAAACTAAACACTAATAATAGAAGAGAGATGACTGAGCGGGAAGTTATGATTGGCAAAGCTGCTGTTCAAAAATGGATATCAAAATTTGAGGAAGGTGTACTGGCAGGCACTCACTTTAGGGAACATTGGAGAATATGGGTTCCCAGAGTTTTCATTCCTGAACAAAATACAAATTGTTTAGAATGGGCGATCAAGGACGATATCGCTCAGCCAGTCCTTATTGAATCGTTAAAAGAGTTTATCTGTCCTGCATCGGACTTCTTTAAATATTTATCCAGTTTTGACAATCCCCCATCAGTATGTGGTAAAGTATTTAAAATGGGTGAACCAACATACAATTGCAGAGAATGTGGCATGGACTTGACTTGTGTCCTTTGTGTTAATTGTTTTAAACAGTCTGCTCATAAAAACCATAAGTATAAAATGGGTACTTCTGGTGGTGGTGGGTGTTGCGATTGTGGTGATACAGAAGCTTGGAAAAGTGACCCGTATTGCGAAACACATCTTGCTGGTGTTAACAACCAGTATGCGGGCTCGGTGGAATTTCCTCAGGAGTTAGTTGAACGTGCTAGTTGTGTTTTTACAGCAGTTCTTCAATACTGTTACGAAATATTGACTTTAGAACATTCTCCTGGCTTACCAGGTAATTTAAAACTGAAAGAAGATGAAGAGCTACAGTATTTCAAAGAAGATGAAGATTTACAGTATTTTGTTGATACTGATTTATATTGTACTGTGTTATACAACGATGAAACTCATACATTTGAACAAGTTGTCAACACATTAGCTCGTGTTATCAAATGTTCCCAGAGGGATGCTCTGGACTTTGTTACCAACATTGATAGAGAGGGGAGAGCTGTTGTCAAGTGCTCAACATTTCAACATTGCAATGAGTTGAAGATTGGCATAGAAAAATTTACATCCAGACATGGCACTCGTCCTGTTAAAGTTCTTGTAGTTCATTCACATGTTATTGCCCACCAAATGTTTGCCTTGAGACTTTTAACATGGTTACAGAAATTGACCACTATATCTAAAGGCTTTAGAAAAATATTTACTTCTGTAGCCTTGTATGTACCTAATGGTTCAGAGCCAGAAAGTCTAAACAAATCAGTATTGCCAAGTCATTCTGTTACCTCAGTAGTTGAAGGAATCCTTTTACGAGATTCGCTATTATGGAAGTCAGCTCGATTGCATTGGCACAGACTGTTTATATCAGGTATGTTTATGGAATATGATAGTAAAAAGGCTTTTGCAAAAATTTTTACCTGCCATTACGGATCTGTTTTGAAAGATTTTATTAGGGATGATCATGATCATTCATTTTCTATAGCTTCTCTTTCTATTCAAATGTTTACTGTTCCAACCCTAGCCCAATATCTCATAGCACACGATGATGTTTTATTCATTCTACTGAATACGTTTATTTCTGAGTGCTCCAGAAAATGTAACAAAGCTGGAAAATTAGAATTTGATAGAGCAACACCAAGCGGACCATTTAAAAGAGCTATTTATATTTTGTATGACTTAAGACATCTACTGGGATCTCCTCCTCAAGTTTGGACTGATGAATTGCGTAAAGGATTTTTGCAAGGGGTTTCATTGATATTAACACTACTCGCTTACATGCAAGAAATGGATTCTGTTACAAGGCAAGTTGGTCAACATATGGAATATGAACCTGAATGGGAATCGGCTTTCAATCTGCATATTAAACTTGCTCCTGTTATTACCTTAATACTTAAATGGTGCTCTACCGATCAAACCGTTCTCATTAAAGCCTACCGATTAACCTTAAAAAAACTATTTGACAACCCTAGTTATGAACTTCATCAAGTCGTTGAAGTTAAAGAGTTGGCTGATCATAGCGCTTTATGCCATCACTATGATGTGTCAACTCAACCGGTCTCAATTCATTTACCTTTATCCAGATTTTTGGCTGGACTGTATTTGTACTTAGAAAAGTTTGGCCTCTGTTTCTATTCGCCAGAATTTTATTCATTAGCTAGGCAAACTCCTCAGCAGCTTATAGAACCAGTGCTAAGAACTCAAGTAATGATAGCTCAAGTTCATGCTGGTATGTGGAGGAGAAATGGCTATTCTTTATCTAATCAAATATATTTTTATCACAATGTTAAATGTAGGGGAGAAATGCTTGATAAGGATATTGTTCTGTTACAATTTGGAGCTTCATTAATTGAAAGTAATGAGTTCATGATTCATATATTGAACAAATTTGGCCTTTTGAATTGGGCTACTCTTGACTTTGAAACTAATTCAATCAAGAATCCAGAAGAAGATGCAATGAAGCCTACTGTTAATATGGTGGAAGAATTTTTATCATTACTAATTACAATTATTGGAGAACGTTATGTACCGGGTGTTGGGAAAGTTTCTGCTGATGATTGTATCAAAAATGAAATAATACATCAGCTGTTTATTAAACCATTGTCTCATTCTGAACTAAATAAAACATTACCAGATGATGTAAACCATGAAACTGGCATGGAAAAAGTTATTGATGAAGTTGCTACATTTAAGAAGCCTACTCAAGGTTCTGGAAAAGGGGTTTATACAGTAAAACCAGAGTTTGTTGATAAATATAATGTTTTTTTCTATCATTATACCAAGGAAGAGCTGTCTAAATCAGAAGAAGAACAAAGAAAACAGAGGAAAGCATTAAGCGGTTTTGAATGTTGTCCACCACCGGTATTACCTAAATTATTTCCATCATTTAATTTGGTTGCTAATTTGTTACAGTGTGATGTTATGCTTCATGTAATGAAAATTGTCCTTGAAAGAAGTGTAAATCTCAGGTCAAGAAGTTTTTCAGAAGCTCAACTTCATAAAGTCCTTCATTTAATCGGTTATGCATTACATGAACAAGAACAACAGTATTATGTATTCATGAACTTTACAACAAGAGCTGAAAAATGGGGTTTAGAATATTTTCTTGAAGAACTGTACAGCAGTCAACGTGTGGAAGCCCATAAAGATTTAATACAGTGGACATTAAACAAATATAGGTCTGTGGCAAGACCAGTGAAGCAAAATGGTATGGAAGATGATGCACCTACACCTTTTCAAGCAAAAGTTGATGAACAGCAAGAAAAACTATTTCGAGCAAAACTTGCAGCAGAAAGACGAGCTGCAATAATGGCTCAGATGGCTACTCTTCAACAAAACTTCATGAAGGACAATGCTGCTTTATTTCAAAAACATGCTGTTCTAGTAGATGAAAAGCCAGATCAAGTGAATGATCCTGATTTTGAATTTTGTGATTCAATTGAAAATAGTTTTCCTATTGCTTTAGGCCCAAATCAGTCGGCTAAAGTTGTTAATGATAGAACATTTACTTGTATACTTTGCCAAGAAGATCAAGTAATAAAACCTAAGGGGCCTGCTATGGTGCTTGCTGCTTTCATTCAAAAATCAACCGTGCTAGTCAGGAATAGAAATGAAATGCCTAGTTGTAATCAAATTTTAAATTCTAACTTGGGCTCTGCTCCACATGTGAGTACTTGCGGACATGTTATGCACAGTTTGTGTTGGAAAAAATATATTGAAACCATTTTGTCTAAAGAGAATAGGCGGCCATACAGGTTAAGACAGCCAACGTCCTTTGATATAGAACGAAATGAGTATTTGTGTCCATTGTGCGAGTGTTTAAATAATACTGTGTTACCTGTTATGCCCCATTTAGCTACCCTGTGTAATAGAAATTGTAGTGTTATCAATAAGCTATCATTTAGCAATTGGTATGAGGCATCATTGATTGGTATTAAGCATAATAATGAGCATATCGCTAAACAACAACAACAGCAACAACAAGGGGTATCTGGAGAAGCTGATTGCACTTTTTTAGACAGTGATGAAGAAGTTGTAAAAGAACAAAATAATGAACCATCCGGGCAAAACACGTCAAATCCAAGAACTGGAGCAGGTGATGAAGATGAGAGTTCTGGATCAACTAGTGATGAAGAGGTCTATACTTTCACGAATATGGATGGATCTGTCGAAAGTTCTGTATCTATTAAAGTACTAAGCTGCCCTCAGCCTAAACCAAGTGAAGTAAGTAAACCAGCAGAGGGAGACTTATCTGATGACTTAGTCGAAATGATAAATCTGTTCACAGATGTAGCCACTGAACATGGTCTTGATAGAGTAATGATAAAAGCTCATGAAAATCCTTTGGCTACTTGGCGAGCGTGTGCTTATACAGTTCATTCATTGGAATGGCTTCTTCGCTACATGAATAAGCCCTTGCTAGGAGATTTTACATCACGACAGCAGGATGGACTGGAAAATTTAATACGCTTATCAGGTGCACTTGGTACTGTTAAAAAAGAAAAACAGTGTATTAACAGAGCAGGAATTGACTTGTTAGGTATGTTATTTAACTACCATGCTGACCGTTCTGTACTTGATTGGGATTGCTTTGGTCTGATTGTTCCATTGACAGTTACCATGCCTAGTATGTATTTTCCTGATCCAATACCAGTGCCTCTTGGGACCACATTAGAAATGCACTCTTTCAAAATGATACTATTGTCACACTTTGCCCAAACTATTATTTGCACTGATATGACTGTATTAGTTATGCTGGAAAATGATGTTACATCAGAAGACACAGGTTGTTTGGTTAACGTTGTAAGAATATTTAAGGACTGCCAAGGCATAAATACTATTGAAGTTTGGGCTCTTTTAAAAAAATTATCAAAGTCTTTTCTAAGATGTTGTACAATATTCTACCATTTTCTTACGGGAGTTGCAGCTCCCCAGGTTTTAAAAGAAGTTGGTGGTGATACATTTGAAAATTTGATGCGATATTTGGGCATGCCAACTACTTGCAAAGAGTTATTGGACAGTCCATGTGTTTTTACAATTTTTAGGAAATGGGCTGAACATCGTGAATGTCAAGAATTGAGGTATCAAATAAATTTTCGTAACATGGTACCGCTGAATGAGTTGGTTGAGTTACCAGACGATTACAGTGAGCTGATCAATACAGTTTCTTTGTTTACCTGTCCCATTAGTGATAAAGAAGATTCCAGGAATCCAACAATGTGTTTGATTTGTGGAGAAATGTTGTGTTCTCAAACATATTGCTGTCAAACTGAACTAAATAAGATTTTGGTAAGTTTTTTGTTTTTTAATCATTTAGGTATATCTTTAAGATGTAATTGCTTAGGTATTATAAGAACTAAACCTTCATATTAGCCATAATCTAACCTACCTGAACTAAACAAACCAGGTGATGTCTGTATCCTAACAATAATGCAACCCTATCTTAGTTCTGTTATCTGTTTGTTCATTTACTTCGATGAATGGATCACTAATTACCATTTTAAGTTTACTTATGTTAGGAAATTGTAGTCATTATTTATTACTGCATTAATACCTAGTCTGCTATTGACCTTCACAAATGAGCCCATTCATCTAAATTTTATGCAAAAGTTTACCTGACCGTTCGTTCATTGGTTGAAGTGAACCAATTTATTGTTCTCTATCAATCAATGCAAATCATAAGCATTGTCAAGTAAAATTTGAGCGTTTAGGCTCTCCGAGCTTATGAAGATTGGTAACAAACTTGCTTTTGCTATCGAAATTTAAAAAATTGTTTAAATTGTGCACACTTAGTTGAGTAAAATTTAATCATAGTGATAAAAGATCCATTATCTTTTGTAAATGATCAATGAGTGAAAGGATTTTTGACCTGGTGGACTACCATATCTCAACCGCTTTTAGTTGTTATTTATGCTCCCAACCATACTTGTAACTTTCACACTATTTCGTATAATTACCAAAACATAAATTCTCAAGCCTTATCAGTCTGATTTCCATGAGAGAGTAATGTGTCAAATCATTTTGTCATAGTACTTATGATTCCTAAGTAGAGTCTGTCTAACTTGAGTTTGGCGGTGAAGTAGTGGGGAGAGCGATGCACTCTAGCCCAACATTCTTCCCGCCAATCCCCTCCACTTATGCTCCCCCTTTTGCAATATTCCACGTCAGTTAGAACATACTTCTCCTGCTCTTAACTCTTGGAAATCTCTCCTCTTTTTATTAAATATTGATTTTAAGTTCCTGGCAGAACTTCTTTATTTCTCTTCTACTAGTTGAGATTTATGGAGAAGGTTCTTGAGTGGGGAAAGGCTGCGCGAGCTCCCTTCCCCCACCAGCAAACTCAACTTGGACTATCTACATAATTGTATGTAAGAAAGATTTTGCCTATTTTCATGATTGATTTGTGTCATGGAATTGTTATGCAACTGTTTATTTGCTGGTGACAGCAAATAACTATGGGAGAAAGAAATAGAGGGCGGAAGACAGTTCCAGAAGGATATCCAATTATGGCAAAGGAATTGTATAATGCTGTAGTTCTATGGGGGTAAGGACATGGATGGATTGTTGTTGGCAGCGGGTTTGGCATAAATGAGCGTTTGTTTTGGTGTTAAGTATGGACAACAGGCATGAAGGTTGTTGGATAAAAAAGAGTTGTAGAGGAATTACCAAAGATTTATGTGACGGTATGGAGCAAGCCATTTCAACTGTGAGTAAAAGGGGTGTCATTTTAGAATCTCGGGCATATCTAATGCATTTTTTGACAGTACATTTATGCTTTGTTTCCAAGGTTACTCCAAGTCCATCATTCATACTGGAGTAATAGTCTATAATAATAAGTGAGGGGAGAAGTAAGATAACCTCGGACAGAGATAAAGAGAAAATTTCGCTGGCTTTTTAGTTGGACAAAGGAATTAAACATTTTTTTGAGATGGCTATAATGTGGTCATTCCAAGTTAAAGTGCTATTGATGAGAAGTCTTATCTGTAAAAGTGAACTATTATCCTATATCGTATTATCCTGCTGAAAAAGGAAATTATCACATATAGAAGGAGCAAAAGTTGTACTTTACTACATATTCTTTGAGGATGTCTGACTGTGATGTATGTTAGTGCATTAAGTGACTGTTTCTGGAACACAGAGATCTGTCCTCACCTCCAAATAAATGCCACCCAAAACCATCTCTGGTCCACCTCCACTCCATCTGCAAACTGCACTCTTTCCCCCAATATTGCTCTGAGTGTGTCACTCTCATCTTTTTCATACTCCAACTCTACCGCCTGAAGCACGGAGACTACATTAAGCTCCCAATCTGTATTTATTTATTTGTTCCTGCCTACCTCAGGTCTTACCTATATTTACTACATATCCCAATATGCTGTACATCTCTAAATTTAACTCTATATCCTATTATATTTCAAGAACTTAGCCATTTATCCTATTATATGTGTTTTTGCCTCAATTTAGTCTAGGGTCTTGAAAATTTGTCCCCTTCTTCCATAACAATTGACTGTTTTGTGGGAAGGGAAGGGATAGCTAAAATCATCCATTACTCAGCTGATTTCTTCCTATTTCAATCTTACATGTTTTGTCATGTTTTAGGTCGGAGCTTGCACAAATCATGCACATTTTTGTGGAGCTGGTGCTGGTATCTTTCTTCGAGTAAGAGAATGTGAAATATTGTTATTAGCAAGTCCTAATAGAGGCTGCTTTATGGCCCCTCCATATCTTGATGATTATGGTGAAGCAGATCAAGGGCTGAGAAGAGGAAATCCTCTACACCTTTGCAGAGAACGTTACCGTAAACTACAGCTACTTTGGCTTTCGCATAGTATACATGAAGAAATTGCTAGAGCTATTGAATCATCACAAAGTATAATAAACACACAATGGCAACATCTTTAAGTTGAACTAATCTTAATTATATTATATAATATTATTTCTGAAATCGGGGGTTTAGCAAGCTTATTATGCAAATTTGAATTAGTTAAGTATTTAGGTTTTTTAACTACCCTATCATACTCCTTGGGATGTTGCCTTTCTCAAAAGTTTATAGAATATATATTTATTAAAAGGAAAAACTTCATATGCTCAGTTACATCATGTCCAGTAATGACATTATCAGTTGTAATTTTGTCTGTTCACTTAAAATTTATATAGGTTTTTTAACTAGGCATAATGTTTTGTCTTAACATTATAGAATTTTCTTGTGCTTTCAGGTACTGGTGCGGGATATTTTAAATTATATAGTGTTAAACCTTTCTTTCAATTTAAATTTTATATTTGTAGGAAAGAAACTTTCTGATCCTTCTGAGGTCTAATTAGTTAACAAAATTTAGAAGCCTGAATAGTCATCAGGAAATAGGCAACATTACATGGATTAAGTCAATTAAATTTAGAATTATTCGCTATTAGGCTTGTGGAAACCCTGGGTTTCTTTTGATTTTACATGTATATCAGGCACGTATACTTAACATGTTTTTTATCTGAAATATATTTGACCATTCATTCTTTTGAGGTATGTTATGTGAAAGAAATATATATTTTTTGTAATTTTCTATAGTAGTTAATCGTCTCTTTTTTTCTGAACTGTTTAAAATAAATTGTGTACTTTAGTTTGTGTTTGTTAACAATTACTTTATGTTTGTTTAGATTCAAACTTTTCAAATTATTTTCTACACGTACTAGATAAGCAAATTATGTATTAATTAATTATTCTTCAATTTAGTTAAAATAAACTTAAAAACTAATTCCTATGGCCGTCCATTTGTCTAAATGAATATTTTAAACAATGCAATAAGTTGTTTTTTGTGCGTGCTATTAAATATTTTACTACAACAAAATCAATTACAATCATGTTAACTATTATTATAATGCGCATATTTGTAATTTATTTATCTATTGACGTATCTTTTTAATCAACATGGTTGTAACTGAACTTTTTTCAAATGTACAGGGTTTAAGTTAGTAACATCTGAATCAAAAGCCTTAATGAGATTGTGGTATATATATATATATATAATTTAATTTAAAATATATATATATATATACATAAAAAAATAAATATATAACAGCAAACTAAATAATATCTTCTATATCATAATCACCTATGAAAACCACACTTTTCTTGGTTAATTAAAAAAAAGAAAATGAGTGTTATCAATTACACTTATAAATTGCTTTTCACTCAAACGGATCTGCCGATGTTGATACTAGTATTGTGTATTGGATAGCAATCTACTCATTTTAAAATAAAACCCCTTATATTTTAAACATCAATAATTTGAACTTGGCACTTGTTACTTAATCCAAACCCCCATTAAAAATAATTATTAAAAAAATATAATTTTTAAATAGTAATTTCATAACAAGATCATTAATTACAGGTCTAATGTTGGGAGGCAAATAGGGTAAACCTACTTTTTGTGAAGGTAAAATATAAGATGCCTCTTTTATTTAAAATTATTGATAAGGAGTTTTATTAAGACATGCACAGTATATCTTAATGATTGTGTAAAGTCTCTATTGCACTATCCGCCTCTCAGTATCAATCAAAATGATTGTTTATGAACATTCATTTTACCAAATTATATTTAAAATAGCTATGTTTATTTGTACTAACATTTATTTTTTACAATATCTGAATTTCATATTAGTATTATTAAATACTTTATGATGATGATGGTTTTCGGTCTTAAAATCATTGCCTTCAAAACTGGTACTTTTTCCTATTATGGGTTTTTTTTTTCTATTTGCAATAACCTTATCATAAAAATTACAATAATAAACTTTTAATTACTTCCATTATTTGGTTCTTAAATTTAAATTTGTACTACTATTACTTAAATTTGTAATTCTGCATTCTTGATTTTTCCAATTACGTTAATTTATCAATTAACGTTTTTGCGAAATAAGCTCAGAAATTGTGATTTTGTGCAAAATTAAACTAAATGAGTAAATAAGATAATTCAACTTTACAAGGGAAGGATGGGTGTGGGTCATCAGCCCCTTTTAAATCTAAGGGAGCCAAGAGATATTTTGGATGTTTCTTGGTATTTATAGTTCATATACATACATATGAACAATATAAATGTAGTGCGAATTATGTTTAAATATTACATCCATGTTATATTTTTTAAAAAAAGCAATTCAACTCACATAATTGAGACTTGGTTTGAAGCTAAAAACATCCAGTCAGTAACAAGTACTGCTAAATCTTTGATTTGAAAAAAAAAAAAAATAGGTTTTAATAAATACTTTAAAAAATTAGCCAATATGCTTGAACAATTAAACCGTGAAATGTTTCTTGTTTTATAAATCAAATTAATACATGTTTCATGTTATATTTATATCCAAAATATATGATTTATCAAATTTAGAAACTTTGGTTTGGTGTTAATATTTTAATTGCTGACTGATGAGAAGAAAATTATGTTAAAACTAATTAAAATAATTTGTTAAATCGTGTGATTGAATCTAGTTTGATGTGAACTGTGATACATTTAATAAAGTTTTTTTGTTTTAACCTACTTAAAGGTGTTAATATGTAGATAAAACGTTATATGTATAGATATATTTGTTTAAAAAAAGAACGTATTGCCTTCCTATTATCTTGTTTATAAATATATATATATATTTTTTTTCAGTAGATGTATTTACCTGTTTCTTATATTAATGTACATTGTTAATATTGAATTTTATAACTTAATAAAAATCTGTTTTAAATTTATATATTTGTGTATGGCTGTGTGGCTTGCATGTATGTGTATGTTTGTAACATGTGTGTATATTAATATCTATAGGATAATGTATACTTATTGTTATTGTAAAATGTTTAACAACAAATTGAAGGACTCTCTTAATAAACAGGAAATGTTTGTTAACAATTTACTGTGGAATTTTATTCCCCCAAATCCTTAAATTAAATGAACATATAAAGCAGAAAAATATGTATGTTTTGCTAAACCTCAACTGGTGAAGATCCTCCCGCCAACTGAAGAAATAATTAATCAAATTCCGGAAAACTGGGGAAGCCACAACTTCAACATTTTACATTTTCTCCCCAATGTTGACCCAATCAATCTCCTTTATTTAAATTAATCATCAGATTTTCATCAAATTCTGAATTTTTTACCTATAAAAATTTCTGTGGAGGTTGTGAACACAAGATTGTACCTGTTATCACCATTAAACTAATTCTAATATATTGTCAATTTCACAGTAAATTCTACTCAAGCTGTTTATTATTTTGTGAAAAATAAATCGAGCGGCTGTCCATCTTTGAAGTTTTACCTAATTACACCCATCTTAATACCTATTTTGGACAAAAAATAACGTTTGGAAAAAGTGATTACTGTTCAGATAGTACCTTGCGAAAAAAGCTATGGGGTTTAATACTTAGAAACAGTATACCAGCCTCCCAATCCCCCCCTAAATTTCTATTGATTGTTATGCTCTCACCAATTGGTGTATGAATACCATTCAGTACCATGGAAGAAATTCTGCATTGTTCCCCACCCATTTATATTTGTTGCTCTATTCACATGGGTGGATATTGAATAGGGGTAAGCGTGGCTTTGAGTCACACTATCCTGATGGGCTGATTCTGGTGTGAGGCAGGTTCTATATTTTACCTTTCGGCCAACAGCTCAAGCAAGGTACAAAATGATTACGTGATTATTTATTAATAGCTAAGTTAAATATTCATCTCTTACTATAAAAATCTTAACTAGTAAGCTTGTCACTGAAATTATATTTTATGCAATTTAAGAAGGTTGTAATTAAATAAGTAGGTTGGTTCAGCTTATTGCATAATAAATAGTGAAACAGCTATAAACATGTACTATAGTTTTATGAGAAAGTAAATAAAGCCAATTCTGAGATAATATCCCCAAAGAATAACAAAACATTACAAAGAAATATATGTCAAGTTGACCAACTTTCTAAAAGAAATAGCATCAGGTTGAAATGGATCATAAAAGCAATAATCCATATCTTGTTTACAAACATTAATTCAATGGGTATTAACTTCTTTATCTGTAGACCTTTCATTTTCATGCTATATATTTCAGTTTATTGTGAATTTTTCTAGTGTTTGTGTAGTTTTTTACTATTAATGGAATCCGAGCAATTACGAGTTATATTCTTGTATAAATTTAAACCTGGACATAATGGTTCCGAAGCCTTTCTAAACATCTAAACAAAAATAAAAACGAGGTAAAATTTTCATTTCTCAAATTTATTGATTCAAGGCCAAGACGTTTGTTCGAACAAGGGATAGAAAACCTTTTTGGACCTTGGGGAAATGTATTGAAGCTAACGGAAGTTATTTTGAATAAAAATAATATCATTAAAGATTATTTTTTCTTTCATTTGCCTCATACCCTAGGATCTGACATTTCATATGTTCCAACCCAATACATATGAGGTGAATCAAAATGAACTAACATCATACTATTAGATAAACAGAATACATAAATAAATAAAAGTGAATAATGTTTGTTAACAATTATAACCAGGAACATATATGGATAGATTGAGCTAGGAAATGGGCAATATTCTGGGGGGAAAAAATGACGAATTATGAGCTGTGCGATAAGTTCAACAGGGGTTTTATTTGATTCAATTCTCCTTTCTCTAGAATCATCCCAACAGCAAAGCTTTACTGAAATGAAAAAAAAAATTTTTTATTCTTGGGCGTTATTTCTATACAATAACAAGAAGATACAAATGAATATGTCTAGCTGACTTTTTCTTCTCTTTTAAACAACCTTTCTTTGAGCCTTTCATCATAGAGATGCCTCTCCTTCCAATGCTGCCAGCCATCTCTGTTCCTTGCAACCACTTTCATCTCCTAGATGATGTTCTCCCTTTAAAATATGAGGTCAGCTAGGTTTTTCTAGGTGACCTTCAAGTGCGGATTGTTTCCGTCCACTTGACAGACGTGTTCAAACCAGTTTATTTGTCGTTTTTGGCAGACTTCCTTCAGGGGATCTTCTCTTATTGATGAATTCCTGAGCTGATCCCACTTAGTTTTCAAGCTACTCGTCGAAAGTACTTCATTTCAACTGCAGTATATCTGCTTACTGATCTATCCAAAATGTCTTGGCTCTCTGCTCTTTTAGGACAGTTTGGAGATACACCATGTTAAGAGGTATAAAATGTGTTAGTGCTAATAAGATCAATCACTGTGTGGAAAAACTATATTCCTCATTATAGCAACAAATAAATAAATTCTTCATTAACAATAAATAAAATAAACCATATAACACTAATTATAATTGTATGGGACGGATACCTCATGCCTCCCCAATCTAGAAAAACTACTGAGAATAAAACGAAGAATCTTTAGAAGGATCTACGGCCCCAAAAAGACACAAGAAGGATACAGGCTAAGATCCAACCAAGAAATCTACAAAGACACGAAAGACCTAGAAACGGACATAAGGATCAGGAGACTGAAATTCCACGGGCATATGGTAAGAATGGCCCCGGAAAGACTAAACAAGGAAATATTCCCGAAAATCCGAGGATACAAAAGCTCAAGGGGGTACACCAAGCAGATGAAGGAAGAAACTGAAAGACTAGGAATAACGGACCAGGATTGCCAGGACGGAGAAAGATATAGGAAAGAACTGAAGGAAATCAAGGTTCTTGTGGGAAAGAAAAAATCGAAAAAGGGAGTCGCGTGGACAGAATAAAGAAAACAAAAGCACGCAGAGATAATGAGGGGGGATGGAAGGAAAGGAAAAACAAAAACAAGAAAAGAAGCGAAAGTAATGATATTCGCGTGGTCTTTAAGGCGTTTCCGTGACAAAAAATAATAATCTAGTCTATCTTCAGTTAAGGAACAATGTACATAGTGAATTGCTGAGGAAAGTTCTTTGTTTAAATTAAAATGACAGGCAATATCTAATGTAGCTCATACCTCTTTGGTGTGGGGTTACAATAAAAAAACAGAAAGCTACAAATAATTACTCGCTGGCTTAGGTTAATTACTAGGCTGGGCTAGGAGGATGGAAGAGTAATGGAGAGGGTATAAGGGTGTATGCACACATTGGGGCCAAGTGGTTGGGGATGGTAGTTCCGGTAGGCAGCCATATGCAATAAATAGGATCACAGTGCCACGAGTTAAGTGTTTATATATGTTATTCCCTTCTGCAAAAATGTTTATTAAAAACCTAATTGTTTGTAATATTTTCGTGTGTTACACTAAGATTTTAGCCCTTGGTTTATAATAATGGTCATTTGTCCTGCTTACGGATGTTGACATCAGTTGAAAACTCGGAGTTTTATTCCACAAGTAAGTTTGACAATTTATTTATTTTCCCTTTTTTTCGAATTCAGTGCTAAAAGGAATGCTTCAAGTCCAAGTAATAATAATAATTATCTGCCCTGAGAGACTACTGGACCGTCCACCAAATTCGTTCGGTTTTAAGGTGAGTTTTAAACCTATTAATAAAGTAAACAAAATAGTCTCTGGACTAGTTGGAATTTTGTATGCATTATATACTTTCAAATAATACAGTGAGACAATAACTAAGAGCAGTAAAAAGCTTTCTTTCTGTTGCAAAATATTAAAAATCTAAATAACACCTTTAAACTGAACATATTCAGTGAATGCTCCAATTATTTACTTACGGGAGTTCAATTTAGTTAAATATTTCTTTAAACGTCCTTGTATTTCAGATTTTCTAAGGATAAGTCGTTGAGGAGGGAACATTGAGTTCATGTTGTGCGCCGACTAAATTGGGAGCTAGGAGTGTATTAAGTTCTTAGCCCAGAACAATTTAGTGTCTCATGAATTGAGAGAAAATGCTGTTCCAACCATATTTCCTTGTTATCCAGCACATTTAGAGGCACCAATTAGGAAAGTATGTACTATACCACCAAGTGTTTCTGAGCATATTGAATGCAACAGCGAAGAACCAAGCGACATTTCGGAACTATCCTCGAAGGAATTTGAAGTATAGGTGTGTCTATGATTATTTAATATAATACACTTATTGAATTTAACTGTTCCCAAACAGTCATTTTTTCTTAAGCCCAGAAATTTCTTAGTAGTTCTTTTCACTATTCTCTCTCAAAATTAAGTTTAATTTTTTAGCTGAGTGGTGATATAATGATGAAAAAATTGGTAAATCACAATAAGCATTTGGATTGGAAATAAAATGGTTTAAAGAGTATACTACGTAAAAAATCTATCGCCATAAAAAAAGTGAGGAAGCAGAATCTCCGCATCTCCTCGTTAAAATCTTTGATTAAAGAACTGAAATCAAAGAATCTCATCGACAATGAATCTGGCTTGGCACTTGAAAATATGGCAGGCTTACGTTTACAAACAGAATTGTTCCTGTTGAACACAAAGAAATATAAAACCTTCTCACCTCTGATAAGTGCTTTTGCCATGACACTTTAAACATATATTTGTACCCCAGTGGTCGGCACAAAAAGGTATTTTTCAGGAGAGCAGTTTAAAGTTTTAGTGACGTATCTATCTTTACAGCTAGCTTGCTTTTGAATATTTATTCATGAAATTTTGTGCAGCTAAGTACTTATTAGTATATTTTTCTTGAGTATAGCGTTGCAATATTGTTTATTTATTCTATACCAAAATTAAATAAAATATTTAGTGGTTGGATATAGTGCCATTTACCTCTAAGGGTACCATTAACGTAAGAGACAGAAGATACTAACTAAAAAAAAATCCCACATATATTGTGTAAAATTTAGGTTATACTATTTATATATATATATAGTTTTAGGTTAACTATAGCTCTTCACCAACGCCAGAATGTGACCCTGGAATTTTTGCCGATCTAGGCCCTACACCTAGAAAGGATCTTTAACCTTCGATGACATCGTACATCACATGGGGCCACCTGCTTTACTTCTCTTCCGAACTAAGACGCATTTACGGTTTTTTTCTCACACCTCGAATGGGTTTGAACCCGCAACTTTTTGTGTATGTGGCTAATGTGCTATGTACAACATTGCCGGCGTTGGTTAGATTGTACTATTCATTCAATAGTTTGCTGTATCTCTCAATAGAGAAAAACCATTTGAGTAAGATGTCAATGAAATTCAGATTTTGATAAAACATTCCCCTTTGCCTCCGGCATACAAATATAATATAATTATTTATTAATCGTAAACACTGTTATTTTACAGGTCAGGTACTCAAGACATTCATTCAACTCAGCTCTGCCCCATCCTCGAACTCTTAACAAGAAAAATTTATGTAAATAATAATTGTAAAGTAAGATTTTGTAAAAGATTTGGTTTGAAGCATATTTGTAAAAATATATTACTTAATAAGACCTGCAGTTTTCATACCCTCGATTCCTTAATCTTCAAATGGTAAAGCAGAAATTGTAATAAAACCATCAATAACAATTTTTTAGTCGCAAGGACCCACGAGCTAAATATTTGCTTGATAATATAATTATTTTTTAAAGGCACTTATACGAAATTATCCATGAGGCTATATAAACAGAATAAATAAACATCGAAATCTAATTATCTAGATTGTAAAATAAAAGCATTAGAAAACCAAACACAATCTGTTAAAAACACTCTAAAAGATATGTAGAAAGGGATTGAAACATCATGTGTAGTCCATTCACAGCTTACCTGTGACATAAAACATTTCTTAGTGACACAATATTTCCCCACGCTCGACAGACTGGAATATTTAAACCGAGTGCGTCCTATATTAGGTTAACGACCAAGGAAAACACTATTATGCAAAAAAAAAAAAATGGATTTCTGGGGGAAAAGGCTTATGGCACTCTTGTATATTTATGAAATAATAGTCTATACGTGTTATGTAATAACTGTAATTTATTAGTCACAAAAATATGAATTCTTTGTGGAATTGTGAAAAATAAATATAATCAATAATTATCAATTGATTCTTTACAATAATACACTGCAGTAATGGTATAATGAATTTAAGAGCTTAAAATGTCATTTACCTAATGGTTGCTAATAACCGAGTCTAAGCTAAGGCTTCTATATTCTTGAGGAAGGGATCTGCAAGGGTATATCCTGCCGGTGGCGGCGAGTAAAGACTGCCAGTCCTGCCTGGACTGGTCAGTAGGACCAGTAAGACTGATAAAGAGAAACAAGAACACAGAGGTTTAGGGCTGAATATTACATAGTCACAAATCACCTTCACTCCATTTTATAAAATAAATTGTGGGTTATGATTTTTGCCCTTGTAATCGTTTGTAGTATGCGTCCTCTACCAACAAGGCCTTCCGGCCAACTATAAGGGGTGCGAGGCTTATAGGATACTGTAGTCCAGGAACGAACAACGTCGTTGCCAGAATAAGAGAATCTAGCTACAGGCAGCTCAAGAAGCGGCCCAGCCAAAAATTTGAGGTCTTATGTCTCTTTTGCCGGTGCAGTTCGGAACAGAGAGCAGTCACAGGCTTCCCCAATACTCGTCCGAAAGTTCCTCTTCCCGAGCATCCCTCCCTTCCCGGCAATCAGCGAACCCAATCCCATCCTCAATCACAACTTTCCCATATCCTCCACCTTTAAGTTCATCAGA
Organism: Acanthosoma haemorrhoidale; assembly: GCA_930367205.1. NCBI lineage: Eukaryota > Metazoa > Arthropoda > Insecta > Hemiptera > Acanthosomatidae > Acanthosoma > Acanthosoma haemorrhoidale. The sequence continues at coordinate 41,493,559 of OV884009.1, forward strand.
TCTCATTAGACTATTGCATTCTTCCGACTGCTTATCCATTATCCTTTGGAATGCGAATGGTGTTCGCACCCACACTAATGAACTGACAGCAACGACGCATAGCTCTCATTACTGAAACAAGACTTACGAGTAAACGACAGTACCAGACTCACCGAACTGGTCACCCAGAAGGAAGATGCATGTGCTCTTTACCACTGTTTTTGTCCATAACTCCAGTTTCCATTCACACAGTTTTGGTAGCATATGATTTTCTTCAGTCCACTGCAGTGTCAATCAGCACCTTCACTTTCCCCCTAAGTCTAACATCAGTGTACTACCCTCCTATTAAATCCATTTCCGATTCCCAATTCATCACCTTTCTAGACATTCCATTGGACATCGTTTCCTTGTTATAAAGGAAGCGAAGCACCAGCATTGGGCCTCAAGATCCACAAATACACGAGCACGTGCTTTGTTCTTTGCACTCACACGGAAGCATTGCTTCACTATCTCTCCTGACAGAGCCACCTAATCCGAAATACTGGTCTCCTTGACTTCTTATTCTACAATAGTACAACAGTACTAGTACTAAGACTAGTAATATTTTCCTTAAGAAATTTTTTTCATTAAAACATTTTTTAAAATACGATATTTTTTTTTTTATTTTTTATTTATTTTTTTTTTTCTTAGCTCTCAAACTTATAAAAATAGGATGTGGGAAAAATAAAAGAAAATTATTTTGGGCTAATGAGTGCCTTTCACTAAGGGGAGTCCCCCATTTGAAGGATGTATGAGAAGGATATAGGGTGTGGAATGCCTAAAGGAGGCGGGTGGAATCGGGAAGGTAGTGAAGTCTACCGAGGGTGGAGCCTAGGGGTACCTAGGCAATGGTTTGTAGTCGGCCAGGTCAAGCCTGGCCCACCCCGGCAGGGGCCTGAAATAAGTCGGCCTCTCGGCCGGAAGGTCGACGCTGCTTAAACAGGTAGATGGGGTCTTGTAGCTTCGGTTGAGTCGGCCGGGAGATCGGCCTCGATCTCTCGGCTGGGTGTAGATCTTCAGTCTCCGTCCGGGGGCTAGGGTTCGATCACGTCCATTTGTCTCCAGGCTTCGGCGGTCCGGCAGTGCTTCCATCTGACGGGCATTGGTGGTGGTTGAAGGTCGGAGAATAGTGGGTTGTGGCTGTGTCGGAGTGAGTCGAAAAATTTGATGTGCCTTCTCTTGATGAAATCTTGAATGGGGAGCACTTCAAATTTTTTATGCACCTCGTGTGCCTTCATTCGGTCGAACGGGTTATGTTTGAGGGAGGTGCGGAGAACTCTGTTCTGAAATTGCTGGAGCGTTTTGAGAGTGTTAGGAGTCAGATACTTGAAGAGAGGGGTCCCTCTAATACATCAAAGTAGGTCTTAGGACGCTATGGTATATCAGCAGCTTGAGGCGTACCGATAAAGCCGGGCTGTGAAGTAGGTGTCCGAGGCTGAAGAATTTCTTCCTAACACTCTTTAACTTATTGCCGAGATGTGTTGTGAACGACAAGTGTCTACCGAGGGTAATCCCAAGGTAGCATAGTTTGTTGCTTACAGGGCACTCTTTGCCGTCTAAGACAAAGGATTTCGGGAGCTTCTTTCTTCCGGATTTATAGCTCAGCGGATTTATAGGTGTTCATATATGAGCTAATAAAACAACAATACTTATATAAATATTTGTTTAATCTGAAAATCAAAAAATAGACAAAATAAATTAATTTATTCATACGAGATAAATCTCGTTACATATAAAACAGTTAAGACATAAATTAGATAATTTACATTTTAAGAAGCATAAAAATGTAATATAATATATATTAATTAATATAACATAAATCTAGTATATAGGAAATATACAGATCAAAATAAAGCGAAGAAAATATGTATGTGAAACATGACAAATGATATAAAATTACAATATGTAAAATTAAAAAAAAAGGAAACAAGAATAAAAAATTGAGGGCAAAGGCATGTTTCAAGGTCAAGAGTTTAGTCACAGTCACTGGGCCGGTACCGGTAATATGTCATTGCTACAAGGGTATCACAGAAGCAGTTGGAGCTGTGACATATTTCTCCTGGACGGTCACACCATTAGAAGCCGGTTTATTACTCTAAATGAAGGTACCTCACTTAGCCTTAGTTCATTACATAGAGGTAGCTCATATCTGATATCAGCCTACTTACTTACTGGTTACTTATCTTGGTGCGTGATACATATACTTCGGCGTCTTCTCATATTCGTAGTTATCATGGCTCTTCATTTAATTTCTAACCACCATGCACGTACGTTTGAACACTTATCACCTGATGCAATATATGATTCAAACATGTTTGGATTTCAATAACTCAATATTGTATATCTCTGCTTGCCTTATGTCTTCACCAAACATTTAGGTTTCATGACAGGTAATTATGTATTCATATACTGCAGGAAGTATTCTATCTCCTCATGCTTGTTGGCTGTTTTATTTCATTTTAAGAAGTTTCTTTGTTGCTGGTCTTCCCTTTCTTCTCCTTGTGTTCCCCTTTGCTTGGTTGGTCTCATTATATAATGCTATTGAGATGTCTGAAGCATCTATTTTTCACCACAAGGCTCACATCACCGCTTTGGAGAGAAGACTCCGAGCATCATTGGCTACGTAGAAGCCGACACTTGCTGACCATGATTCAATGCAGCTATTTGAAGTAGAGTTGGAATTCACCAGTGAGGACTAGGAACTTTTCCAAAATTTATGGGATAAACCCAACGCATTCCAACCAGTTGTGAGTGGTGATTTCCCATCAGAACATTGGCTGACATTTATGACTCTTGTCGAAATGAATTCATCGAGGCGAAGTATATCCTACTTCAAATTTAACACAGACCAAATCCTGTACTAAAGGTTGGATTACATAGTCATTGCGATAAAACAAAGATTGTTGGCATGAAAACTGTGGCCAACAAGCAGTAATGTCTAGCAGTTGATTTATTTCTGGTTCTGAACCAGGCCCCGAATTAGCCAGCTGTAATTCTGCTACTACGACACAGGTTTTTCAAGGCATTAAACCGATGGTTGACATTTCTTAAAGTCACCTTGAGGCCAATTAACAGACAGCAGTAATCAATGTCCGTCATAGAACAGCTACAAAATAGACAATCAGGATAGCATTAAATTTAACGAGAAAAATTCATAACAGCGTAAGTCAGAGACAATAAATGAACAGTCACACACTGTCGCACCAGTTGTCATCAAGAAATAGCATTTGCATAGCTTGCAAACGTTGAGCTGTCAAAAGAATTTAGGACTAATAACATTGAAGGGTTAGAGATTCTCGGCAAAGATATAAGTCCTTCAAGCAACAAAGAAGTTATTTAATAGAATGATACAATGACAGATCGCCCAATTAAAAAATATGAAGAACTCTCTTTTAAACATTTTGTAGCAAACGATCCTACAAGTATTAAAACCATTGAGAAAATAACTGCTTATATTTTAAAGATAAATGGACATCATAATAATAAAAAACGTAACATTGTTCAGGTAAATATTTTGCTACTCACCAAAATTAAGACCTCGGAATATCGAATTGCAAAGGTTTATCATTCTTTTCAGTTATTTAATTATACGAAATTATATGAAGCGAATAAGGTTCGAGATCACTTCAGAGTTACCAACTAGACAAGGAAAAACGATCCACTTGGTTACCGTTAGCACCTTACTGACAGATCTTATGAAGTTTGAGTTGGGTCTTTGTGTGTTGCGAGTATTGCCGTATCTTGTGTGTAAGTTGATTTAATTGGATTAGGAGTTGTGGATATGTCAGAGGTAAAGATAATGTAAAGTAAGAGAGCAAGTATTGAGCCTTGAGGGACCCCTGTTTTGGTAAGCCTTGAGGTCACTGAATTTTCACTTACTGAATAAAGCGATTATCCAAGAAAGATTTCAGTATCAAGAATTAAGTATGTGGAAGTATCGGTCGTTGTTTGAAGAGAAGTCCTGCATGCCAAACTCAAAAACCAGGTCTGCATCAAGAAATGCCTTCATGATATCGTGTCACGAATAGCTTCTTCTCGAAGAAGCTACGTAGACAACAATTCTGCGGAGTTGGTGGATGATTGAGAGGAGTGAGCAGAATCCGGGTTGATGGAGGGGAATTTTCTTGTTGAAAAAGAAGGGGAATATGTTTATATAAGAGTTTTTCCGAAAGGGTAGAAAGAAGATGATAGGTCTATATGAAGAGGATAAGTGTGAAGGTTAACTAGGTCTTAAAATCATCCTGATAAGGGGTGCTTTACATTGAGCAGGAACGTGTGCTTTGAGTAAGACAGAGTTATCAAGAGAAGTTAACTGCATAAGAACTTTTCGTGGCAAACCTCGAAGTAGTTCAGACGTAATCAAATCATAACCAGGTTATTTCGCGAGCCGTTCGATTTTATGAAGAACTTCTGAAGGCAGTCCTTTTCCACTTAAAGCTTTTGGAAGAATTGACAGTGTCAAATACGTTTTATACTTTGCTGTCATGTTGAGCGTTAGTCAGGTAAGAACAAGGTTTGAAAATAGAGGAAAGGTGGTCAGCGAATCACTCAGCTTTCTTTTCGTCCGTAATGTCGTAGTCTAAATTTGGTGGTGCTCGTAACGGTAATGAAAATGTCTTGTGTCGTAGGATTTTTTGTGTTTCCCACCATAGACTACCATCTCGACATTAATGGATGATAATAATTGTCAAACGTGAATGTCGGGTCAAAAATTGCCATCGAATATCCCCAAAGTGGGGAGGGGACGCCCGCTAGGGTCGCTACAACCTCTAGGCCGCCGTCCGGCGAGCGCCAAGAAAGAGATAGAGCGGGTGGACCTGTGGTATTTCACCCTGGCTGCCGACCTTGTCGGCGGGCAGCCTAGTTCGCTTTGATCTGACTCCATGAGATCTTGGAAGATGTGCCCCGACAGTGCACTATGTTAAGGAGAAGAGGAACAGGGTAGGTTTATAGGTAGTTTATGTGGTCTTGGAATGACCACGAATTCACACTCGGTGTCTAAGGGTAGGCTATAACCGTCCAGATCCCAAAGGCGAGTGTGAACCGGAGAGAAGCAGACTGCATTGCCGTGCAAGACGCTACTAGGTAAATTTGTAGGGCCACAGCAACCGTCGTCTCTCCCAAGGAGGTGCTAGATTTAGCGAGACGAAGGCTGGGATTCCCACTAGGCCCTGGCCCACTTAGGCCCTGACAACGCCGGACTAAAACATAACGAGGTTAGGAGAGAGAGATGCAGAGGTAGTTGAATGAGAAGACCGTGGTTTGAGTAGAGCAGCAGGCGCCAGCGCAGAGAGAGAGAAGTGTTCAAGGTGCCGGTTTGGCAAGTTCTATCTTTCGCTTTTAGACCCCGAGTTTATATAGGCATGCCAGCTGTGGTGGGGAAGGCTCCCCACCTGCGGCTGTTTCCCCCACTAGCTTCTCTCCCCTCTCCACCTAATGTCATAAGCTTTATTTGCACAAATATGGAAACAGATATTTTCTGGGCCGGGATGAGGGTAACTTTCAATTATTCGTAATTAAGAGATGGTCACAACAGTGAAAGTTTTGTTAGATTTGATTTCTGATTTTAGTGTGTTGTTTAGGTGATTATAGATCCGTTACCTGTCAACAGTCTTGTCCTGTCCAATCGTTTTATTGCCTTTCGTTTGTCCGTTGTTAGTTGTCGCGTATAAGGGCATTAGGGAAGTAAGTGTACGGTCTTAGTTGGTAAGGTATCTGAGATGCTAAGGCTGCCTGTTCAAGATTATTGGCGAAGGCGTTCACTGCGTCTTCTAATTCGTTTAGAGTCTTTAGAGGCATAGGGGGTACCAATCTCGGATTCAAAAGATCTTTGAAATGTTTCCACTCCATATGTCTGTTAGTAAATGCAGAAACCTTGTCGCTTGTTAGCGATCCTTGATTTACTGAGTGATGATGGTCAGTACGTTGGAAAATCGGCGGAAATATAATTTAATTTTAGTTTGAGAACCACATTTTAAAATATCCTTCATATGGGTGTGCACAGTCTACAGCTCCATGGAATGTGCTTTGCATTCGAGTCCTCACCAGCTAAAAATTTGGGGTATAGTGAAGTTAAATAGTCAGCGAGTAAGTCGGGAGTGATAAATTGTCCTGGGGGAGGGGCAGTAGGCCGAAGAAAGTGGAATGCGGCTGTTTTTAAGTTCAAGTCTAATGTTTGATGCTTTTGTTTGTATAATGAAATGTTTCAACGAAAAACAGATTATTGCTGTTCCACTGTGGCCTTTGTTGTCTGTCTTATGTATTTTGTAGCTCTTAATGAAAATTCGTGAGGTGTTTGTTAAATGAGTCTCTGTAATAAATGCAACATTTCGTCGTTCACGTAAAAGTAAGTCTAGTTCATTCCTTCGATGTTACTGTCAATTAGCATTACAAAGACTGGATGTTATGGAGCCAACAATAAACATATTACTGTCCATGTCTTAAGATAAAGTCTCAGTTATTTTTTGGAAAGGTTGGAATCGATTTTTAATATCTGCTTTGAGATCATTTAATGACTGAGCTTGGTAATAACCCCCTACCTGCATGTCAGGTACATACTAATATGGTATTCCGACCATATCTGGCTGTTGGGTAAAGGCAGCAGCTGGCTTCGTTATCGGTAGAGTTGGGGTTAAACTGCTTCATAGGCAGGTGAAGCTGATGGTTGAACAGTGTGTCCGTGGTTGACGATGTTCATCCCCCCTCACCTTCTCCAGGTTCTGATAGACCTGACATGCCTTGTAGTTAGCGCAAGTTACTGGCGTGATTTTGGATTTACCATATTCACCTGAAGTGTGCTTCCCTCCACATCTTATGCTTCTGATTGGATGGATGCCTACAGCAGGTTTTTAATATGACCGTAGACCTGCCACTGACCACGTTGCACAACCGTCCGTTTTCTCCGGAGCTCTTCTGTTTGTATTTAATTTTCACTCGTTTGTAGAAAACATTTTGTACTTAAAACATATGACATTCAAGGTGAATGCAGTACGCATTCACTATCAGTACAGTAAGTAACAAACTGGAAGGGCTCAGCAGACTCTTTGGGATGCATGAACATGAGTGAATAAACAACTACGATCGAGCAGAAGGAGAAAGAAAATAACGGTTGGCCAATTACTGTATTTATGCTTGCAACATTATTTCCATCTTGTGTAACCTGGCTCAAATCGACAAGAACTCATCTCAATTGCCCTCAAATATTCAGCCTCCAATCACACCACCACCCACCATTAATTCTTTGTATTTACATTCTGTTTACTCTATTATTCGTTCATAGCCAATAGGCAAAATTCTAAAGTATCTACGAAGTCCTTTAGACAGCATGGTTTTTTTTTTCTTTTCTTTTTTTCCAATCCCCTTAAAAATTACAAAATTCTTAGGCGAATCTCTTAAGATATTACATTTTATATGCCCTGTACCATCGGTACATTCTATACAAGGTCTGAATTCGGTATAAGTTATATAAACCTTACAAGTACAATGAACTTGGCTCTACAAGGTGATGGGGCTCACCTTTTTGAGTCGTCCAGCATTTTCTCTTCACTGAAGAAAATTATGCGTCCGCTCTCCAGGTTATAAGGGAAAGGTCCTCTAACGCAGAAACAACCACCAGTTAGTAGACTAATGCTATTCTCCACCTACCACCTATAAGTAGCTCTGTTGATTCAATAGGGGGTTCCTAGACCAACTTTTCCTCATTAGAGAACTCTAAACAAGTTAGGGGAGCAGCAGTTCTACAAGATGTCTACGTTAATTCTATCTTGCCAAAATTACCCTATTCGCTTGCTCTGTTACCAATGTCGATGTATTGCCCAATTTAGCAAGATAATTCTCAGACGTTTACACAGTTACAGATTCTTGCTGTTTCATTTCTTCATCGACTGACCATAAGAGAGCTTTAAAGTAATTAAGGGAAAGGATTTCGGTGCGGAGTGTCAGTTACCCGTGCATCCAAGCGAATGTAAGTTTGCCAATTGTAAAAAATATAGAGCTAAAGTATACCACTTTCCAAGTGCTGTTTCCTCGACCTCTCAGGGACAAATTTTACTGCACTGCGTTCATAGATCCCACATTACTTATGCTGTCACCAGTGGATGTTTTACCAGGAGGTGAAGTAGTCACCTCATCCCTTGTAAGACCGATGATTCGATTGGGGGAAGGTTTAAGCTATGTCTGATTATAGTTCCTACTATGTCGGAGATTTAGGTAAACAGGCCTAGTCCTGTTGTCCAGTACAGGATAACAGTACACTATCAGGTTAGATTCTGGCCAATCTCATGTGAAATTGCCATTTATTTCTGAAGAACAAGAAGATGTGGAACAAATTGAAGAAGCTGTTCAACGCGGTACTGAAGATGAAGGTGATTTGGTTGAGTATTTAGGAGAGTAAATTCAGGGTAATGAAGCACCTTATATTGTGTTGTATGTGGAACCTACCACATATACTCAGTTTCTTTTTTGTAAATATATTAGTCTAAGAAATTTGTTAAGGATAAATCCTTTAGATTTCTTGTCAGGTCAATTTTCCCTTGATAAGGGTAACAGGTAGCGAAAAACCTTTTCAGATGGTCAGGCTATCCTCCTGTTAGACTGAAAGGCCATAGAGAGGAAGTTTAACAAGACAGGATATAGCACTATAAAACCCTTTTAGTGCCGGGCAGATGAATGGACGAAAATCCCCCGTTGGTGGCGGGGTATGACAACCCAAAATGAAAGGCTTGCAAAAGTTAATACTGGCAGTATTGAAAAATGCTTGATGATTGCACAGCCATAAACAAGCAGTTTTATAGGTGTAAAAATACATACATTTAGCTTTTCGGCGGTAATTGGCACCAGACTGGGGGCAGGTAGATAAAAAGGGTCAAGAATCAGACAGATCAGTTTTAGAGACAAGAATAATACAGTTGGACTTGGAAAATTCAATCCTCAGGACAGGAACAGTCTGGGTACAGATTTTAAGAGAAACGAGACCTGATGAAGAGATGTTAATAAACATTTTCTCAAGACTTCATTACGTTACTGAGTAAGGCAAGTTATGTAAATATTTATCGTTTTTAATTTCATATCTATTTTTAATAAATCTCTAATTGTAACATAAATTCAATTGTTTTATCTTTCTTAATTTTTAATATCTAACTATACCTTGATCACCATGAAATTTAAATTTGGAAAAAGAAATTGATCGGGGACAGAGATGACATTGGATCAATGTTAATCAATATTGTTTTAGTTTTTAACTTTAACATCAATACTGAGAGTTTGGTAGATTAATCAAATCAGTAGTCAACAAGTAAATGGCATCCTGACCATAATACAATTTAATACATTATTTTATTTGTTTGACCATAGTTTAGAGGTATATGCCACACCAGATAAGGTAGGTGAAGACATATATTTATCGATAGATGGACAGATGTTTTCTTTTTTTTGTATGTATTTAAAATGTAATTGCCATGGTGACCGAACTTAACAGTGTATTGTACATAAGTATGAATGAATTCTTACACCCCTATTAATAATGCAGTACAAACAAAGAGTAAATTTGCAAATAAAGATCTTTGTAATAAAAAATTATTATTCTGAAACTTTGTAATAAAAAAAATTTACATGACATACGAGTAATAAATCTTACTTATACTTAATAAGACATCTTATTTTATTTATTAAAAGTGATTGGTTTGTAAAATAAAAAAATATCTTCAATTTTTTATTAAAGATGTACAAAAAAATAAATAAAAGCTATATCAACTGTCAGCACAATTGCAATTAATAATTATGTAAAAAAATATATCAGAAATAAAAATAATTTTGAGTTGTTTGATCTATATCCAATTCTAAGACAATACAACTCCATTATTTCCCATCATAAAACCGAAGCATGTAATCTACTGCTGACAAGAGGTCGAGTATAGCAAAGTCAGGGAAGGCAAGACAATTATATTTATATAAATACACATGACCATATTTGGGCACATCCCACTGATAAAATATAACTAATTATATATGACATTGTTGCTACAGTAAAATTCTTTGATATTCTAAAATATAATTTAAAATGATCCCTGTCATTTGATTTGCTGTTTCATATGAGCTTTGCCAAGTAAGATGACAAAAACTCTCTTGTTGTATGATTCTAAGATTAGAAAGTTTACAAAATAAGAAAGAATAATCCCAGAGATATGATTTCACTCACCTTTAATGTCACTAACATCAATAAGTACAAAATTAATTACCCGACTACAACAGTTTTCTTATCAGTCGCGAAGGGAAGTAATATATGTTTTTTCTCTAACAACTATCCTCTCATTTGTCGTTTTGGCCAACAATATTACGGTCCTAGTTTTAGTTAGGAGCTATTTAGGCGGATCACATTACCGAGAAGAAATAATAGAACATTACCCAAAAACCATTCACAATATATATATACTGTTATAATCAATTAAACAATTTTAACTCTACCCAGATATGGATTACTTGGAGAACCAAGGTAATAATAACCCTGATAAGGTACCATTGAACTTATACTACTCAAGTTGTTATCAGTTGATGATAAAGTTTCCACTATATGCCCTGATTCGTCAATTACAAGAACAACTACTCCAGCAGAAGATGAAATTGAATCAATAGATTCAAAATGGCCGATCTAAAACAAAAATAAAAGAGAATACATTTATTAAATAAACAGGCTTGTGATAAGTAAATAAAACAACATAATACTAACTAACAGCTAAAATAAAGGTTATGAAATAAAATGTGCAAAAATGAATAGGGATATTGTTATTTCATCGCTATTACACAATTATTTTCTCCTTGGGTAATTATGTTAAATCAGTAAATACAGCATTTAGATGTTTTTTACCAACACAAATTTATATAGGAAAAAAACATCTGTATTTTTCAAAACTTTATAACAGGAATAACTTTTCATTTTTAATTTGCAACATATTTCAAATATTTGTATACCCTCTGTTGGATTTAGCCTTCCTGCCCCGCCACTCTGGCATACTATTGATGATATTTTTACTTACTTCATTTGGTATTTAAGCACCCCTTGCAACTCAACTCTCTGAGGTCCAGAGGCTGAATTGCTTACTTGAATAATTTTATCTGGTATTTAGGACAGCTCTGATTCAAATACACTTTTACATGATTAAGTTATGGTGCAATCAATGGCGGATCAAAGTTAATAATGGAAAATATGACATTTACCCTTATTCGTAGTATCTATCCATCAGTTCCATAACTCTGTTCCGAATTTTGAATCCTCAATACAGTACAGTATCTAGATTTCCATTTTGACAAAAGACTAATATTGAACCCACAAAGGAGAATTAATAAAATAAGAACTAAACAAAAGCTTAAGACAACTGTTGCGGCCCCATTTTGTTAGTCTGGCAGTGGGTATTTTTGGTGATAGTTCATATTTTTTTTATAATGTGTGTGCCTTTCCCCCCACCACCACATCAACCATATGTTACATATCCAAACCAGTGCCAGGTCACAGGTATGTAACCTAGCAGCCTCCAGTCTTTTGCCAAGAACAGCCCCAGACATGAAATAATTTTCGGGTGACTCATCCAGTCAGCTAGCTCTGGAGTCTTCCAGTTACATCCATCGTTAATATCGGCCTATAGCTGTCCTCATCAGTCCAGGGGTGTCATGAGTGGCACCAGGTGCCAGGGTCTCCAATTGAGAAACCTCATCAACCCATTCAAGGTCGTTATGATGATACACTTCAGGTAAATAACCTTAATATCTCATGATTGCAACTCCTTAGACAGAAGAGTGTTAAACAAAGGCAGTCGCCATAAGCAGCACCTGCCTGCCCGGTTTTAACAAAAAAAATAAAATACACATTTTTTTTCAATATTTCGTTTTAAATAACTACTTACCCAATGATTAATTTTTTTAAAACATCTGCAAGGGTATAAATTGTCAAATTCTTGAATGACATACTCAATCAATGCCATTGATCTAGCTGCAAATTTTCTGACCAGAGGCCATTCAAACAATGATGATACAAATTTGTCAGGTATTAAGACAATGGAAACAATGAATTTTCCATTGTAATAATTAATATTATCAGGAAATCCAGGTAAATAAGAAAAAACTCCTATATTTCCTGCATTTGGTCCTTTTAAATTGTACCTAAAATAAAACAATTCATTTTTATGAGAAGAACAACATTCCATTTTTAACCAGATGAAAAAAGCATCTAAAATCAATTTATGTTAATGTAAATTACTTGCAAAATAAGCAATAAGTAAAATTGAAGAAAATTATTTGTTTTTACCAGTAAATATGCAATATAATAAATGTTTTATCCACCTAATGCGGTAAACATGCCAAGATGGGGTGACTCTTCCCCTCCTTCTGTGTACAATATTTCCTTCGTTCATTGCTTTTCAAACCATCAACTTGTGTCACCCCCCCCCCCTTATACAATATTCTACAGTTTAAAACCTCAGTCCACTTACGGAACACAATATCCTGTCTCTCTGACCTTTACACACCTGTCCACAAAAATGCAGCATACGATCAGTCCGGTCCTTCCTTCTCGCTCTCCTCTCTGGAAATCTATACTCCTTATCTCCGCCATGCTTCATCCTTATGAACCTTTTTAAAGCTCTCCTATTCCAACACCTCCTCACCATCCAAAGAAACGCTAGGAATGATTCATTCATACATTATTTAATATTTCAGGACTTTTATTTTTGTCTTAATTATCTTTATTTAATTGTTTACTATATACATAAATGTTGGCTGCCGAGTTGTAAATCACTTTCTTGTTTTCTTTTGATTTAATTTTATTGTTTTTATTTAATGTCTTACTATACAGACGTATGCATATTGTTGTTGTTTTGATTTCTTATTGGTGGATCCTATGGACTTTATTTATTAAAAACAGTTAAACAATCTTTATTTTTATGTCATAATTACTATTATCATTCCTATAGAGGTTTACACTTTATTTTACATAGTCATTCATTTTTTTTTTTATTTATGATAATATTGTTCTTTTTATTTGCAAGATGTAAATTTGTCTTCTGAACATTAATTATATTCATAGGGGACTTTGCCCCAGAATAAATTTTTTTCTATTCTATTCAAAACAAGAACTAAAATTGAAATATAACTTAATATTATACAGCGAGTTCATTGTTAGCCATGAGTATGAAATGAATAGAAGAGTTTGTTAGGAGATCAGCTTAGGTTGATAAATGAGAGTTTTGGGGTTAAACAATTGACTCCACCTTTCATCTCATACAAGGACCTCATGAAGACATACATATGTTGAAACATTTTCCATTAATAAATTTGTTGAAAACCTAACAAAGTTCTTTCATCAACCTAAGCCAATCACCCTCTTCTACATCGTCATTACTTAATATTATATGTTAACAGATACAATAAAGAATGTTCTCCTCTCTTATATAGTAGTAGACAGACAACTGATAGCCGTAAAATTGAAGATTATTTACTACTATGCTATGACATTTGATGAAACACAATTCAGAACTAAAAATGACTAATGTAAATAATATTTTCTTGAATAATATATTTTGTAGATGTAGGTCCTGAGAAATATTTGTACATAGAGCTGAACAAGCCTAAAGGATTCATGGAGTAGTTGGTTGATTAATTGGGGATCTATCGTGTGAGTGGAGTGATAAATGTAAAACATTTGTTTTTAGTTTGTTATTAATAATACTTATTTAGTTAGTCCTTGTCATCAGTGTGGCGTTGGAAATTAACAGAAGGTTCCTTCCATTCTATCGGCTGCCATATCCTTTGCCTAGCTTCATATCGGAACCCACTCCGTTAGTAATGATCGTATAACATTGTCCTGTCATCTTTCCATTTGAGGTCTCTAGGTCGACATCACTTAACCCTTGCCTACAGTGCTCGTCGTCTAAGGTATCCTTTCTGTCCCATTTTTTCCACAAAGCCAATCCACATTAACTAGGAGTGTTTTGCTGTTTTCATAAAAGGTGTACTGTCTGAAGTGATTCTGATTGTCTGGTTGCGTATGCCTTTTTTTGCCAGCTACTCAGAGAGGTGGGCTATGCAGCTCCACAGATAGAAATTCAGTGTATTCTATGTTTGCTGCCCTTACATGGTTCCTTCATTTCCTATATAAACTTCTGATTCTTAAAGTTAGGGAGGCTGGAATATTCTTCTACTCAAGAGTTTTCCATGTCTCTTCTCTAGTACAAAGACATAAAGCCTTTTCCAAATTGATAAAATAAATCTGGTTGTCTTAATTGTAGGTGATCGTTTGGATATTTGCCTTATTATGAACTACTCTTAGTTAAAAACCACATTATGATTCATCAATCCAAAAGTTGATCTTCAACCAACGACCTCAATCTACTTTTCAAAACTCAACAGTATATCATCCAAGGAATAATTAGTAGAGATACACCCCTGTGATTTTTACAGTCTAGGAAGAAGATAATTAATTGTAATAATCTATTTTTCTAATGATCTAGTAATCCTCAATACAAAATAAAGATATACACAGGACTACCTGTTCATAAAAGGAAAATAATTGAATGCATGCTAATGTAGGAGTCAAAAGAGGAGCAGAAATATCAAGTTACAGTCTCCTAATTTTAATAAAAGCAGACATCAACAGGTTTCGATTTCACCCTAAAAAGAGAAAGCAAGGTCAAAAAATAAATAAACCATAAACTAAAATTGCTTGAAATGCAAGAGATGTTCCTTAAAAAAGTCTGAAGAAATAGATGGTTAGAGAGAAGAAACTAGAGAAGTGTCTAGGAAGAATTTTAAAATACCTTTTGAACCAATTGAAAGAGGGTAGAGTAGTCTTTTTCCATTAAAATCCTAAATTCCTTTAGGGCCCCTCCAGGCTTTACTCTAGGCCTTTTTTTCAGAAAGTTGGTCTTAGCTGTATTCCTCCTATTTTTCTAAATTCCTTGTATGTGATTACTTTGTTATTAATAATAAATATCAAATGAGCAAGATGAGTGGTGAAGTGAAGATGAGGGCGAGTTCTGCAGTCACTCATGTAAAACAGTATGTAGTTAAAATAAAGAAAACGAAACTTTTTACTAGAGGTAAAATAGTTTCATAATCATATATTGTAAAAATTTATTTAACTAGCTAGTATTGAAAGGAATACCTTAATGACCAAACTGATACAGTTTGCAAGTCCAAATGACAAGTCAAAAGAAGCTATGATAACAGTTCCAAGAAAAGTTAGGGTTTATTAACTTCCTTTTCTATTTGTTGTGAAAATCTTCCGTTATTTAATTTTATTTCCCAACAAATAATCATACCTAATTTATTCTTGTGTGGCATAGCATTAGAAACAAAGGGTAAGTGAAAGCCTTCTCTTGAATTCCAGTATAATGAAGCATGTGGAAGAGTGTGGAAACCAGATAATATCAATATCCTATCAATTCTATTACCAATTAATTTATTAATAACTTCATTATTTTTTTTGAGCTAGTTTAACGTAGAACTATTATGCAAAATATCATACCTCTAATATAAACAAATAACACTGGTTGAGTTGAAGTTGTAGTGAACATCGACCACTATGTTAATGGTACTTTGTAATCGTAGTTAATAAACCAAAAAAAAATTACATATTGTCAAGATATTTATTTAATACCTTACACAAAATTATAGATTTTTTCAATACCAATTAATTAATTAGTTAATGACACTTACACATGTTTTGGGGAGATAACTATAATATTAATTTATTTCTTATATTAAATGGTACCTCCATGTAAAATTTCATGACCCTAGCTTGAGCAGGGGACTCACAAAGACCAGGACAGACAGACACATGGTAGATAATAGAGTTGAGAGTGAAAAAATAAAGGTTTTAATTTTAAAATAGATCAAAGAAACACTAAAAAAGTAGAAATTTCTCTTGGCAATACAATTGATATTAAATGGAATCTCTCATAACCAGACAAAGTGATTGAAAAAATAGAATATTTATCGAGCAGACATCAGCACAGACAAATAATCAAGTTTATATGAAAGATATTTGCTTCCTTGGTATGCTTGTGATGTACAAATTATCCTAGCCTAATAAATGGCACCTTGAATGATGCTAAAAACAAAAGTGAAATAATGGAATATAAGAAGGGCCGTTAATGAAACTGATTAGTAATTAAAAACATTTTCTTATCTATGAATACTTCTTATGATGAGTAAATAATACTAAGAGGACTTCAGGGGAATATAATTAAAAATACATTTGCAATTGTTTCCCAGCTGTAGCGAAAGAAACTCTTGATTGTGTGATCAATTTGACTTGAATCCAACTTTTTGTTATTCCAGAGGGACTGTGTCACAGAGTGAGTATATTTTTATTATAAAGAGCAAATATGGTGTAAAAAAAAAATAGAACCAAGCATCAATGTACTAATGAATTGAATGTTCAAGCTTGTATTCAAAACTCGAAAAGATGTGACAAAATTGCAGGCTAAATAAATAGAAACAAAAATAGTTTTGATGATTTGTACTCCCATAAAGCAAGAAAATATAAAATAAGTTAATTTAACTATAATGATAATGGTACCATACAAGTTAAAAAATCAAACAATTAAATACGAAAGAATAAAATAAATTATTTGTGTCTAACTGAAAGTTTTTACAGGTCAATTAGTGCCAAACCTTTCTTTTGAATCAGCTACTTAAAAATAAATGATCTAATTTTGTGCTCCAAAATTTATACAAAACGTAATAGAATGTTGTTTTGAACATTCTTTTAACCTCATATTCTGGCATCAAATTAATGACATTAATCAAATACATATTTTTTCCTTTTTCTATAGTAAATGTACCTGAAAAATTTTGTTTTGTTAAACATTTATCTGAAATAATACATTTTAATAGTATGTTTCTAAACCATTTTTCCAAAATAAAACAAGGTTGGCAGCATAGGATTGACATACGTAACCATTCTGTCACATCCCTTCCATGTTCATTTGCTAAAATTTCTGTGATACAGGTGCTGTTTAAAAGCCTAAAGAACAATAGTTCATGAAGATGGCCATTGTAAAATAAATAAACGAAACATTTCTAGCTTGCTGAAGATTATTTATTTTCGAGTCCAAGAGGGGAGAGGCTTCACATTTTTCAAACTTTGAAAACAGTCATGACTTTTAAATGAGCATGACTTTCCATCGGTTTTAATAGCTACAGCGGTCATAAAAAATAAGTGATTAGCTAGAATATTAAATAGATATTCCACAACATGTCAGACAAAATCGATTATGTGTTGCTTAAGATACAACATCTCGACAAAATATTACGTAAATATATTGTAATGATTCTTATTATTGGTGAATTGTTATTATTATTACTGTTGGAGTGGTTTTGGGATATATTGCAAGGAGAAACATTTTGACCTGGCCTTCAGTAATAAAAGAAGGATAGGCAGGGTTTTATGATGACGTATGGAAATGCTCAATTTTGCGGTGGGGATAGATAGACGGCGAGGACAAACCTGTGACCTTCTTCTTATTCCTGTAGCCCAGAGGTCTGGAGTTGGAGTTATGAGGAGCAGCCACATAGAGAACATTTATTGAAGACAAGGCCTTTACAACAACAAGACCCTTATTATTATTGTTATATTTTTTGGTAAATATTATGTTTAGCTATATAAAACTCTTGAACCATTAAGAATAATATTCTTGAACAAAGTCTCTGTTGAATAAAATTAATGGTCAGATGAAAATATTCACATCTGGCAAATAAAAAGAACTATTACATCAAAAAAATATAATAAAATAATGACAATAAAAATAAAGCGTAAACTTCTACAGGAAAGATAATAATAATTATGAAATAAAATAGAATACTGTTTAACTGCATTTAGTAAATAAAGTCATAGAGGGATTTACCTATAAGAAACCAAAACAAAAAAAAATTACAATTGCAAAAGTCTGTATAATTCAATAGGACAGTAAATAAAATCCATTAAATTGATACAAAAGAAAACAAAAAAATAACATAAGAGCTGGCTGCCAACATCTATCTATTTAATGAAAGTATTAATTACAAAATTATAAGTCTAAAAATGAATTGTTCCCATGCTAACAAGTGTCTCTCTGGATGGTGAGGAGGTGTAGGAATAGGAGAGGTTTAAAGGGTCGTAAGGATGAAGCATGGAGGATAATAAGATGTAGAAAATTCCAAAGGGTAGTAAAGGGAGCAAAGGAGGACCAATCATATCCTGCAGTTTGGTGAGCAGGAATATAAAGGTCAGAGAGAAGGGAACTTGTGTTAGAGCTGACTGCGGATTTGAACTGCCATAAATAGCATATAAAAGGGGTAAGGTATATAAGCATATATAAAGGTGAAGAGGGTTGATGGTTTGATAAAGGATTGAACCGAGGAAATATTGTGCATGGAAGGAGAGGAAGAGCCACCCTAACTCAGCGTAGAAGCGAGAGACATGGGAGTGCCAAGTACTAAAGACAAATTTAACGAAGCTATTCATAATGCGCTTCAACTTGGCCTCGAGTCCCAACGAGAGACCTCCATGCACCACAACCATAATCAAAGTAAGGGAAAATGAGGAGTTAATGTGTATGCTGGAGGAGCAGATGACGAGAGTGATGAAAAAAGTTTCAGGGTACCTATTGACCGACAGAAAATTTGAGATATATGTTGATTCCAAGAGAAGGTTTTGTGTTGTTTCGAGGAGTGGGTTTTTAACGGTGGAGCAGAAAGTCATGGAATTGTTATTAAGGGTTAAACCAGGAATATCGGTTAAGTATCTGAGGAGGAAACTGAAGCCTATGACAATTCCCTGGGTTTTCACTGCAAGTAACCTCAGTTTATTCAGATTCGCCCAGGTACTGAACTGATTTGATCTAGGTCTCCCTGAATCTTGGGAAACACAGCTAGAAAATTGGAGGGGGGGAGAAAGGATAAAAATATTTGGGAGTCGTCAGCATACAGGTGATAGGAACAATGATGAATAAGAGTTATGGAGATGGTTTATGTAACAACTAAAAAGAAGGGGAGAAATGCTTAATCCCTGGGCTATCCCTGATAAAAGAGTGAGGGAAGCAGACGGAGTTTGATTAGGGATAATTAGTAACTACTTGGTTGGAGAGAAATGATTGAAACAAGTGAGAAAAGTTATTGGAGAAGGTTAATGATTTTAACTTGGAAATAAGAGCTAGCTGAGTAGACTTTGGTATCAAATGCTTTGGAGAAATCTATAATTAGGACTGTTAATTTGTGTTATGGCATGAATGTCACTAGTGATATTAGCTAGTGGAGATTGTGTGGAGTAGCCGGGACGGAAACCAAATTGGAAAGGATCGAGAAGTTGGAACTGTTCAAGGAAATCGGAGATTTGGGATTGAACTTAGTCTTTCAAAAGATTTGGAGAGGTTAGACAGGATGGAAATTAGGTGATAGTTGTTTGGTGATGTAGGGTTAGATTTTTTTTTTTTAAGGGTTAGACTAAAGGTTTTTTCCAATAAGTTTAGAAGACTGAGGGGAAAATTTGTATATATGGAGAAGAACAGGCAGGATGACTGGAAGACATAGTTTTATTAACTTAACAGGAATTCCATCAGGACCAGTAGCGTTAGTGCGTGCAAGTCATTACAGATGTTATAAGGTCAAGAAGAGAGATATAATAAAAATAAAAATTATTAAAATTAAATGAGGGCTTGCTAGAACTATACGATGAGGGACATGGTGGAATGGTTAAGGAGGCAGATACAAGTTTAGTTCATCAAGTGAAACTGGGAATACCTCTGAGGAGGAAGCACCAGAGGAGTCACAGAGGGATATTTTTTGAAGGAGTTGCCATTTGGATGTGGAATCAGGAACAAAGGAGAGGGCTTTATGAAAGTAATTAGACTTCGCCTGATATTCATCTACAAGCGTTGGGTGCCTGAAACGTCTTTGTGCAGCTTCTACTAGAGTTATATTAAGACTTAAAAGATAGGAAGCTCCAGATGGGATGAACTGCCTTAACAACTTCTGAAATATAGTGGGAAATGCATGAACAAATTTACGCATACATTTATTTTACCCTTCTGGAAAGAAGGAAAATTGATAATTGTGTGAAAATAAGAAGTGAATCAAGAATTACAAAAGAAAGAGGACCAGACTCAATATAGCAATTATAGAGGCAACATTCTTTTATCCTATCATATATTTTCCAACATCCTCTTCTATAAATTGGTTCCATTTACAGAAAAGGTTTTTGTAAAATATCATGTTGGTTCAGGAGGTGCTGCTTGGGCACAAACCAGCTATTTTCAAAAAGGGTGATTTTGGAATAAGAAATACACTACAATACAATACATCAGTTATTAAAAAAAAAAAAAAAAAAATACAATCTAAAAACTTGTTCTTACTTGAGTAGTCTGGACCCAAAAGTTTCAGCCACTACCACAAAGGATTCATCAGCAGATAATGCAACACCATTAGCAAAATGAATGTTATTAATTAGCACTTCATTCTTCTTTTTGCCAGAGTTATACTTTAATAGCCTATAAGTCATACCAAAATATACTTTTTTTAACATCAATTAATAATCAGTGCATCCTTATCTGTTACTGTGCACTAAAAAAACTGTTTTAAAAACCGGTTGATTCATAAAGAATGTAAACTTCGGGAACTTGATGGGGGGAGCCATTTTAATTAAAAATATTAATAGAACAAAACAGAGGTTATGTTTTAATCAGTAGCAGGGCTGTAACAGTTAACAGCTTGATTAATAATTGAACTTTTATATCAATGAATTTATACTAGTTCACACTACACCATAATTTTCTGGTCACATTGTAAAAATTGGTTGCACATGTCATTTGCAACATAAAACAACAATGGCAGTAGTTAAGTTGTTAATGTTACACTGTCACAATCATTATAATAATCTTCTAGGCTGAATTAGCTACTTATTTAATCAAGTAGCTACAGTCTTTCTTTTCTAGAGATGGAGTGAACCTCAACGAGACCCACAAGATAAAAAAAATCGAATCTTGGTGGGGGGGGGTACCTATGAGTGTAATAGTCAGTTGTTATAACCACTATGGCATGGAACCATTGGAATGAACATTAAATGGTATGAAATATCTTCATGCATAGAGATAATAGGCACAAGAAGTAAAGATAATAAGAATAATTTTTTCCTGAAAATCATAAAACCAAAATAGTAGCTTTAAGATTACATTTTATGGAAAATCTGACTTATTTCTAATGATGCAATTGAATTGCACAGAGACTATAGTGGAATTACGTATTAGTGAAGTACAAAACAATTAGTGTATAGCGTATAAAATATTGGATCTTGATTCAGTATTTAATAGTTAAAACGATTGGAAATGAAAGATCAATATATTTAAAATAAGGTAGTGGTAATGGGTGATTGTTGAGTGTATATTATTATTTACTATCAAAACCTGAGAAAAATAAGACGAAAGTTCGATGACCAGTAAAGTCAACTACAACAGGGTATCCTGGGGTGTGTCTCACTCAGTTTGAGGGCCTGATTTTCATTTCGGTCTCTGACTGAAGGCAGGGAGGAAAAACAAATAAAAATATATGTAATAAGTATTTTTAAAACTGGAACTCAGGACTACTTATAACGATTACAATAATAAACATGAAGAAATTAATAAACTATGAAATAAATATATACCTTCCATTTCCATTTCCCAGAAGTGTATATAATCCATCTTTCAACAAATGAGATGTAGAAGAATCTGTCCAATAAAAATCACCAGTTTTCTTCGAAACAGCAATACTGTTTGGTATCATTGGATTCAAAGCATCAATTGGGTCATTTTTTTGTACAATAGTTAGAACTTCTCCTGGAAAACAAATAATATTTTAGTTTTTTTTAAAGGAATTTTGAGGAATTGTGGTCTTGGAAGAATAAAAAAAATTTATTTACAATTTGATTACAATCCAGTTACTACATGCTACAGTATTCTTCCCATGTTAAATTGTATTGGCTAAAGCAATAAAAAAAATAATATAAATATATATGGGTATATATGTGTATATAATGATAATATTATATATTGTTGTGATATTTTGAAGTGTCGAGTTTTGATGGTGTTTTTGATATAAACTCAAAATTAGCGGGCATAAATGAACGGTGGAACACGATTCATGAATGTTTAAACACTATTCGTTGCATTGTATCTACCATTAATATTTATAATAAAAATAATATCAATAATTAAATATAAATAATTTATTTTAATAACTTCAAAACAAGAAAAGTAATCATATATGAGCCAAAGAGGTCAAAAGATCAAGAAGGCATCGGAAAGGTTCGAGAGAGGGAAAGCAGCCCGGCTAGCAGAGACCACTTGCATCTGACCCGGCATCGGGAGAAGATCAAGGACTCTTTCACTGACGGCCCGACTGAGAAGACCATGATCACCACGAGGTAGCAACTTTCACCTGACACGAGAACAAAGGACGCTCGAGGACACGAAGAATTTCACACTGCCAAAAAATCAATAATTAAACATCTATATTTACCTCAGCAATATCTAAAATTAAAGCAGTAGAAGATATTTTATGGCAACTGTGCAAACAAATATTTTATCTAACCCCACATTCCTCGGCGACGCCAATAGGAGCAAGTATGATGTAAATATATTTTTTTTATTTATGTTCATGAAATTCTCATGCTTATTGGATTTCCTGTTGCTTCCATAATAATTATCAAGTTTTGCCAATTAGAGTATTTGCCATTGGGGTGGTTTTATATGAACCCAGATCCCTTCGGCGAGGTCTTACTGTATACAACATCATTATAATTCTTTACTAATTTTAATTTCAGTTTATATTTTAATGGAATTTGAATCCTTCAAGGAATAAATCATGATTTTTCTCTTGCTAAAAATGTATGCAATAGATGGACATAGACAAAATTGTATAAATACATTTAAAACATGAATTACCTGAGCTCAAGTTAACTTTTTTAATGCCATAATAAGCATCTGCAACATAAAGTAGACCTTTATCATCAAATCGAAAACCAAGAGGCCTTCCACATAAATCTTCTTCAACAATATCTTCATCATCTGTAATTCAATAAATAGTTACAGTTGTACAACAAATACAAATTTCACATGATTTTTTTTATTTTTTAAATATGTTTTATTCGGGTCTTTTTGAAAGATGGAAACCTACTGCTGAAGTCTAAAGGAAAGTGGATTTATACATAACATCTTCTTGATAAACACTTTTATTTACAGGGCCATATCACATGTTTCACACTATACAACAAACATTTCTATGGGATGCTACCGCCACATTGTCTACAGCAGGCAATGGGAATATGCAAACAGGTAGGAACCACAGAGTATACAAATATAAATGAGCATAACTAACAGCTACAATAATTTCTACTTAGCCTTTATAAAAAAATATCAAAAATAAATACATACCACATTCACATTAATGTAACATCATATTTTTTGAATTCATATTATCTTGTAACAAAAATTATTTTTTCAGATATAAAGCATGAATTTTTAAATCAGGGTTCTTCAGAAATTGGAGTGCAATTTTAGTGAATGAGATGAAATGGATACCAGGAAGAATAATATCCAATATTATTCTGTGAACCTAAAAAGACTTTTTTGTTGGCAGAGATTTATGATTTACACGGTTATACCACCATTTAAACTACAAACATACATTCTTATTTTCAACTTAAAAAAATATGGAAAATATAAGGATACTTTTGAACAAAATAGGTGCAATAGTGGTGGTGAATGGTGGAATTGATAATGTCACTAACATGACATAAATGTTGCTGAGACAGCTAGTATCAATGACTTGTTCAACATACAAACTAAATTTTATGTATTATTATAAAAAAGTTAAAAGTACCCTAAATACTTTAATAGTTGTATATTATTATTCATTTTATACATCATACCTAATTACATATTAATGATTCACAATTTATGGAGTAACTTAGGAGACCGATGATCAATACTTCCTTATGGTTTTATCTAAATATAAATTAAACCAAATATTTTTTTAAGTGATATCAGTTCAAACATTTGTATATCTATAAGAAAATTCTCCTGGGATCCGAATGGACAAACACTGAAAATTAACACGAGTTATGCCCTCTTTAGGCTTTTAGCCATTAAACTGTCAACAGTGTGTAAGATGAAAGCCGGAAGCACTACCCCAATGGCCTTCCACAAAAAATTAAGACATCAGGAAAAAAATGGAATATTTAAAAAATGTATTCCCTTCTTGGAAGAAAAATTTGTGAACTCAGACAACAGTAGTATGACGCGAAAGAGGTGCAAGAGGAATTATTAAGAAAAATATAGCCAGGTTATTTCTTCAAGGATATAGGGAAGAGCTCCCTGGAATATGTGAAACCATGGTACTAGATTATCTTGGAATAGCCCATCACTAGAATTAATTCTTTGAAATGATTAATTTAACTCTATTGATGTAATCCCCTTAATTTTTTCCACAATTTATTTTGTGTTATGTAAATACCTTAACATTTCTGTATACCTTACTCATACCGTATAATATATACACATGTAAATATTAGAGTATAATTCTGAACTTATTTAACCTTGCCAAGAGAGAAAAAAAAGTAGTCACTTGACTTACGTAGTCCTGTATATAAGTTCTGTTCCAACCTTTGGACACAGATAAAATTATATACTCATGCAGGTAAATAAATGTCTCACAGTTAGTTGTTTATATTCGATATAAAGCTTATAATCCCTTTTAGTTTCATTAAGACACGATGGAGAGAAGCCCCAAAGAAAATCGACATTTCATCATTGCTCTTCACAAGGTGGGTAAGTCTAACTCAGACATTTTTCAAGCTCTTAAGCCATTAGGAATTAATCGAATGTTCGTGTGGCACACAATTAATCGCTTTTTTGCAACCAAGTCTGTAAAGGATAGGCTCCAGCCACACCTCGTATGGTAAAAACAAAAATATGTAGCTAACTTCAGTCCGTCCCTTGTGAGTGCACTCTCGTCAGATACTAGACACTTCAACGTAGTTTGACAGGAAATTCCGACGAGACTGATTGTATTTTGGGTGTTTAGAATCATCCTAAAAATGGAAAACCAAACGAACATTATAGACACCTCATGCTTTTTTATTTTAAAAAAGGCAAGAAAGCAGTGGAAACTTGCAGGAAGATATGCGCTGTATACAGAGAGGATGCTGTTACAGAATGTGTGTGCCAGAAGTGGTTTTCAAGATTTCGTTCGGGAAATTTTTGGTTCAAGACGCACCTGGCTCTGGCCAGCCAACTGAGATTAACAGTGGCAAAGTGAAGGAATTAGTCGACACCAATCCCCGTTATACAACTAGGGAGATCGCAGTTATCCTCAAAATATTCAAATCGAATGTTGAAAACCATCTGCATCAACTACGTGAGCAGGCTCGATGTTTGGGTTCCCCATCAATTTAGTGAGGCTAATCTTACCCAAAGGATTTCCATCTGCGATTTGTTGCGGAATCGTGAAGAAAACGATCATTTTTTGAAGAGAATGATGACAGGGGACGAAAAGTGGATCGTCTATAACAATGTGGAGCATAAACGTTCATCGGGGAAGCGCGACAAATTACCACAAACAACCCCCAAAGCAGGACTTCACCGAAAGAAGGTTATGCTCTCGATTTGGTCGGATTGGAGAGGTGTTGTCTTTTACGAACTTCTTCCCACGAACAGGATCATCAATTCGGATGTGTACTGTGACCAGCTGGACAAATTAAATGCAGCGATCCACCAGAAGCATCCAGAACTAGCCAACCGTAAGGGGTTTGTCTTCCATCACGACAACACCAGACCGCACACTTCTTTGCAGACACGGCAGAAGTTACTGGAGCTTGGCTAGGAAGTTTTGCTGCACCCTCCATATTCGCCCGACCTTGCACCTTCAGATTTCCACCTGTTTCGGTCTCTTCAAAATTCATTGAATGGACAGACCTTTAACTCTGAAGAAGATGTAAAAATCCACTTGGAAAATTTTTTTTGCCAGTAAAGACAGGAATTTCTTTGAGCATGGAACTATGAATCTGCCCATGAGATGACAGAAGATACTGGAACAAAACGGCAATTATATCATTGATTGAATAAATCACTTTGTGTTTAAAAGCTGTGTCTTATTTTCGCTGAAAAAACTGAACAGACTTTTTGGCCAACCTATTAGCACTTGAAAATTGAGTCCAAAGAAATCCACTATTAAAACAAAAAATAATGTCAAGAGAGATGTATATTTCGCCAAGGACAATGATCCGAATCATCAAAAATGACCTTCAAACAAATACTTATCAGAATGACAGGACAAAGGGAAGCCCCCGAACAGCACTCTCTTTGCTAGAAAACACTGGATTTTCCAGCAAGATTCAGCCCCTACACACAAGGCTCAATCAACGTAGCGGTGGTTGGAGGAGAACGTCCTTGAGTTCATTAAGGTTTCATACTGGTCTTCGGGAAGCCCAGAAATAAATTTTTGACTTTGGTCACATGGATGCTATGGAGTTAATGGCTTGCCACAGGGGACACAATAGTTTAGAGAGCCTGAAAAATGCTCTGGTGAAAGCAGTTGACAATTTTCCATAAGTACTGCAATAGACGACTGGCCCCAAAGACCAGAGGTGGCCATTTTGAATAATTTAATTTTCATTTAATCAATTAAATGTAAAACATATTATATAAATAAATTTCGCTATCAAAATTCAATCTGTTTGTTTTTCCAACTTTTTCCTTTTAACAGAACTTATGGCAGAACTAGGTATATCAATCATCTACGATTACAATTAGTACATTATTGAGATTAGTTAAACTCAGGTTTTGTATGTTTACATTTTTTTCACATTAATCGTTTTTGCTATAAGTAGAAACATTTATAACACATGCAGAAGTTTATGTGTTTTTAGCAAAAAATAGTGAATCTGTCATTAATTACTACTTGACAATGGAAAAAATTATTAACTGATTTCAATATGACATTTCTGATACTGCTGGATAGAGTTTGAGAAAAAAATTCATGAAACGTTGCGAGAAATATTCCAACAAATGGATATCAACTGGAAGACAAAGCAAGCTGGTATTTAAAAATAAATAAAAGAAAAAAAATAAACTAAATATAGCTTTTGTACTTCTACAAAAAGTTAGCTTTACAATTCTATTTTGTTCCGCTACAATGTTCAAAATCTTTAGAATTTTTACTGGACAGACAAATACGGGGAATCATAACATTTTCGATATATCCCTAGAAATGTTTAATTTTTATGTTTTAATTTAATTGTTAAATTTAAAATGGACCATTATTATTGGTTTTATACAAAATTATCTGGAGCACATTGATAGTATCCAAACATTTGTGTAAATTTGTTAGGTGGTGACAAAACTCAATACGAACAAGAAAAATTGTTAGGTAGGTACCAATCAGAATGCTATCCTAATATCAAGAGGCCAAGCACAAATAATTCTGTTCCTATAGAGAATATAATTCCAGAAAGATATAAGGGAAGTAAACAACAGGGATGTTTTGAATAACTTGCCAATAAATTCTGATTTCCCACTTAAGGCCAACTCCAACCAGTTGACCAATTGATCCCTTGTAACAACCTGTTTACAAGACAGGTTCCAGAGATTTCAATTTATTATTAATCTAAAGCAGTACATAATTGATACATCCTATTATTTCAATCATCCTCTTTCTAGGCTATGTGTAGGCTATAAGACTGACATAGAAATCTGATAGGTGGGGAAATTTTTACGATTTGCCAGTTTTGTGATGTCTTATCAAATTTAAACCACCATAAAATAAAGCTCCCCATTTGCTGCCTATGAAATTGCAATAAACCTTATACCGCATTGTAAAGAACACACCACCAAACCTGTTAAAATTGCTGATAGGCTTCCATGGCACAGTGGTTTTACCGACTTCAGCGCGATGCCCTAGTAACATTCCACCTACAGCTATTCAATAAAAAGACTAACAAATACATAATTTAACAGATATATAAAGCTTATAACTATGCAATATCAATAAACAGAAGTGCCTTAATAAGGAAATCTAGACATTATGTACATCTTATATATTTTTTAGTGACGTGAAAATGTTTTTTTAGAAAATATTTCAAACCCTCTGATGAGATTTTTTTATTATTTTTTGTAAACAGCATGTCAGCCCCAAGGATCATTGATACCTGCTAAGTCTTTTATCCAAAATTCATAGTTTAGTTTCAATAAACCATATTAAACCTCTGTTTTGTTTACTTACCCTAGCAGTTTAATTGTTGCATAGACAAGATGTTGAGAAGGATTACCTTAAATAAAAGGATAGAGGATTTTTTTTTTTTTTTTTTTTATGAATGAACATACAAATTTGATTTAAGTTTCCTCTTTAGGATATTATGAACAGTATCACCACATTATGTGTATATGATATTTCATGCAAACGTTAAATTTAAATGAAAGATGAAAATAAATAAACATTAATCTAGTTAGTTCGACAACATAGCCTAAGCAAACAAAATATTAACATTATAATACCTACTACAATCTTTCCCAAATTTAATGACAGGAATCAGTTTTCCATTAACAAGTTTCTTTATATAGCCTCCATGAGTAGATGTATATAATTCATTATTATAAACAACCACATCTTCTGGTCCTTTAACTTGGTTAAGGAATAGTCGCTCTGCATTATTAAGTTTTCCATTGAATTCAACTGGCTGAGAACTGGCTAGCCTGGAAGTGTAGATTTTCAATTATTTGAAAAATTAACTGTAAATGAATTAAATAAACTTAAAACAGTCTAAATGCAGAGAATCGGGCGATCACTATTAGGCTAGTATAAATATGCATAATAGTCCATCTTCATATAAGGGATTACTTTGAAAAAGGGGTGCGGCTAAGTCATTGGGAGAGTCTATTGTGGTTCCAGAATGTTAATGCTATTTAATAAAGCTTGGAAAATTTCTGAGAGCTGTTTTTTTAAAAATTGTTTTATTTATTTTGAAACCCTTACAAAGAAAGCTTGGCCTATAGTATGATAGAGGTTACTACACAGAAAGACTGTGTTGAGCAGCCATGAAAACTCGGCATTATGCATTTTCAGCAAGACCCACATTTGAAATCCTTATCACAACAACTTTACTAATACTTATTTCGAATTTTGCTTTCGCCTTGGAAGGGAAGATAAATATATTTGAATGTTTATTTCCTGTCTACACTTCTAGTAGGGAGTATGATGGCTAGTTCCCAGCCATTAATTACTCTGTGTTTATTAAACCAATTAAGGACATCACAGAAAGGATTTGGACCCATAAACATGGCATCATATTTTACCTTTAAGGGAATCTTGCTTAACACTCCTCATTCCTGACACCCACATTAACGTTACTTTGCTATATTTTCCTGATTATTTAGCACTAAGAAACATCCCTACACTAGTTTTGAGAGAATATATAGAGATTTAATGTAGACTGACTATGCAAATACAGCTGTCTTGTAAGCCTTTTCTGGTTTATTAAAATACTGGTTCAGGAATCCATAAAGTAGTCATAATGATGAAGGAAACAACTAGGGTCCCAAAAATACTCCTGTAGCATAAGCACGATATTCAGAGGATTAAAGACTATTGAATAACACCAGAATTTTTATATTAAAATTTGCAGGATAAGTACAATACAAAGACTTACTTGAGATAATCAAAGGTCATATCAGGAGGTAAGCCAGGTAGAAATGTTATTACACCCACTATAATAACAGCTTTTGCAATATGAGATAATAGAGAATACCCAGAATGTTTATCATTTCTGAAAAAAGAAGTTCAAAAAGTGATTATTTATTGACCTGTGAGGTAAAAATTGACAAATCTTGAAAGTATTATGAAGTTATAGTATTTATTGCAATAAACAAAATAAATAAACTTAGAATTTATTCATAACAACTCAGGGGTAATATGTTTGATTGTCAAGACCCAAGTCTTGACAACCAAACATATTAAAACTTATACATACTAATTAATATAGTTTTTGAGTTCAATAACTAATACATAATAAATTAATTTTTTGTTATTCAATTTGGCTTGCTCCAGTTTAAAAAGTGTCTTTTATTGATCCTGAAATTCCAAGCAATAAGGCTGCCTGATCGGTTTTCTCTTGATATTGTCTGCATCCTTCAAATAATAACAACTGTCTCGCAATACTTCCACATGCAAATATGAGGCCCTCGCGCCAAATATCTTAGACCATTCACTACTTTCAACCTCTCTCTCCTTAACTGGTGCCAACTAACTGATTTTAACAGGGTCTCTTGCATCACCATTCACTTTCTTCTAATGGCTGACTGGCCCTGCACATATTTTCCCTCACTTATTCCAATTTAAAATAACATAACAATATATTACGCATTTTTTCAAATCAACTATCTTCTGTCACAAAAAAATATATCACCTGGACTGTTCCAGCAACCAAAAAACTAGGAAATATATCTTTGTCATTTCAAAAAATGTACACAGTATAAATGCTAGTTTTCATGTTAATATAATGGGATGGTATACAGGGTGTTTCACAAAGTGGGCGTTCTCATAAAGAGTAATAGTAACCAAAACGTTTAGGACTGTAATCCGAGAAAATCAAAGTGATTTTTATAGAAGAAGAATGAATATTTTCATTGAAAGTATTTTTCTGTTCTGATGCAAAGGGGTGTGTGTTCATTTCTATTGATCTAAGGATAAATTGAATTTAGTCTTGATAGTATGCTGTATAGAATTCTTTTACTTCCTCAAGAGCATTGTCATTGGGTGATTGTCGATGGCTTTCCAATATCTTATTTTCCTTATGAAAAAGCACCCAATTACTGCTGCACTTTCAACTAATCCTATCCCGGCGAACTAAAACACAATATCTCCTTACGGTCTCCCTATTTGTTACACCATGCCTTCGTATCATACCTCTATTTCAGCATTCACTCCTCTCTGACCTGTTTGTTATCATAACTATTCATTTAATAACATTCTAGTCCAACAAACTCTCAAAATAATCTGCACTCATTATTAATGAAATTTTGAAGCTTCGTCTTTGACTTCTAGATCCCACAACGATAGAGTGAAACAGTTTTTATATTTGTATGTCTAGTTTGTTGAAACTGCTGTAGTTCTCTTAATTGAGCAAACGCTCCTCTGAAATTCCTCATTTAGCTTTCAACATCCTGCTCCACACCTCCGTCCGCCACCACTATACAGCATTAATACTGAAAAGAGTTAAGTTCTTCTTAAGGCTAGTCCTCTTACAGTTATTGGGCTAGTAACTCTGCCACTTAAATTCATAACTTGGGTTTTAATTGTATTTATAGCCAGAACATATCTCTTTTCAGCTTAATCCAGTACTTCCACTTTCTAACTAAATCCATGTAATGATGCAAAGAGCCAAATGTCATCTAAATAGTTCAGGTCCTCCATAGTTTTCATTATTTAGGAACATCAATGGAGACAGGGGGCAACCCTGCACCATTTCGTCCTGGTTCCAAATGCTTCATTATTATATGTTAATAAGTTACTCAGCAATACCCAGAAAAAAATTAATCTGGAAGTTCACAGTTAGCAGTGAATTTAGATAAGAGTAGATTCTTTGTAGGGATATTGGCATACATTGATGAAAGAAAGATGTTAAGAGCTGATGGTGAATAAATTTAATGAAAATCTAAAATCTTCTTAATTTGAACTTAAGCATCCCATCCCATATGGAGGCACCAGTAAGACCTACAAGTTCTATTTGGATTACTTTTAAAAATTTGTTTGTTGATAATAAATAAAAACCAGTTAATAATAAGAAACATACCCTTTTCCTTTCGACATGTTGTCAGAACGACAGAACCAAAATGAATGAAACAGCAAAATTCAAACAGTGGAACATTAATTTGAATTTCGATATTCCAAAAAAAAACCTGAGGATAAATTCAAAATAAAACAAAGAGCTAATAAATGTCATGGACTCTTATTTTCTGATGTCACGAATGAAATTGTTCATACAATCAACTCAGACCCAAACTAATTGACATCGCGATTATCATAGAAACACACTTGATGGCATAAAATTTACAGCCAAGACTAAACGGTATATATAATAGACCTTGGCACCATTTGAATAATTTATTCCTGAAAGAAATCAAATTAATATTCTCTGAAATGAAAAGATTATTCATCAAAAAATATTTCATTTTTCAATGAAATAATCTTATTCAAACACAACTTGTTTTCAGTTTTGTTTGGCTTACGTTTTTATCACTTTTAATTATAATAATAATTGGTTTATAAACTTTTTTATGTAGAATAGTCTACAAACTTTTGAACGACTTATCACTGAGATAATTATCTAATGAGTTCTATTTTATGATTTTCTTACTTTGGAAATAAAAATCAAATTAAAAAAAATTGAAATTATTATTTCAAATAAACGTGAAATAATTACTACCAAACTAACTTTAGTTCTGAAATAACATTTTAATTTCCATGAATAGTGGAAATGAAATATTACCCTGTAAACAATATTTGACGTGAGACTTTGAAAGATTTACGTAAGTACATTAAATAAGGAACAACTGCTTATTTACTAGTTACTATCAATGCTAAAGAAATGATCAACCGTATGTATACATTTTTTGTTATTGATAAGTTATATCCACAAGAGAGCCTTTAATTATTTAAGTTTAAGTATAAATTAAATCATTGGCACCTTAAGTACGCGTGGAAAAGTTTTTATGGCTTCTCCACCTTGTGCCGAGAACATTAAAAAAGAATCGCACTAATTTAAAAAATATATATCTGGATATTTACTGTTTGTAGTTTGATTTATATTTGTCGAGCGTTGAAACCGTAAGTGTACAAATTAACTGTAAATTAGACCTAACCAGGTTTATGGTATAAAAAACCTATTATTGACAGTACTTTTTTTTTAGATCTTTCCAGAAAAATCGACTGTGAGAAGTACAATAACATGCAAGTGTGAAAAGTAATATTTAATTAAATCAAAGGAACTTTTAAGGTTATCATATAATTTTGTTATTTCGAGAACAGTTTCTCGAATACTACTTAGTCGAATTGTTTAGCAACAAGTGATGTAACAAATTTGAATCAGGTCGACTACATTTGTTTGTATTAGCAGACACTTTTGGACATACACACATATTACTGTAGATGTATATATAAAAAAAGAGAAGATTTATCGGATTAGAAAAGAGATACTGGAAAAGAGTATTTTCATTGTAAATTGGGTGTAGTTATGCAATGGTAGACCAAGCAACTAAAGTTTGTTTTTAGTAATTACAGACTTACAAGTATATAATTATAAACTACGTCCAATTGAATCTAAAGCGCGTGACGCTTACTGCAACCCTTTGTTCAGTCCCGTCAGTAGGAACAACGAGAAAAGTGACATTGCTAAATTTAATCAGGTCGACATTCGTTTAGCTGCGGATTGATGGTCATCCAAAAAGAGAAGATCTATTGCAATAACTTACCACTGGATGGGAGAAAGAATCTTGATCGTAAAATCACTCCGTCATTCCCACCAACTGGCAGTCAATGTGTTAAGATTTTAAAGGTTATTTGATGTTAAAAATAAAATAGCAAAGCTTAATGAAGAATTTAATTTGGAGTCGCTTATTCTAAAGACCCTGTGCCGTCTCATCAAAATGATTTGAAAAGATTATACAGCAGATACTGTCATGTCTCTGAGTTGCTTACCACCGCATTCGTTCTGTTCGGTCAGTATGTATTGGCACGGGGTTTAGGAAAGGCTTCATATCATAAATATATATAAACAAAACATATATATTATAGAATATATCTAAACAAGGAAAGTTAAAAACCATAAAATAATTGTCCTTCTCAGCTTGTTTCATTTTGTCATTTCATTATCAGCTGTAACACTCAAATTGTTAATTATTTAAAATTAAAACGTATACACAGACAAATTACTTTATTCTTTGGGATGGTGATAGATTGAAATAAAATAAAACATTTATTCAAACAAGACTTGAAAATAGAGGGAAGAAGAATGATGGATCGATGGTGTTTCAGAGTTCCTAAGGGTATACACCCATACGCCTGGTCGAGAAAGGAGTGATCGAAGGAAGCGAATCTGTGAGCAGAATAGGTAGAGGTTGAGATACGCGAGATCTTGAGTTGCAGGAATGGATGGAGGATTCGAGTTTGAGGAGGTTATGTACGTATGATGGTGTTTTATAGGACGGAGTTTGTTAGAGGAAGGTCCCAAGAAAGTTTCGCTATCTGGCAGGGAGAAATAGTCATTCTAACTAATTATAGCGATGCGTGACTCTCTTGAAGAAAAATCAAATCAAAAAGTTCATAACATAGTTTAATTTTTCGTCGAGATCACAAGATAAACCACTATAAACAACCGAGTAAAAATAGAACAGGGTGAAGAAGGAAACCTGAAGTTTGTGGGCTATGAAAAGGTTTGTTGAGGAGGGAAGTTAAGGGATTCTTTAAACAGTTTTAGGGTTGATATGGAACGTATAGTTATTTAGGAAACATGTCTATTCCATGTTTTTGATCTAGGATCAGGCTGAGGTTTTTGAAGGATGAGTAGTATTGGATAGAACTAGACTCGATGTAAAAAGTAGATACGTCCGGGAGGAAGTAGATGTGGAGGGTTTGGAACTTATGATAATTGATCTGGACTTTCAAGTTATACATCTTAGTCCAAGAACTAATTTTGTTCAGGTCTTCTTGCATTTCGAATGAAGCAGCTAAAAGATCTGAGGGGTGGAAGGAAAGGTGTTTTTGGGTGTCATCAGCATTCACATGGAAACAACAGGGTTGAATTGGGTTGTGAAGTTCATGGACTTAAACACTGAATAGAGTTGAAGGGATGGAAGAAGCTTGCACAACTCTTAGACATGGCGAAAGAAGATTAAACTTGGGATCAGTTTAGCTAGAAAGATAGAATGATCGATCGTGCCAAAAGCTTTGGTAAAGTCGAGGATTATGATTTTGTAGTGATCTATGACAGATTAAAGATTGCTGGAAAGATAGGTTAGGCAGATTGAGTGGTATAGCTAGGTCGAAAGGTATTGAGCTTTTATCAAGAAAAGTGGAAGTTTGAGGATTCATTCAAGAGGTTTCGATAGATTGGAAAGGATGGAGATGGGAAGATAGTAGAGTGCTGTTGTAGGGCAGGGCATATTATCTAGAGGGCTAATAATAGTTTTTTTTTTCCAGGATGCGGGAAAAATGAAATTATCCAAAGAAAAGTTGTTCATGTAAAGTGATGAGCTTAACTGGGATAACATCATGACCTAGGACGTTTTTGCAGGTTCAAGAGAAGATTAGAGGGGTTGGAGGAGATATTCTGACTAGGTCCATCTAGTGAAGGACTTATTACGGTCCCAGAGCCATTTAAAGGAAGAACCGCCTTTAAGATGTTTCGCGTTGATAAATCTCCTTCTAGCTGCTTGTGAGGTTGAGATGTCCATGGTGCTGGAGGACAGTGAAGGAAGATGGATTTCAAGAGGATACACTTATACAGGATGGATAAGAGGTGGGAAATAGAAGATTGGGTCAGTTGAACTGAAGAAATAGTGTCCCAATTAATGGAATCAAGGTCTAGTTGAAGAGTTTCAAAGGAGAGTGAATTGCTGGGTGATTTGTTTGGGAGCATAAGGTCATACATAACATAGTGCTTTCAGACTTCCATAGACAATACTTCTTTAGTTCATACCTTTTCCAAACTATTCTCTCTTATAAACCCCTTACTCTTACAATATCCTACAGTTAGAGTACTCAGTATATTTCTGGAATACAAGATCCTACTTTTGTGATCTTTACACCTGTCCCACAGATCTGGTGTATTTGACGGTTCCATTCTTGCTCGCTCCACTTGGGGCAGGGAAATGCTATCCTTCCTCAAATTGTGAGGATTAGAACTCCTAATATCTGTTTCATCCTTAACACCCAGACCGATGCTTGCCAGCATAAAAAACATGTACTCATTATTACTATTGCTCTTTACTTTTAATATGTTTTCTCCCAGACATTTTTTTTTTTAAAACAATTTTTATTAAAATTACAATCTGCCTTTTATTAGGCAATAAGTAATTGAGATAAATATTATCATTCATACCATATTTACAATTCATTATTCACTCGCTCATTCATACAATATTTACAAACAGCCCAGAGGCCCCTCAAGTCCACAAGGTTAAGGTTGTCACCTCCCTCGCATGCAAAGGAGGAAGTGAAGTCCCCCACGCTCCTACGTCAGGCGCATCACTGGATAAGAGCCAGCGGAGGCTGACCAAGAGCCACAGACGCTCAGGACATGATTAGAGAAACTGGCCATTGTCAGGACTCCCACTATCACTTAGTTATAGCAGGTCACGAGGCCACTGCCGTTTTAGTCTCCGAGGAGGATTATAGGGGTGAGTGGTGCAGTGCAATGACTGTGCTAGGGAATTAGGGTGGTTGGATAGGTTACTATGGAATTTTATGAACTTGGTAGGGATGAGTTCAAGAATATAGGGTATATTCATATCATTGTGAAGGGTTTTGTTGCTGACGTAATAAGGGGTATTTACTATTGTTCTTAGGACTTTTGATTGAAAGGATTGGATGCGCTTGATGTTCGACTTTTTTGCTGTCCCCCATAGCTCTATTCCGTATGTCCAGATTGGCTTAAGTATAACTTAGTAAATAAGTAGTTTGTTTTCTATTGAGAGATGGGCAAAGCGTCTGTTTAGTTCTTGTCTTTTTAGCCTCGTGTGTGGATTCCATGTCAGTCTTTTGTCGAGATGGAAGCCTAAATACCGTACTGTCTCAGACACAGGGGTTGAACCTTGCGCAGACATTTTTCTCAATTATTTATCACTTAACTTTACTGTATATTTAAACTTCACTTCTCTCTTTGCAAATATACTTATAAATCTACTGTAGTAACCAAATCTTGTAGCGGATTAGCCACATATATGATTTTGCTCTTCTTTTTTTTTTTTTATTGTAATTCTTTAATTTGACCGGATATTATACATGTTTTTTGGACTTTTCAAGCAATTCAAGTATTTATTGTTTATTGGAATTGTTGCGGCAGTGAGGGAATTCGAAATGGAAAGCCTAATTCACCACACTGTCTGTAAAGAAGTTAGTTGCAACAGGGTGTGAAAAAAAAAAAAATTGTGTTATGACAATTATTTAATTTAATTAATAAGAAGAAAAATGTTTTAACCTTTGAAATGTTATTCTTAACATTTAACAAAGAAAAAAAAAACCTTCATGAAAAAAGTTAAAAGTAAGGAACAAAATAATGAGATGAAGATGCTTATAAGTCTGTATTAATAGTCCTAATGTGAAACAAAAATATAGTTTATGTAAATAAATTCTTCTAGAAGAATAAATGATAAAAATAATAATCCTTCGATGCCACTTTAAAAATAATGTTCAAAATATTATCTTAATGTTTCACACCCTTCTTTGTGAAGATGTAATGAAATAAAAGTAGCTTTACTCACAGGAAGGAGATTGATCATAGTGCCTGAGAGGTTTCTTAATTAGAGACCTTACCACCTGGTACAAGGTAATGGCGATGAAAGTGGCTTAAGAAAATTGGGAAATTTAGTGCTGGCTGAGAGCTGCCATTTCTTCACTGAGTCTGATCGGCAACTAATACTGGAGTGCGGGGGTTGGCTAAATAAGCAGGCTAGGCATTAAGTTGACCGTACACAGTACAGGTAACAAACTCTGCCCAAACAAAATTATTCACACGTGTAAAAATCATATAGTGGGGCCAAAACTGGAATTCTTGTTAATATTTCCTAAATTGAGGTATAACCCTAATTTATCCCCCCCCCCATGTGATGTATTTTTTTTGTTAGACACAGTTATATTTATTCATTTATACCTTATTTGTGAAATCGGCCTAGGTTATTACTTTCATATTATATTAAAAACTTAACAACGCTCTTTCATCAACCTACGCAGATTCCTAAAAAATCTTCTACTCATTTATATATTCATGGCCAAAAGTGAACTCAAAGCATAAATATTTTTTTCTATTCTATTATATGTAATGTTTTTCATAGCTATATACTAATTTAGCCAAACTTGTTTATTATAAGTTATCTTGGTTAGCCCCTCTTTTTGTTTTTTTATTCCAGCACTTGATACTTTGCTATTGTTGATTTATGGGCACCACAGCTTGTATTTGACTTGCATATTAGTAATTAGCACTTCTACTATACTGTACCTTGGTGATAGCAAGGTTTGACAGAAGAGCCCCGCTAAGCTATTTAATAGCAGTTTTTCTTCCTCTGGCCTGGTCTCAGGATAGACCAGAATATTGAAGGATAATTTGAACCCAACTCATTCCAATTCCAAGTTATAGGCTTAATATTAACTATCATAAGTAGTTATAGCTTGCAAAGATGTCACCAAATAACTTGGTTTACAAGTACCATAGAAGGTTATAATGAAGGTGGGAATAATATTGAGGTAGATGTTAGTGTTATAGCAAACATTAAGAGTAAATTTGAAATATATATACTTCAGTTAAGAGGAAATAATTTATTAATTGTCATACTTTATTTATTTAATATGAGTTATTTAAATATACACAGTAATAAAGTGATTCTTCTAGTTACAAATGAAAATAAAATGGATTGAAAATTAATGCACTGCTCTACAAAAAAAGTTGTGCGCTTAGAAAAATTAAAATATTTGCTTTTTAATATAATTATTAAATTCTTTTTTAATTAATATTAAACACTTTCAGTGATAAGGGGCAATAAATATGAAAGAAAAACCCAATAATTATTTTTAAAAATTTATACAGAAATTTCTATTTTGATTTTTTATGTAACTGGTCTCTAAAAATTTAGCAAAAGGTTTTTTTTTAATTTTAATTAAAAAAATGGTTTTGATGGTTGAGCAAGTAACTGGTCTACAAACAGTAGTTTGAGGTTAACTCAATGCAAAGGTTGCATGTCTTTGGCTTCAACCCTCTTCCACTAAAGCAGCAACACGGGGTACTAGCTCTTAAATTAAAAACAACAACAAAAAACCTTTTGCTAAATTTTTAGAGATCAGTTACACAAGAAATAAAAATAAAAATGTCTGTATAATGTTTTTTTAAATAAATTTTTGGAATATTTATTGGGGTTTTCTTTCATATTTATAGCCCCTTATCACTAAAAACATTTAATATTAATTAAAAAAGAACTGAAAGCCGAAATAATTCCATTAGGAAGCAAATATTTGAATAATTTTAAGTGTGCCACTTTTTTTGTGGGGCAGTGTGGTTATTTAAAGAAATCTATACATTTGAATATCGACGATAGTATAATCCTTGCTCAGTAACATTCAGTCCTCCAACAGCACCCTCAAGACTGCTGTGATCCAACGGTGGTAGGTCATATCGTGAAGTGCATTCAGACTGTCTTTGATTATTAGGAAACCTACATTAAAAATAATTGATCAACTGCAAATATTGTACTAATTAATTGAGGTCATAAATTTATAGCTCTAAAGTTAAAAAAAAATTTATCCAAGAAATAATACGAAAACAACTTAACTGTGTCTTATAAGTATGAAATCTAAGTACGTTTTCTTTTCAAACATTTAAATAATTTTTTTTTCTATATACATATATTCTTTTTATACACTTTTTTATTTGCTTTTGTCATGAAAAAAACTCATGAATTGAAAATTTTGGGACTGATTTGTCAAGAATTAGCTACCCATTTAATAGATGCTTGGTGTACCCAGGAGGATTTTCTTAAATTTTGAGTTTTATCATGAATAAATAGTTATGGAATTAGAAAATAAAAATTGTTCTCTACATGGTTAGAATACATACATTATACTGCTTTCTGCTGAATACAGGAACTGTTAAAAACTAAAAGAGGCAGGCGAGACAAAAGAAAGTAGAATGCAGGTCCTCATGGGGGTTTGGTTAACATTACAAGGTAATCCCTGAACAAAAAATCTGGAGAAATGATGCGGAAGGGGAGGTGATTTCCGGAAGACAGAGAAGTGGTTGAATCTTAGGAAAAGAAGATAATCAGGAAAATATGGAAATTCTCCATGAAGTGGAGAAATCAAGGATTTCTTCAAGCAAGTCAACTTTAGCAGGAAAATGGTAAGCTCCCAAAAATATCCCTTTGATGAATAATAAAGATATCTCCACAAGTGGAGCTGGTTCTTACTAGGATTTTTTTGGGATAATATTTTCCATCAAAAGAACAACAAATAGGGAGAGGATTGCATATGTTAGTAACAGCAAATTAATCAAACATAATAAAATATTTATCATAAAATAAAAGAAAAACTTGATTTCGCCAATGTTGGGTTATTAGAAAGGCGCAAGGGAAAACAGATTTAGAACAAAATGAGCACAGAAAACGATTACCGTTGTAGTCTTGAAGTGGTTACAAGCACATTCGCAAATTAAGAATAGCAAAATAAGAATCAATAAGAAAAATAAATGTTCATGCTGTGAAGAGGGTGGTAAGTGAGGGATTAGCAGATCAGAACGGCAGTACCAGCATGAGCTGTTCTATCTGGATAGTCTGACCTGTAAGTTTAGGACACCAAAGTGACAATTAGTGGTCAGTTTGGTTTCTGTAATGAGAGCCACAACAATATTATTTTCATTTAGTAGCACTGTTAGTTTATTGGTATGATTATGAACACCATTCGTATTATAAAAGAAAACAGATAAGTTACTTGAGGATGGCATTTATGGGTTTGACTGTGGGGGTAAGGTGTGAGACGGGGCTTGTGAGGAGTGATATACAGGGAGTTAGTTATAAGGGTTCTGTAATCGGTCAGGAATGTAGTCAATAGGCTGGCAAGATCAGTTGAATTAGATGGTAGAGGATGTCCATGGGACTTGATGGTGTGGTAGAGGTTCGGGAATTTCAGAGGTAGAAATGTTTGGTTGGGAGAGAGATTGAGAGCATTGTCCCGACTTATATTGGTTGATTTCTTGAATGAAGAGCACGAGCGAATGGCATTGCTGGGTAAGCCATTCTGAATTCTCTACTTTGCCTTGGTGCCTGTTAGACCTGAATACGTGGAGATTGAAGTTGTCTCTTCAGAACTTTTGTTGTTGTCTGGCTGGTTTTAAGAACAAAGAGGGCATGTTGTGGGTGATTCACATGTCTTTCTGCAGGCCTACACACTGTGGTAAATGGTGGCAATATGTTTTGGTGTGCTCGTAGGCCTGATAGTTCTAACACCTGTCAAACCTGAGATGAATCTTCTCTATTTGTACTCATGTGTAGTACAAGGATTTGATATTTTTTCAAACCCAGCAGTAGGTTCTAAGTTGACAAAAAACAGGGGTAAATAAAAGTATTTTACCGGTTACTCCATTCAGCAAGCTCATTTTGGATTATATGCCATGGAGTAGGGTGCCTGATAACCACCCGGAAAGCCCTCTCATTCTTCAGCTCATAAGTGTGAAAATCAGCTTTTGCTTCAAACAAGTATTGGACTATTCCCTGATAGGTGTCAGGTATACTAGCCGAGATCCTAGATCTCTAGTTCTATTGATACTGGTGTATGATGTATTCTGTTCCTAACTACTGTATTGAACTGGGATATTAGCAAATTAAAATTGCTAATATTTTTGATAATGACGGGATGATTTGGGTTGTTTTGGTGGCTGTGACAAGTTCATTTCTGTCATAATGAATGTTGCATAACGCATCAAAACTGTTGGGTGAGAAAAAGGGTGATTCCTTTGTCATAATAATCTGTGCAGAAGTCCCTGGAGCGTGTGTGATGTTTACTAATGATGTTAATGGGGAAAGGTAGTTGGTCATCTTTGCGGTTTTTTCCAGATGGATCTATAATTCTCCGGAGATGAACTGGTTGTAGTAAGAGAACATGATCTTTTTTTATTCTGATTGGACATGACTTATTGAAAAAAGCTCATTGACCATGAAGGGAGGAAATGTCTGAAGTTAAGGCAATGAGCTACTAGACGCTTTGTACGACATAAACTCATTGGAAATAGTGGTTTTGGTTTTGACCTGCCTGCCAGCTGGCGTGGGCCGGGCTAAAAATGGTGGGGTTTCTACCACTCAATCTATCATTAAATCACTGCTGGATTTAAAATAAAGCATATCTCGCACTTGTGAAGAGGTCCGTGGATTCCAAGACAGCTGAAGCTTCCTGGACACCTTTCAGGCATTATATCAGGTTGGCTGAAAAGTCCGTTCAGTTTTTGTCGTTACGAAACTTCAAGCAGTCTAATATGTAGCTAACTTCAGTCCGTCCCTTGCGAGTGTGCTCTCATCAGATACTAGACACTTCAACGTAGTTTGACGCGAAATTCAGACGAGACTGATTGTATTTTGTGTGTTTAGGATCATCCTGAAAATGGAAAACCAAAACGAACATTATCGACACCTCATGCTTTTTTATTTTAAAAAAGGCAAGAAAGCAGTGGAAACTTGCAGGAAGATAAGCGCTGTATACGGAGAGGATGTTGTTACAGAACGTGTGTGCCAGAAGTGGTTTTAAAGATTTCGGGGAATTTTTCGGTTCAAGATGCACCCCGCTCTGGCCGGCCAACTGAGATTAACAGGGACAAAGTGAAGGAATTAGCCGACACCAATCCCCGTTATAGGGGACGAAAAGTGGATCGTATATAAC
The DNA here is from genome assembly GCA_930367205.1 of Acanthosoma haemorrhoidale. NCBI lineage: Eukaryota > Metazoa > Arthropoda > Insecta > Hemiptera > Acanthosomatidae > Acanthosoma > Acanthosoma haemorrhoidale. The sequence continues at coordinate 41,536,255 of OV884009.1, forward strand.
AATGTGGAGCGCAAACGCTCATCGGGGAAGCACAGCAAATTACCACAAACAACCCCCAAAGCAGGACTTCACCCAAAGGTCATGCTCTCGATTTGGTGGGATTGGAGGGGTGTTGTCTTTTGCGAACTTCTTCCCACGAACAGGACCATCAATTTGGATGTGTACTGTGACCAGCTGGACAAATTAAATGCAGCGATCCACCAGAAGCATCCAGAACTAGCCAACCGTAAGGGGATTGTCTTCGATCATGACAATGCCAGACCGCACATTTCTTTGCAGACACGGCAGAAGTTACTGGAGCTTGGCTGGGAAGTTTTGCCGCACCCTCCATATTCGCCCGACCTTGCACCTTCAGATTTCCACCTGTTTCGGTTTCTTCAAAATTCATTGAATGGACAGACCTTCAACTCTGAAGAAGATGTAAAAATCCACTTGGAAAACTTTTTTGCCAGTAAAAACAGGAAATTCTTTGAGCATGGAATTATGAATCTACTCATGAGATGGCAGAAGATACTGGAACAAAACGGCAATTATATCATTGATTCAATAAATATCTTTTTGTTTAAAAGCTGTGTCTTATTTTCGCTTAAAAAACCGAACGGACTTTTTGGCCAACCCTTTATCTTTCAAATACCTGTTAAAATACTGATAAAAGTAGGAGGGGATATGAAGCATGGTTAGTAGTTAGCTAGCACATAATTACTCTATGTATAATTAAATAATTATTTATAATAGATACATAAGAAAATTATATTTTTGGTATCAAATTTTTTTAAAATGTTATGTGTATTATTAACCATATGTAACTATAAATTTACCTTGAAACAATAAATAGTCCCTACCAGTCGATCAATATTTTACAATGTGCTCTTAGACTTAAAAAGGTTGGGAACCCCTGAGTGAAGCAGATAATGGATTTAGAATACAAATAAGGAAGCACTGAGTTTGATTCACCCAACCACGTGTCAGTGAACACTAATGATTAACCAAGAATGTTAAACTTACTCATAATTTTGTTGGTTTTGAGGTAAATGAGAAAAGGGAGTAAATATGTTTGAGGCATCTACAGAATATGGAGGTACTTCTGTAGTAACTGAATCAATTGGAAAACAAGGTGTTCTTGAGTAAGGAGGTGGAGGAGCACTTTCAATTTCTGATGAAGTTTTGTAACATAAAATGGCTTCTTTTGCTTTCAATACAACATTTCTTGCTACTTCTGGACCTAGAAATTTTAAGCACAGCTTAGCTTACTAATATGCTAATGATTTTAATGTACAAAATTATATAATAGCTATTGATTTAATAATTATTTTCTAATAATAATTAGTTTATCTAACTTATCAAAATTAAATTAACCGCTTTTTGGTTCTTTATAATTAAAAAAATCAAATGTCTTAAATAATTGGAAGGGGAAAATTTATTCAACTTATATATATGGAATTTGACAAATAAGTATGAATTTATAGGTATTTTATGGTCACTGTACATCCTAGTTTCATTTGGTTTATAATGTACCAGCCACTGGTTTGTTGTACAGAACATGTCCCTTAATGAAACCATGTCAATAGGCAGAACTTATATTTCTTTTATCTAAGTATTGGTTATTTAAGATTCGTTTCTTGAAATTATAATCATAATTTTTCTGTTGTTAAAATATTTGTTACATCAAATGTAGCGAATTTCACCAATTGTTTACAGGTCTTCAATCCAATTATATCACATTAACAATTTTTTTAATTATTACATAATTCACTACTTCCTCCAATAATCAAGTTTTTGTTTTGTTACCAGGGGATTAATATAACACATTTTCCTTTGTATGTAACAGATTTCTCTTCAACCAATTTTAGCCAGGGATTATTTTTTTGAAAAGTATATTTTAATTTTTAGGAGAAGAATCTTCTTTTTTAGAAGATATAACAGGAGATAACCTTGATCTAAGATTTAACATTTTACTGCTACTCTGTTTGGGCAGCCAATAAAATAAAAGGTAAATGGGATCTAATGTCTTATCATAACAAAGCAGGGTTCCATTGTAAAATAATTTGATTAAAACTCAGTGTTAAGACCGAATTCAAGTTATGCTTCTTTCTGATTCTGTTCAAGTCAGACATTCCCATTTTATCCCTTGATTTTATTTACAGCTAATCCCTAGACATCCTTATTTCACTCTGCAACTGCTCATTAGGCCTGACTGTGCGGTAGAAACTGGTATAGTAAGATTGTGCAAAACACTGGGAGAAAGAGACACATAACTTAGTTTGGCTTCACAGTGTGAATAAGGCTACTTATTATAAGGGAAATTCAAAAAACAAACAAAGAGAAAATTCAAGAATCAGGACAAAACCCATTTATGATATTACCAAAACAAAAGCCAAACATACCTATTTATTGAGTAATTAGTTAATCTTAACCTTCTCTTCTCAGTATCATACCAGCCAGACCCCTCCATTATAAGTAACCATCTAGTAATTGGCGATCTCCCCGTTATAATCAACTGTTCTGCACTACTTTTAATGGTCTAATTGCAAATGTTCCTTAACCAGTATAACCGATGCATTTCTATTGATGATATTTTATTCTGCTTCCATTATTAGTTGTTGTATAGGCTTTTATGTAAACGTCCAAGATAAGAAATTTGTCTTAATTTTATTGAGGCCAAAAACTACCTATTTGTGTCTGCTCTTTTAGGAACTTTGCTGTTGGACATTCTGGCTGTATTGTATGGGATTCTATAAATATACCACTGGCACAAAAAAGTTTCCCACTCCTGTTCTGACCCTATAAGGTTTTAGTATTAAAATTGTTCTGCTCTGGTAGCAAAACTGCAGAAGCACTCCTACCCCACACGAGTAGTTCAATTCCTCATTTGTCTGTTATAATAAATATAAGAGGTCATCTGACTCTCATATAGACAGATGTGTTTCTAATTACACAAGGAAAATTCTTAGAATATAATTATATTGTGGGCTAAAATATTATTGAATATAAGGTTACATAAATATAAGTTATAGTTTTATAAATTAAAAAAAAAAAAAATGGAAAATAAATAAATATAATTAAAACATCAGTAAATTGTTACCTGGGTAACGAATTTCTTCAATATTCTTATTATGAACTTCAGGTAAACATTGAGATACCTCTTTATGAGCATGAAAAATGATATTGGCTTTTCCGAACATATTCAAATAGTTGGAAGAAACATTTAATAGGCCTTCTTTAACTAACATAACCTTGACTGTTTCATTTTCTAAAGCCTTTGAATTAACTAAAAATATAAAAAAATAATAAAAGTATTACATAATATTTATTCTAAGTAATTTAAAAAATAAAAAGTAATTGTAAATCAACTTTGTAAAAAAAAATAATTTACATTTTAATCAGATTATAAACCAGCCTCAGCTCAACTGACCACTTATGGTAATGGCTACAATTGTTTCCTGATCTGCCCTTAACAATTATACCAATAGGGGGCTATGAGGAACAGAAGGAACTAATGTTTCATTACCACCTATTGGTTTGAATGTTCTGACGAATAATTACGGTAGCCTTGCTCAGTTGTGCATAGCTACTGCTTGGATGAGAACAACTTTCAGATAATGATGTTTGACGTCTCAACATTAAAATAAATTTTAACTGATAGAGAAATCATTGCTACAGTTTAAGACATGGGACAGGACTCCAAAGAGTATCATGAAGGCAGTAAAGATAAGAGGCGTTTTAAGTTGCTTTTAAGCGCAGTACATTGAACAACAAAATGAAGCCTCTTGATTTAAGATTGTGGTCAACAAGAAGTGATTTTGGATAAATCTGTTCAGGATAAATAAAATGCTGACAAGTACTATAGATTTTTTATTTTTTTTTCAAATTATGCAAATAACTTTGATCTGGATTTGTAAATTACTATTTATAATTATTAGTCAAAGAAATAAGATATGGACAGGGGGTTCTAGGATTTAGATTTGAACCTGGTATCCCCTGATAAGAAGTCAGGTGCTTCGCCAACTGAGCCACCCCTCCCCAAGTCAATTTCTAATCTTATTGATTCAACGATTTCTAATAATTATTAGTCTGGCAAGGTAGGGGCTTAAAATGAGGACCTATCCAATAACTAGTCAGGAGCTCTATTAACTGAGCTAGACGTGCACGAGTGACGATCTTGCCAATATGAGAGTTCATATTAGTAGACTCCTGCATGTGAGTTGGATGGGTACATGATGTCAAAGAATCGACTATTCATTCATTACAGAAACAGGAATCTAAATTAAGTTCTTGTGTGGCACAAACTAAAGTTGTGAAAGATTCTTGTATCGATTAAAAGCTGCTCCCATCCAAGAAAAAAATTTCTATAAAATCTATTTAATGAAGTAATTTATTTTATTTTTTAAATTAATTTTACCTGTGTAAAATATTTTACTAATTAACTATTTATTTTTATGTTGTTTTGAATCCTCAGACTTATATTAAATTCTGTATACACCATTCACCAGGTTTTCCTGGAACCTAACCATTGTGAATAATAAGTTTTGAAAAGTTAATTTTGTTACATATCAGCTGGGGATTTCAAGTTTCTATTAAATTTCTGTAATAAATGGTACAGCTAACCCTTGTAAATGAATGCAGGTACCCACAAAATAATTTAAAAAAATAAAATAAGATAAAGTATCGCTTTTACAGTGGAGAATAACAAATTATGGAATAATTATTAATTCATACAGAATTTAACCGAAAACCCCAAAAGTCCTAGTAAATGAAATTATGGTGATAGTAAACTACAGTTATAAAAAAGCTTTCAAAATCAGCCAAAACAAAAATGTCTTAAAATTGATGATAACGTCAAATAATTACTTGTAATTTGTGCTGTATTTACTTTTAATTATGATGATCAAATGTAGATGCCATCCAGTAGGAAACTTTTGAAAATAATCCGACCAAACCGCAACACAAATTAAGGGCTCGGTAGAAAGATGTTTTGGGCCCCACCCCAAGACAGCTACCAAGCTACAATTAAGAAAAACATTATTAAAATAAGAAATTTCAATTATTTCAATCTAATTCCAGAAATCACATTTAAAATCATAGACTGTGTGTAAGCCTCATTAAAGAAGAAACTAGAAATCAATTTAATTAATATTTTACAAAAGACATTTTCACACAACATAAGTTCTTAAATTTCATTAAAAATAAGCAGAGACAAAGAGGAGTATACGATCATAGAAAACCAAAAATAGTAGCTGTTCATACGGACCTGCATTGTAACTGTTTTGGAGCAAAACCACATTATCCCTGGGACCCTCTTAATAGTTCTTTTAACTGATTAAAGCCTATTAAAAATATTTGTCATTTATATAGTTTATTCATGTGGTTAGCACGTCTAACTATCAACTATGGAGTATTCGATTTGATTCTCAACATCCTTAACATTTTTTTTGGAGAGAGTAAGTCTAGTTGGCATTTGATTAGCCTGGTGAGGAAAAATTAACAAAGAATCTGGTTGAGAAAAGTTAAATAAAGGTTGTTAGGATTACCTACCACTGACCTTGTAAGATCTCGGCCCTTCTTTCTACCTCCTACTGAAGCAAATAGATAGGTTCAAGTACATATTGAACAATTATACCAATTGAAATATTTGATAATTACAAATTACATTAATTGATTTACTAATTTGTGGCAACATGACTGATTTGGAAGTAGTTTATAGTTCATGATATATATACATATTAATTGAGTAGCTTAACCGGATGTTTATCGTTCAGAATTCACTACACGTTAATGTACGGCTTGTAAAGCCACTTCGCAACTTAAACGTGGTAGTGAGTATTACAGTTGTTTGGAAATCAATGACCCCCCCCAAAAAAAAGTGCAGGTTATATTCACATCACTCGTTGGCCCATTAGAATTTAATTAGAATTAGATTGATTGCTAGGTTCAGTTGAAATAATTTGTATAGCAACAGTGTTTGAACCAGGCCATGTACAAGGGACCTGTACCTTTTGGGATTTCTAGATATTTGGGGTGCGGAATGTGGTGACCAATAAATATCAGCTGATAAGATAAAAAGAAAGAAATCAAACCATTCTCCAACATCGAAGAATGCAAACATGTTATTAGTATCAATATTAGGTAACTATTTTTTAAAATTAGTTGAGATCTTTTAGCCAACTATGTTATTATGAAACATTTGAAATAGATAAAATTATGTACTAGAAGCATATAAAACCCTGAGATAATATTAATTGAAACAGTATGAAATTGTATTCTTATCTATGAATGTCCTTTTGAATCTTTATTTATAAGAAAGTAAAAATATTTAACAAAGATGGTGATCGGTAAAATTTATTTACATATAATATAAAATTTATATCCCACACTATTTTATGGCTAATAAATTTCCCATTGTTTAACTAAAAGTATTTTTTGCTGCCTTTACAAATCCCTACTTTTTCAGGTATTTGTTTAAGATCCTGCCACTCTTTCACAGGAATTCCAAATGGTAAAAAGTCAGCTTGTGTGCATTGTCTACAAACAATGTGAGGCCTTTATCTAAAATAGGTTCAATCAGAGCAGTCATGGTATCGCCTAACAGTCAGAGCCTGAATGCTGAAGGTAAAAGTTTAGAAGAATGCAATACTTCTTAAATGTATTGCTAGATGCTATTAGAGCACCTTGCCATATAATGAGAGTAGAATTCAATAAAAAATGAGCATATCATAAATTTCAGGTATCAACGTTGAATTGGTTAAAAATAAACATTGTTCATTAAATAATACTCAACTAATCTTTTCCTACACTCACTGAAATGATTAAGCCCTTGTTATATATGCAATATGCATGAGCAACAACTAAACTCATAAATAATAATAAGAAACTTTATTGTATGGAAAACGTGGCTACAAGCTACAACCTGAGAAGTGAAGTCCTAATCTCTGAGGTTATATGTATGCAGTTGTATACATAACAATTCTCCGCACATGTTAAGAAACAAAAAATATAAATTGCTTTGAAAACTTAAAATAAGTGGAAGGATTTTCCATACATGTTAAGGGAAAAAAATAGAATGGACTTGAAAACTTAAAATTGAAAATAAGGAAGGTTTCACTAATTTTGAAGATGGTGAGAAGATTCTTGGCTTCCTAGCAAGGAAAGGGTACCTCTTGGCATCTTATCAACTTATTAGAGGGGTTAGGTTGATTCACTGGTGTTGATGTGGAAGGAGTTTTAGAATGAATCACTGGTGTTGATGTTTAATGAGGAATTTCAGAATCAGAAGGAATAGAAGGACTTTCAAGGACTCTCCTTCTGAGGATTGGTGGCAAATGGGCTCCCTTTTGATATTCATAGCTCTCTGTATGACTTGGTCCAGGTGATTTTCAACATTTGAGGAGATAACAGAGATTTTGAGGGGTGAAAGTTGAAAAAACTCTTGAAATGAAAGTAAATTGGCAGTGTTTAATCCACTCACAGCAAAAAATCCTATCAGTCTTCATAGATGTCATGTATAAATTTAAGAAATAAGTGCGATTATGAATTGTTAATTTGACTGGGAGATACCCCATCAGTAAAATTACGTCTTTGTGTAACTTTTATTAACTCAAACTCTTAAAGTTTGATTAGAATTTAATAGCATACTTTCAGGACCAATTTTCTGCAAGGTTGTGCTACTGATCATGATACAAGCACCACCTGTGTCTTTTTCCATATGAATTGTCTTATCGATGATGGTGACTGGTACTTGGTACTGGTTAATGGTGACTGAGTAGAGGGGAGGCATGTATTTATTCTGAACTAATTCAATTCATAGAGCTCTCAAAATCCTGGAAATAAGTGACTTTCGACTGCTTCCTACCTGTTTCTTCATTAAATTCCTCAAAGGTTTGGAATGTTCTGACTTGAAGAAGTGTTACAAGCTTCAGTACATTTCTTGCACTTTGAGTTCTTATGTGGACAGTGTTACACCAGTGATGTTCACCACATTCCTTGATGATCCTTTTTGCGGTTGGAAGGTACCCTACCACAGCGGTTATGCAGATTATTATTGGAGAGTGGGACAGAAAGCCTGTGCAAAGTTATGTTGTATATTAGGTGATTAAAACTTGATTTCTTGAGAAGGATCCCTAGTAGCTTCTAAATTTTGAGCTATTTCGAGAGCATCAGAAATCCTGACAGGTTTTTTTGGAACAATTGGATCTTGAACATAATCATCATGCACTCCGTGAATAAATTGGACTATTAATGAATAATCCAGAAACTCTTTAAATGCACAATACTTAGCCCCAGCCTTTAGTTGTATAGCAAATTCAGCTGAGTCACCTGATTGCTGAATTATTTTTCTAAATTTTATGTCCTCATTATACTTATGTTTTGATCGCATAAAATAGGCAGTCAGAGCTTTATTATAGCCTTAAATGTTTTGTCATTGGGTGAAAAAGGGTAAACCAGATTGTTAAATGTGTTATTAAGGTTTGGACCCATATGAATTCGTAAATAGTCTCCCTAATGTTGTTCTTCAATCCCACTAAGAGTTAATTGTTTCTGGAATCTGTTGAGATATAAAGTTATAGATTTAATATTATTGGACTGGTAAGGCTTAAACATGAAATGCTGTTGAGAAAGTTTATTTGTCCTTACAGAGCTTGGTTATTAATTGAAGATGCTTGATTTTGAGCCAGCTGCATTACTTGACCAACTAATTGGACAAGTTGAGTTGTTAAATCCGTAGTATCCTTAGGGGTTGTCGGGAATAATAAAATTGTTATTAATAATTATCAATTTCACAAACACGGATAATATCCTATCCTCATCATCAATTGTTATAAATGTAAAATGCATGAACAACTAAACACTAATATTAATACGAAACTTTATTGACAGAAAGGTGGTCACAAGCTACAACCTGAAAAGTGAAGTCCCTATCTCGGAGATTATATACATAACAGTACTGATACTTTCAACCTAAAATAAATAGATATAATGGCAAGCTAAATAATTTACCTTCTGTTTCTGCTACATTCACAAGAGCTTGAGTTTCAATTTGCCTTTCAGAAAGTTGTTTGGCTTCTTCCACATTTCCTTTGGAGGTGGCTCTTTTAAGTTCTTTTCTAATTTTACAGTCCTTTTGCTCACATGAAGACAGATAGACTTTAGATTTATCCAATAATGATTCTGATTCCAAAATCCTCTCGAACTGAAGTTTGAATTTTTTTAATCCCGCTAAAAACAATTATTTCATAAGAATAAAGTACTTGTATATTATATGGGCACGATTTAAAAAGTCATACATTTTCAATGACATTATGGCTACACTTTATGACTTTTTAACAATAGGTAACTATGCCAACAAATTCCACGCGGTTTTAATTTCTATAACAAAAGCAAGTTGATAACATATTCATAAGAGGAGTGGGGGGGCTAACTCAATGTTTTCAGGTATGTCTTTATTTATTTTTATGTCCAGTAAAAAAGATTTTGTGGCATCTGCATAATGAACAAGTACTATATTGTATATAAATAACTGTGTTACCTATAAATTCCATTTGAACTTCTGACCAGAGATATGATAATTCAACAAGAATATGAAAGGTTTCTTGCAGAGCAACATTCTTTTCTTTGCTGGCCCATTTTGTCAAATCTTCCCAAGTTGTTACCTGAGCCAAATGAAAGCTTTTGAATGCTGATCTTATTTTTCCAATGTCTGAAATGATCATATTAAGATCACTGTGTCCTGAATTAAGGCATTTAAGTTTCACACTACTCCTAAAACACATAATATGGAAATTGAAAAGAAGTTGATATACCATTATAAAGTAATTTCCTTCTTACTAAAACTGGTTTTAAATTTATTCCTTTAGAATAACATTTATATTCCTATAAATAATAAATTACATAACAGCATTTACTTAGAACGATTTTATGTATGTAGAGGTTTCCTACGTCCAGACTAGGAGATGGCTTATTTTTAGAACAATAGGGTGTTTAAGAATGTTCTGAAACTGTCAAAATGAATGTGAGAGGTCATGAAAATATAAAATAAGATTAAAACCATCCGGATTGTTAAGCATTGTAGATGATGTTAGCAGTGGTTCTTTGACTGCAAGCATCAGTAACAACGTAAAATTATCAGAGTGTGCTTACAGTCCAAATCGATGAGGCTATTTTTCTTTCGTTTATATTACACACATTTAAAAGGGTATATTCATTTTTGGCCTATTAATAAAAGCAAAAGTCACAAGCTTAACCAAGACCTTAGGCTTACATTTCAACAATTTTCCGGCAAGTGAAGGTTGGCTAAGCAAGTAAAACAATAGGGCATGCGGTTAGGCTTTCAGATATTAATTAGGAAAATTTGTCAATAGATTACTAGTTTGATTAGATAAATTATTATAAAACCAATGGGATAATGAAGAATAATTCAACAGTAATTATCAAGAGATTGTACTTCAATACAAACAAGGAGTTAGCATATATATTTTTAACAGACTAAAACTCATTAATATAAAAACAATAGGTCTCATCCAGATCACCTCCCTCCACTTTATACTGAACATGATAGAGTCTACTGTAATTATAACAGGATTATTAACAGTTGCCACATATTAAGAATTCAATTATTAGGAGATGGCATTTTCACCATGAAAAGAGAAGGTAACCCTTTCTAATACCATTATTTTATTTAATGTATCAACATATATGTTAAACTGAATCAAATTCTGGGAGAAACAAAATAAGAAGGTTGCAATTGGGATGACATTGAGTTCGACACCATGGTAAAGGATCTCATCAAGTAATGCTCTTGACTTGGTGCAGACATGTACTGTTCCAAAACATTGAATAACACGGAATTTAATTTAAAACAACTGAGGCCCTAATGTTGATCTTTATATAAAACCCCGAATTTATGTATTGGTAAATAACGAACAGACAACCTATGATTGTTGATGTAGACTTATAATAGGGTTACATAAATCCTTTTATGATGTTTTCAATGCAAATTTTGATAGCATTATTTCATTGAGAAGCCTAAGGGTCTCCTTTCAATCGTCTTTTGTCTGTCTGTGTGTTGTAACATGGCAGTTGTAGAAAAAAAAATATTCAAACATATCCTGGGTTAAAATACAATTGTGGGAAGTTAAAGAAAAAGAATGAAAAAAGTTGGGTTGGCTTTACCAACTTAACAAGATTTCTCAAGTAACAGCTATCAAGCTATTAAAGATTTGAAATTCTGATTTTAGCCTATGCTTATGGACACATGAAAGTTTAACTCAACAAGAATTTTACATATACTCCAAAAAATAAAGGTTCAAGAGTTACAAATAGAATTCTTATGTTTAATGCCGCCCAAACCTTTCAAAAAGGTTTTTGTCAATAGTTTATTTTTATTGGCTAAAAAACAATATGTAGGGACCAAGATGGTTAAGCAAATAAAATAAAGTATTTTTGGTCAAAAATACTAAGTAGTTTTTATACAATTAATAAGTTTTGAAGAAACTCACAGAGAAACTGTCATACACAAAGATTTTTAAAATATTAAAAAAAAAAATAGCGAGAGTTCTGATCCATGGGTCAACTAGTATTAAAGAAATTTGAGAGGCATTTCAAAGATTGTCTAGCTTATTGTGAAGTAGATTACTAGCACAACAATGCCATGTAACAAGATGACACACCTCTAAATAAAAACTATAATTATTTACATTTTTAATCGTGAGAATGAATGAACATATTTTAAACAAGTACCTTCTCAATGCCTGATTTGCCTTATCCATACTGTCAACCAAATAGAACCTATAAAAATAGTAGATATGTATCGATAACAATAAGATTTGTAAGTATAACCTCGTTAGTGCAACGATAACATTCCAAACATAATATGATAAGATCTAAAAATAGATAACATTCAAGTTCAAGTAATTTATTCAAGGGAACTTTCTGCTAGTGCTTGTGAGTAATGGTTATTGGCTATAAAATCATAAATACACAAACAGCGCCAAAATTTTAAAAATATATGTCCTCATTGATTTTTAAAGAATATATACACAATACTGTTAGAGATGTGTCGATCGTGAACAAATTCGTCTTAAAGAACCATTCACTGGACGGATCAGCTATAGACACTCATGTGTACATTACCTATATATTAGATAGTTTGTATTTAGATACCTCTTAGATAGCGGAGTTATAGGTGCTGCTTTGAGTAGTCATCCCGTGAACTAAATTCCTCGCTAGTGTGCTTGCGTTGTAATCTTCACGGATAATAAAAAATATTTGTAAGATTCTTTCTTGAAAAGTGATTTTATTCAGTTATTAAATCAAGTCCTTTACCTGTAAAAAACAATTAAATTTCACGTCCTTTCAATCTAGTATGGGACAGTTATAGAATGAACAAAACACAAGAAAAACACTTAAAGGTTGAGTAATATACCCAAACTTACATATTAAATATTGTTTACAGCATCCAAATAAATAATTATCTAACTTGGACGACCTTCCCAATATGAATTCTATTATTTTTGGCCAAACTCTCGCAGAAACTGTACACTGGTGCTCGCAGCAAGGTAGCAAAACTGAACAGAAGGTAGCTACCTCCTACCGTAAAGTTTACTACATAAAAACGATATATTAAAATATCTTATTTTTTCGTTTGACATATTATAGCAAACTGCCTTTTGGTAAGTAAAATTAGGGGTCGCATTTTATCCTTGCTGTCTCCCTATGTGCTTCATGTACAGTCTTTGCAAGAGTTTAGCCGAAGAGAATTCCTAATAGGAAGGTCGTCCAGTCGTGGAAGGTGACTCAGTTGGTATAGCTTTAACTAGATAATGGCAAGGGCATTGATTTGAGTCCGAAACCTATCAGTATATTTTTTATTTATCTATTATTAAAATATTAACGAATGTTAGAGTTTTATTTTAGTAAATACACCACTGTATTTCTGGTTCATATTGTACAGTTTATATTATACTATTATGCCTGCATTAGTTATTTTTATTTTTACTATGTTTAAATCTAGGTATGTATGTATTTACTTAATTGTGTGTGTATGTTATGTGTACATATTATTTTTCAAGTAGGCTATTTTCTTCATATTTTTAGTTATATTTGTTCTATTTTTAATTATTTATAAATATTTTCCATTTATACATATATCTAGGAATCTTCTAAAGTTCTTATTTCAATTTATTTTTTTATGATTTTATTTACGCTGATTGTAAATTTAGCAGAGTCTGATGCGGTAAGAGAATAAACTCAGTCTATGCGAAAGAAAAGTTGGTTCTTAAGGGACATGGCTCCAGCATAATAAAAAAATATTATTGTTAAAGGTCTCCAAGACGTACTATCTTCAGAAGCTCCTTTTCCTTAAACCAATAAAAGGCACTCATATAAGAGTGTCAGATGGATTGCTCAGATTAAAGAACTTGCCATGATTAGATGTGATAGAAGTTTACTATTAGATGAAATAATCTACCGTCGAGATCTTAATTACTTATTCACTTCTGTCAGGAATGAGATATGTTGCACAACTTTTATAAGCCTCTCGCTCTAATATTACAGGAGGCTTTTCGCTGTGCGTTTAGACAGGTGATTGCAGAGCACCGCACAGCAAAGCCCGCCGGATAATGGATCAATAATTGGGTAAATCCAGTAGGCGTATAAGCCATTAAACTTTGTGTGGACTAATTTTGAGTTTTGACATAAAACGGGCATAAAAACGAGATCACTGCCTTTTATAGTTAGTAGGCTCCAATAATGCCAGGCGTTTCTGCGTTCATGGCTTCTTAAGATCTATTCATATTTCTCTTCCTTCACCATTAGGTTCTTCAAGATACAAACAGACATCATAAATACTGACTTAGCAGCTGTTTCATCACAATTGTATGAACCCTTGTTATGCCCTGGTATTAGATGTTTCTGACTCCAGGGAATAATCACTTTGAACCCATCATGATGGACAACAAAGTTTAGACTATATAAAACCCTGATCCGGTCAGTCCTAACTTATCATTATGTGCAGTAGAGCGAGAACCGGATCGGACCATCAATACCTCAATATTATTATACATACTTTCGTAGGAAAATACATAAGATTATGAAACTTACTCCAAACTATGGCCTATGATGCCCTGCAAGCCAAAGGGTACTGTTTTTTCTTATACTGAAAGGTTAGCTCAACTGAATGCACTAGACAAACCGCTGAAGGCCTCCGGACAGGTGTCCTGGTGGGTTACCTTTATCTCCGTACAACCATCAAGCGCCCGTTATCATTTCTGGTGACAACTACTACTGGAGTCAGCGGAAACAACACAGTTTCCCCTCTGGAAGAGTGGGTGCGTTGTTACTACGGTCTATCCAGTGACTAACGAACATGATTTTTATTCTATTCCTCGATTGTCCAATCACAAAACCCATATTGTTAATCAAGATGTCTAAATATTTGATTTTATAACCTTCTCAACATAAGAGTAAAGTTACTGATTAATTACAGAGCCAGAAAAGAGAAGTTCCACTTACAAACAAATATATATAGTTATCGTCTTTCGCCAGTCAGTCGCTTTGTCTGGATGTGTTCTGGAGATTTTAAGATATCTCTATCTCTACTTTAACAATAATCAAACGTGAGATAAGTCGGTTCCGATTCTAGTCTACGCTTCCTCCTGACTTTTACGCTTTCTCAAATCTCAGAAGCTTAGACTTAAAGAGTGTTTATTTCACGTCGTTATGGACATATTAAAGACAGTAACGCAAAAATGATTCCGGAGATATTCCAAAAAACAAACTTTTTGATGCCAATAATAGATATCGAATATTTAATGCCGTCCATGCTGTTGAGATATTTTTTTTTTGTAAATATTTTAGCTGTTTATGTAATTTTTGTTTTTAGTTTACTACGATGGTTTAACAAATAAAACAAACGATTATTGATTTCAAGTAGTACACTAGAAAGGAACATTTAACTACTGTTTAGGACCTCATATAGCCCGCAACAAAACCATCATTCCATAGTGTTTCTTCACTTTCTAAGTCACATATTTCTTGTTTATATCTTATAAATAAATTGAATTGATGACCCGTGGCGTAACTATATCATCTGGGGCCCGTGGCAAATTCCTTTAATGAGGGCCCTATCACTAAGCTTTATTATACTTACGAGTAGTTTAGTTACCCACAACCAATAACAATAATATATTGAATATATGGTATATATATTTTAATATTTTTATAAATAGGTACAATATTAAAACATTATTTCTGAGCTCGCGGCCACTTGGGCCGGGGCCCTCTTGGGTCGGGGGCCCGTGGCATTTTGCCAGCCTTTGATAACTCACAGGCTCAAAGGCTCATTGATAAATCAATGATGACTAATATATGATGTAGGTTAAACAAACAAAATCATCTCTTAATATTAAAAAGAAAGACAAAATGTGAAGCTACTGATTCTTGGATCAAATATTTAATGACAATTAATCTTAATCTGACGGGAAAACATCTTTAAAATTGTTACAGTAGTGGGGCCAACCAAAGTCACTAAGTCGAACCAGAGTGGTGACAAAATTGTGTCACCTTAGTTGTCGTCATAACATAAGTGACAGCCGATGAGAGGAGTGTCTGATCGTTCTACATGTTTGGTGCGCTCAAAAAATAATTACGTGCCTATATGAGCCCGCGGTGTGCCAATTACGACGCGTGTTCATTGAGAACAAATATGCGATCGCCTTTTCGGGATTTGAAGTTAGCAGCTGCTACTAACTCAACTGGGCGTGAACTTCACCGGCTGAGTTCAAGCTCAGTAATAACTGCTGCAAGATACGCAATAAGATGAGAAAAATCAATCCGCCGAAACCAACAAACTTTCCGAAACTCCCTGACCACGGATTATGGTGTTCGTCATGCATGTATGTATTTGGATACACGGTCTTTGTAACGAGGGCAGTTAAGGAATGATAGGGCCAGTTATAAACTCATGCAATTTGTCCATTCTGTTATTTTATAATAAATGTGTTTAAATATATCGACCACTTTTTTTTCGCATCTCTGCAATTTGTCCATTCTGTTATTTTATAATAAATGTGTTTAAATATATCGACCACTTTTTTTTCGCATCTCTACGAACTCCTAAAACATGTTTACACGCAAAAAGGCTGCGGCAGTTGCTCTAATATTGCCATATAATGATGATCTATAATTTTTTTCATAGAGTTAGTAGAATTTTTCATGTTTTTTTAGTCGTCAAATGGAACCTGTATGTAAAATTTCATGTCCCTAAGTTGAACAGGGGACTTGCAATCACCAGAACAGAGAGGCTATAGACAGAGGGGTGAGAACACTAGGTTTTGTGTTAGAAAAAAAAAAACCTAACGAAACCCTAAAAAGGACTTGCCCGTGTGGCGGAAATTGCGCTAAAGTTCGAACCCGGAAAGGGAAACTATAATAGTCGTTAGGGAGGATTGTTATGTGTGGATGGCACCTGGTGCTCAGTGTGTGCAGACACCCCTTCCATTCATCTGGTTTAAATAATAAAAAAAAGGGGTGCTACTGAAATCCGTTAGCACCCATTGTAGGGGCGAGGGGAAGGACCCCACTATTGTAGTCATTTACTCTATATCGAACCTCCGACGCTTCCTAGTAGCACTCTTATACCTTCAACAGCTAGGCCACTACGTAAACCCATAGCAAGCTATATTTTTATTTTTTTTCGATTTCTCCCGTTTTTTTTTTTTAATTCCCTCTTCTTTATAAAGTAATTAAAGTTTTGAAATGGGTATCAATGACAATGAGCAGCGAATTCTAGTTATAAAACTGCAACCAAGCCTGAAGGTAAAATGTAGATTGTTTAGGTAAGGGCAATTGAACAAAATAATCAATAATAATAATAATATTGGATTCTCCTATTTTTTTCCACAGATTCCTCAATCACTATCACATGATAGCTGATACGACCGCGTTCGTAAATGGGCGGCAAATTCAAATTGAAGAAATACATTTTCATATATATTTATTATTATTATATTCCTTTATTGTGCTATAATTACAATCTGCCTTTTATAAGGCAATAAGCAAATAAATAAACATAAATAAATATATAAATGATGCAAAAGTTAATAAAGCAAAAATCTACTTAGTAATAGAGTTTTTTAGCGAGTAGGGTTTGATAAAGTTTGTACTGTTCTGTAGAATAAAGAAAGCGTGGGCAAATTTTTTTTGAACCCAAATATACGGGGCAAATCTCTCTCTCTCTCTCTCTCTCTCTCTCTCTCTCTCTCTCTCTCTCTCTCTCTCTCTCTCTCTCTCTCTCTCTCTCTCTCTCTCTCTCTCTCTCTCTCTCTCTCTCTCTCTCTCTCTCTCTCTCTCTCTCTCTCTCTCTCTCTCTCTCTCTCTCTCTCTCTCTCTCTCTCTCTCTCTCTCTCTCTCTCTCTCTCTCTCTCTCTCTCTCTCTCTCTCTCTCTCTCTCTCTCTCTCTCTCTCTCTCTCTCTCTCTCTCTCTCTCTCTCTCTCTCTCTCTCTATCTATCTCCCTCTCTCTCTCAAAAAAAACTCTCACTGTCAAATAAAAGAATATATTTTGTCTTTATGGGAAAAAATGTGGGATGAAAACCCTTTTTCTAAATAAATATGCTTCGGGTTCATTTTGCTTTCATTATTAGACACCAAATTATCATTGCTTACCCACA
The DNA here is from genome assembly GCA_930367205.1 of Acanthosoma haemorrhoidale. Lineage (NCBI taxonomy): Eukaryota > Metazoa > Arthropoda > Insecta > Hemiptera > Acanthosomatidae > Acanthosoma > Acanthosoma haemorrhoidale. The sequence goes on from OV884009.1 coordinate 41,553,914, forward strand.
AACCTGTGGGATCGCATTTAGTGGAGAACGACCCTTTCACGGTCATAAGTTTAGTACAACATCCTCCCACAAAACACACCAATAAGCTATTTTTATGTATGTATGAAAGGGTATGTTTTTCAAAGCCATTTTTACTTTTTTATCCTACATGGAAACGAATACTCATTCATTTTTGTAATATGTAACATATTAGTTTTGTTTAAAGGCGCTCTTGTATCAGACAACTTGATAATAGCTTTTTTTTTTGTAACAATGTAACTAAATGATCCAAGGACGAGTCGCCTCGCTTAGATGAAAGATTTTTTTTTCATCGACTAAAATTTGTGTACATCAACTAAATTGAATTTTCGGATATATATATTTGTAAACTTTATTATGAACGTAGAAAGTGGAGGTAACAATATAGACAGGTGTTTGTGTTCAGGCTGTAAAAAAATTGAATGATTGTTTACTCGTTATCGTACTTTAAATCATTTCCTGGTTGATAATATACGTTTCACAAGAATTAAGGAAAGAGTGGGTGCAGAGTTATTTGTCATCCCGGAAGAGTGGGATGGTAAGTTGGTAATGGGGGAACATCAATAATAGGAATTAAAATAAAATGGTATAGATAAAAAACAAAAAAAAAACTTGATATAATAGAAGGCGGAAGGGGTAGGAATGGGGTGGGGTCATCTGCTCCCCCAAGCTGGTCCAGCCGTTGCACGGTCACCCCCTTCTGGCTGGTGTTTGCATCTGTCTCGTAACCATAATACCTCAGCTATTGCAACTTTTTCCCCCTTCATCCTGATGTAAAAAAGTATAAATATTTTGCTGATTAAATTGGAATTACTATTAGTTTACATATCAGAAATTATTTTATCCTGGCATGACTAATTAAGGACTAATGGCTTTACTTTAAGGCAATTTGATTCAAGGATCATACACCATAAAACATATTTTATCTTACATCCGATTCTATTATTAACTCTCGAAACTTGGTTTTTAGGGATATCTTTGAAATACTTTAAGTTTTTCTATGTTTAAATTGTCCTTGGGGGGAGAAAAATAATAGAACCTTAAATCAAGTCGGAGAGAAGCAGGTAAGTTGAGAAATAGGGAACCGGCTTTTAAGTAATCCTGTAAATGAATTCCTTAATAGGTGTGAGTGAGTCTAGGAGAATTGTGCAGTGTAAATAAACAATAGTTTGTTTTGTTGAGTTATTTTATTGAGTGGGTATTTGAGGAAGATATTTTGACTGGAGAGAGCACGTCTGATTCCAAGTAAATGTAACTATCGGAGTGTATCTTTGATGAATGTGACATACAAGGTACATCAATAGCTCTCAACAAGAGACTGGCATGTGGACCTGGTGTGCCCTTGGTTGGTGTACCCCAAATATTGGGCGCCCCGATGTTTGAAGATCCTCTACGCAAATTTATTATATGTTATGCCTGTCTGAATAATTAAATGAAAAAAAAAAACACAAGACAGACTCAGTACGTAGAAAGTGAAGTGCGTGGGGTGGCTTCAGAAATTTTCATCAAGATCTACCCTGGATCAAATATTCACCATTAAACTGTCTTTTTATAAATTTTTAAAGATATACGACTCCATTGATCAGGGAATAGTGTTTAAAGGATCATACCCTCCCTTGTCAGATCCAAGAAACTTATCAGGTTTATCCGAATGACCATGGCAAGATGTGGGCCTGAGATGTGAAAGCAATTAAGCAGTGGAGCTGTTAATTTTTTCAATGGTCTGAATAATTAAAACAAGTCCCGGAGGCACGATATAGTACTAGTTACGTAAGATAACGTAGACACCAACGTCAGAAAAGGATGTTTGGTTTACAGATGAACTGGCCGAAAACAGACAACATGGAGATTTCAGGTAAACGCTAGCAAGAAGAGATGGAACAGTGTAAATCAGATAACGCCAATTCCTAGCTCAACGATTGTCGATATACTTGGATATCTACTGCATATCATTTATGCATATCAAGCTGTTTATACCACTAGGTATAGCTTAACAATGAAAAATAAATTTCACTATTTTAACTATACTTTGAGATCATGAAATTTTCAACATTAGCTGCCAATTACATGAAATTTTATTGAGTGTCAAATTATACATTATTTATGCTTTTATAGTTGAATTTGTGAATTCCTGAAGTGATTTCCTGAGTTTTAGTGAAAAGTTGATTGAGTAAATAAATTTGCCTATGAGACCATTTTATTTGTAAAAATGTTTTCAAGAAACCATCATTTTGGTTTTTGGAGATTTATTTTCACCAAATTTAAATCTCTAATACAAAATACCCACCAAAAGTTCAAGTCAAGTATGATGTATTGCACAATAAAGGGTTTCTTTACAATTATAGACCACTTAATAAGTATTTTTTTATAACGGAGGCTTAAGACACATTTTTTAATCGGTCAACATTGATCTGTAATACACTATCATTGAATTCATAGTTTTATTAACCTACTCGATGTAATTTTCTTTCGTTGAGCGTGCCCTTAAAGACGTTACATATGGAATTGCCATTATCACAGTCGGCACAGAACAAGCCGTATATCGCGTACTGTGAACGTAGGGTCGTAGTCACAAACAAAGTACAGTAGTACTGAAAGTGATTACCTTAAAATAACAAATATATTTTTAAAATTTCATCGAATTTTACGTGGAAAATATGGAGTTTAATCCTTTCCTAAGGATTTTCTTTTTATACGCTGTGTCACTAACAAGTGGAGGCTTCGGTCGTGAGGTCAACAATTTCAATGAAACTTTTTTTGGTTACAGTAGATCGAAAAATATTTAACGAATCTCGTTCTCGCCAACGCACCCTAGGCTTCGAGAAAAAAAAATTTAAATATCCTTTTTTGATCTTCGTTTCTGTATTTGTTCTGCGTCTAAAGTTGTTATACGTCATCTAATTTATTTTATACGTTTTAGGTTTTTCTGTTAATTATATTATTATTTCTCTTGCATATAAACACATCAAACCTAATTGATTTTGAGTTATAGTGAGAGGGAATAAATCAACTTTTACAACGGTGTTAACGTTGGATTCGGTCAAAATTTTTTGATTACCGAAAAAAATATTATTTATAGTTTGGTTAAGTTTTTAGGGATGCTGAAAAAGAATACGAAGTTCTTTTTTTCCTAAAAAAAATTGTTCGACTTACTTAATTGAAGCGTATCCTGGTATTTCTAATTTTTCAATGGGATATGCTCATTTAAGACAATCCTGCACATCATATTCTATGTAAAAAATGAATTTTATTTTGCATGCAGAAGAAATACGAGAACGAAAATATAAAAATGTTGTTTTTAAACTTGAAATATTTTTTTCTCGTTTCAGAGAATGCATTGGCAAGAACGCTCTGACAAGTGTCAAATATGTTTCATTGAACTCGTTGACCCCACGAACGAAGCCTCCTCCACTTGTAAGAACCCTAATTAATAAACGCCTCAAAAGCTTTTTCTGTCGTTAACGTGATGAGAGTTTGTTGGCAGCAACAAGTCATTTTTTATATTTCGAGGTCTGTTGTATAGAGCTTTGAATTTTCTTTACTTTGGTTTTAAGGAAACATAAGAAAAGGGTTTTTTAATCTTCTTTCGAGCGTTGAACGAGCATAGCAAGTGCACTGCACAGGTGGAGTGAAAACCTCATTAAGGGAAGCTATTCATTCTTTTATTACTGCCAGGAAAGATATTTAGCAAATAAGGGCTCTTAATTACTTACTTTAATCAACACTTTGGTGTACAAGGGTAAATTAACAAAGGGAAAATTGACGTAGTGGGGTATGATTTCAAAATAAATCAATTAATAGACATCTAATGAACTAAATTATTCAACGTTTATGCATACAAAGCTGTTTATACCACTAGGTATAGCATAACAATGAAAAATAAATTTCACTATTTTAACTATACTTTAAGATAATAAAATTTTTAACATTAGCTGCCAATTACATGAAATTTTATTGAGTGGCAAATTATTCATTATTCATGCTTTTATTGGTGAATTTGTGAATTCCTGAAGTGATTTCCTGAGTTTTAGCGAAAAGTTGATTGAATAAATAAATTTGCCTATTAGACCATTTTATTTGTAAAAATGTTTTGAAGAAACCATCATTTTAGTCTTTGGAGATTCATTTTCACCAAATTTAAATCTCTAATAGAAAATACCCACCAAAAGTTCAAGTCAAGTATGATGTATTGCACAATAAAGGGTTTCTTTACAATTATTGACCACTTAATAAGTCCCAACATGTATCGCATGTTATTAATTAGGACGTCGAGACTTTACATCTGGTAATTTAACTAATGTAATGGTAAAAAATTACTTTTATTTACAAGATAGTTCATTAATAAATGACCTTTTATTATTATTGTTAATAAGGTCTCTCAAACTGAGGATGCGAATATAATTTTAATGTCATTTTCAAATTACAGTCTAGTTAAGTCCCAATACATATTAAATTTTATTCATCAGGGCGTCGAGATCATTAGTACCCTACACAATATGATTTAATGAAAATTAATAATTATTTTACTACCAAGTAAACATTTCTAACCGGTTATAGAACCCTTACAACTCCCCCGAGGAGTGATACTCCCACAAACCCCGTCTCACACCTCCTACCCCCACAGCCTAACAGATTCCTGTGCATCTTTCAAGATTCGCAACGCAATTACGATATCACCTAGTGTGCCATGTCAATTTTATACTCCAGACGGGAGTGGAGGATTCTCACATCAGTAGTAGTCCAAAATCCAAAAGGCCAAAAATCCCCGATTAGAAAAAAAATTCATACAGTTCTGGATTTTGGTACAGTTGCTCATTGGAGTATCCTGTACAACATACAAAAAGCCAGGGGGGTGGGGAAGCCATTTGAAGATCCATTTGTTCGGGTTTTCTCAAATATCTATCAAACTTCAAATAACTATCAACTTTATCAAAAGATACTTTATATAAAAAATTATAGTAAGTAAACGTTCCTGTAACAAAGGTTCTATTGATTTTTTCATAGAGCCAGTAGTTAGGGAGCCAGAGGGGGATAAATGTTAGTTTTTGTTAAAAATTATCTAACAGATAACTTTTTTTATCTCTAAAACTTAAATGAATGAATAATAAATAAATTATTTATAGGTAATACATGATATATGAATTAACGTAAATAGTGGATAACTTTAAAACCTAGGCAGTCCCACCAAGGGGTTTTGTGAAGGTCAGGTACCACCGTATTGTTGCTGACCATCCCTACATTGTTGATTCCCCGTCTTAGGCAGGTATTCTCCTTACCCCTTGAATTTCTCACTCATATTTTTCGGTCCTCTTCTTTCAGTTAGGTCATAAACTTCGCAAAAGTCAGTGAAAACGCTTTAGTGCCTAATTATTATGTTTATTCTTCTAACAACCACATCTCTCTATCGGACCAGTTGCATATCTGGTTCTGATGCATATATCATATCAGTTTAATTTTAATTTTATTATATTAATTTTTTTTTTTAATTTAAATTTGGTAGACTGAATCAAATGAAATTACATTCAGATATCTATCTCACACCCACACAGAACATTTCCTAATGAAATATCCCGATATTTGCAAATAATATTTCAACCTGGAAAGAGTCTCGTTTCATTTCTACAAATTTGGACACCCGCTCAAATTTGATATGAGGCACCTAGTGTGTGGATCCGCAGGTAAGAAATACATTTATGTTACTCCATATGGTTAGCGAAAATAACAGTTGGATGAATACCATAATGAATCCGAAGTTTCATAGGTGAAACACGCTATCCTTTGCAAATTCACGTTGTGACCACCGTCCATTTTCTCCCAAACTACTGACTTTGAAAAAAATGAATAAACCTTTTCTTATACAACATTTTGTCTAATTTAATTTTGTATATAAATTATTATTTGCTAAAGTTGATAGTTCCCGAGATATTTGAGAGAAACCGAAAAAAAAGACGTTCAAACTGCTCCTCCACCCCCCCTCACCCCTCTGGTAGGGACTTTTCATATGTTGTACAGGACACTATATATGATTTATTTTTTCTATTTTTCCTTTGTTGCCTGGACTATAGGCCGTCCAGTTAATACTGATAGTTCTGATACTTTTGCAAATACATGTGAGTGCTTACAAGAAAACTTTCAAGAGCCAATATCTATCAGTGACAGTGGAAAAATGCGCAGTTTTTTACCAAAGGGAAGTGAGCTTTACACTTCTAAACATTGTTAGAAAAAAATGCAAGACTGGTTTGTTGACAACGTCTACTATCAGCCACATATGAGAAATGCAAGATGGTAACATTTGGAAAAACTGTATCAAACAAATCTCGGACTATCACAAACAAAAAAGACCTGATGACCCCGAAGAAGAAAATTTTAGATTAATCGAGTCTGCAGCGAAACTTGAATACATTTATATTTAAATTGAATAAAATCAGAATTGAAATAAATTTGAGGTACAAAAATGGACTTTTATCCTAGGGCACCAGATATTGCATATCTAGACTTATCTACCCCCTGTTTTACTAAGTTTTTTTGGATATTCTAATCGGTGGTAAATGCACTGTACTGAAACAGGTATCGATTGGCCAAGCTGTAATGCAAGCTTGCAGGTATCGTTTTATGAAATACCAATGCCCCTTGCTGTAGGATACATATTCATAGAACGAGTCACGTTTCCTAATTACGAACTTTGTAGCCTCGGATTCAGTGTGTCCCAAAAGTGTAGAAATACATACACCTTTCTATAATGGATGTAAGTGACCAAAGCGTTGTACCATCAAACCACTGCACTCAATGGGTCGCCGACAATGTCGACCATGATATAGCAACAATAGATGGCCATAATACCTTTCATGGGGTGCCAGTTGTATTGTTTCCATTTTTTGAAAAAAATGTGAGTGAAGTCAAAACTAAAAATATGTGTTAAAATATGTTTTACGACAGCTGCAGGTTTTTTTTTCGCAAACATTTGGTTATTTCTTTTCCTTTTTAAAAATTAATATCATATTCTTTTTCAGCATGAAATTTCCTGTAATTTGATAACACGAATGATTTTTAAAATTTTTGATATTTTTTTTTCAAGATAGTGGCCAAGAATGCATTTTGCGTGACTGTACGGAAGTATATTTTTAGTATGTTGATTACGAGCGTGTTACCTACCATTTACAACAAGGATCATTTTTGTTGCAATTAGTCCCGCCTCAAAATGTTTTTTCGCTTATTTCCGCTACACAAATGGTTGGCCGCCACTAAATTTTTGAGCAACTTACAGCTAAATTTAAAATAGGAAGCTAATAGGTCTGCTCAATACTTATTTGAGTAGAGAAATTCGTTGTCAGATATTAGAGGTGGGATTTTTATCTCCTCAGGGAAATTCTTTTAGGTGGAAAAGTGGTTCTGTGTGTGATCAGTGTTCGTTTTTCCAGTTGGTTTCTGGCGTAAACATTGAACTGTTTGGAAAAAAAAATATATTTTATATTTTAGTGAGGGATATGATTGCCTTTCTTCTGAAATGTTCAGTAACTATAGACTATAGGTTGGATTGTGTTAATTCCTGGCGATTTTTTTTACTTTCAGCAGTTTTCTATGTCTTTCGGAGAATGGGTGCGGTGATATTCTTAGGAATTGATAGCGATTCTATTTACCACATAAACTTCTTTTTGATTTCGTTTTTAATTTTTATGTGTGCTTTCAAACGGTTCGGCAGTTGCATATGTACATTGGGGTGGGAAGTCCTGGGGATGCCCGTTATTACGGGTTTACTGCTTCATTTAATTGGCTTATAGATTTGTCAATATCGAATGAATGATTACTGGAGGGATTAATGCCAATCTGTTTGTTTAAATAAATATTTTTTTAAAGAGGAATTTTTGGAAAGAAGGATTTTTAGTAATTTCTTTTTCAACGCGGAAAATCAGCGGGTTGTGGTCGGAGTCCAGACAAGGAAGGGAATTGAGTCTTAAGAGATTCGGGGATTTATTTGAATGTGACATAAATATAAATGAAATTACTTTGAGATATAATCTAAATAAAAAGTAACACGGTGAGGTACTTTGAAGTATAATGTTTGTTTTCATTCGACTTGTTGGCTTATATTGCTTACGGAGAGATACTGTAAACAGACTATCGCCAGTACCGTGGCGTTCGGGACCGAGTGTATCTGCATAAATTATTATGTCACACAATGTTGGCTCATGTATTTCTATTGTGCTGTGCTGTGTCCTAAGAGAGTGTTATAATTACTTTATTATTGCTTATACCTCAAAGAAGATTAGTCTAAAGGTTGTGTGTATGGATATGACTACAAGCAACATTATATGCAAGGTTAAATAATAATAATAAAATAATTTATAGCATAGAAACATATTGCTCATTAGTCAAGGGGTGCAAGTATTTCTTAATAAACACATATTTCCTTAATAGATATAAATATGACATACCGTCATCAGCTGTTCTCATTTGGTTCCATATATTTTTAAATTTTGAAACAATATTATTAAAATTAAGTAAATTAAAATTGCTTTTAATTTATTTAAAATAATCTGTTATGGATGGCTCACTCACACTCTTTTCTTATGTGAATTTTTTTCAAATCTAGTTGGTATCAGGTTTCGGTAGTGAAGGGAATTCGTTGAGTTTCGGCTTGTATATATACTAAGCATATATATATATATATATATATACAACTATTTATATACTACGAGACTCTGGGTTTATAGTTGGTCTCTTCTTGCTGAGTTTCATCTCCAGGTTTCTTAAAAATAGCGGACACTGTTTAGAATTAAAGCAATGTGTTTCTTGGCAATTGTTGCGTATTATATGCGGTACAAATCCGTCTATTGACGCGTAATATGTTGGTTTCTTGTAGCAGTTTACTACATGATTAAATAGAAATCTTGACACAAATAAAATTTAGTTACTGTTTATGTATTTCACCCAGGAAATTACAACAATATTACAATTGTAATTTATAACTATTGAAATAGGCAGTAGTTTCTCAATCCAATCTGATGTTTTGATCATTTGGTATATATTGTTTAGCTTCAAGCCCTGGGCCGTAACATCCGTCATAGTTTCCTCAGTAGGAAATTCTGGCATGCCTTTCAAAACCACTTTCGGTTTTACCTCGTGTTTCGGTGTTGAAGTTAAATTTTTCCCCCTTTAATATGTTTTTCATGCTAGCTAAATCTTAGCTATTGTAGGCTATATTATATATGGTTTTATTTCCAGCATATTTTACGTTAACCTCGTTCTAATTTCATACATAATATAATAATTTCTCTATGATTATGCGATGTAAAATTTACCCCGACATGTGGGAATTCGGTTTTATTGTTTGGATTTCCTCTTCATGTTCTTCTTCTTCATCTGAAAGTTAATTGAAACTATTAAATATTGGGGCATTGTAGAATTCAGCTCCTAATTAAATTTTGAAGGACCTGGTGTATCCATTCTTAAATGTTTTCCTGAGGGGTCATTGTTGTTAATATCACTGAATTTATAACTAATTAGTTCATAAATAGAACCAGTGTAGTTAAAATAAAAAATAAAGCTATAAATAAAACAACAAAACATAACTTTTGAGAACACGTCTTTACTTGGCGGCTGGTAGTGGGAGACTCTGGGCTTCATTGAAACAAGAACCATCATTTGTATGTCTATTTATCGATCTGATTAGCATTGTATATCGATATTAAATTTATATAATTAAATTAAGATTCTGAGTTCTGGTTCTAGTGAACTCCAGCCCACTTGAACATTCTGGCCCCTAGCTAATGTTTTTAACTCTTTGTTCTTGTACCTTTGACTTTCTTTTTGTTTTAACATATTAAGTCTGTTTATTAATAATTATTTTGTCACTTTCTTTACCATACTTCCTGTTATTATATCATTACCATAACATATCCAGCAAAATCCATGATGTTGAATATACCTATAAAATAAACAATAGTTAATATTTATAAAAAAAATTTTTTTTGTTAATGATAGGGTATAATTATGTATTCATAGTGCAGGTGCATCATAGGAATCTAGGGTACATGCACATTAATGTTCGTAACTTTTTATTGTCCTATAAGTTTCTTCTTCTGTTGGATAACGAATAAAAACGATTTATTTGAAATATTACGTTTTATTATCTTCATACAATTTTTCATTATTAAAAACAAAAATTCATGGTTAATAACAAAGAACCAGTCCTTTCAAGGCGTCAGACATATTCCTGTCATTCTTCTTTTATTGAAGGGTTATTGTTTATTTGTTGTTATTGTTAAAAAAAAATGATAGACAATATCATTTTATCAGTGACATCTGTCACGCTATACGTGTTCTTCTATACTGTTTAACTGAAAGAGCCCTTGATGAACCACTTCAGACTTGAGTGAGTTACTAATCCTGCGCAGTTGAGATACCGTAGAGATAGAGTCGAGAGAAAAAAAAAACGGTATAAGGTGCAATGGGGCAACCGCTAGTGAAATACTGCGATTACAAGGTTTACTGCTTCACATTTGCTCATTAGGCTACAAGACACCGCATTGATGTGTGTGACTAAACTGCAGGAAAGACACCTCATGAAGTTAATCTACAAGTTTAACGTGATAGTTAATGAGGGTTTCTAAATCCTAGACCTGATTGAAAATTTATGGATATGATAAGGGAAAGCGTTTTAAGGAGGAAATGGTGCAGGACAACTTGATCCAGAGCGCCATGCGCTGTAGGGCTGTTATAACAGCAGGTCACGCAACGAAACTTTCTAACTTTTAGAATTATAAATTTTCAAAAACATATTCATTTTTACCTGAAACATCAACCAAATTTGTTCAAATACTGGAGTTACATATTAAAAATTATGCACTGAGATGCAAAAATAGGTCACCCAAAATAAAACAATATTTAACCATTACAGTACTAAAACTTAAATAATATGACTGTGTATTGTTGTAAGCCAACGTGTCGACAAAAGTTGAAAAGAATAACAATGAAAAATATAACTGTTTTTGTTATCTTAAATGAACTTCATAATCCAATAACATTGTTTATTTTTCTTTATTATTCAATCAGTTCACATTTAGACTGGTATGGTCTTATATTATCTCTTTCTTTAAAAACAAAAAATATTTTAGGTGCTATTAGAGCAGTCCGGATAGTATTGCTAGGAGGGTGAAGAAACCGAGGATAGGTTTCAAGAACGAAAAATATTCCCAGAACTACTCTCAGAATGGTCATCGTTACCAGGAGACGAGAGAACAAGATCTGGTTCGGAAGAAGAGGAGTAAGAAGAAGATTAAAAGAGGTAAGACAAGAAATTAGAGCTTGCCAGTAAGGGGAGAGCATTCGGTGGGTGGTTTAACGACAAGGTCTGCTATTGGGCCTATAGCTAGGGTGCGTTAGCTCGTTTAAAATTTGTCTCGACGGGACGGTGGAATATTGAGGAAAAGTTTCGTTTTCAAAAGATCCATAATTTTACCTGTGATCTTGTGGGGTGAGTGATATGCGCCTACAGCGTTTTCTCGTAGAGAATGAATAGCGGTGGCGGCGTTATGGCTTATGTGGGGAACAGTCTAGATGTAGGGAATCATTTCATTTTTATCACGCAGTCTTTGACATGAACTGACTTGAAAATGTTTACGCAATTTTTAGTTTTGTTCCAGTTATCTGGTAATGTTAAGAATGGCACCCACCTAAACCCTACCGAACCCCTCAAACCATCCAATATTTGATTGTCGTTCGTAAATTATCTATCAAGAATTTGTACAAACGTTCTTGGGTCAATGCCACAGAAAATGCAGGCTTACTAGGAAGAACTACTGCTTATTGGTCTCTCACGTGTTAGCATTTTCCAATAATTTTTTTTTTTTTTTGCTTATTAACAATAGTTATTTTTTTGAAATTGCTGTATTCTGTTCATTTTCTGACTTCATTAAATTCCTGATTCGCTTCATTTAAGCAGTGGTTTGCTATAGAAACAAATGAAGGTATAAGGTTTGCTCTTATAATTGTTAAAAGCTGTTTTGTGTACCTCTCAGTGTATTATTTATAATAAAGGGATATTTAAAAAAAAAAATATATATATATATGCTCTGTATGATTTCTCGTGCAACAAAAGTTAATCTCTTAAATATGATATAGGACGATATTATTCTAAAGCCGCCATGAAAAGAGAGAAACCCAATGATGGTTCCCTATAGCTGCAACAAAGGAAGTATTCCAGGGAATGAAGTAAAAAAATCATGTAGATCTGATATTTGGAAGAGTTGTTGGGGAGGAGTGTCCTGTACAAGTTCTTGAGGGTGAGGGGTGAGCGCGTAGGAGGCGGGGGTGGTTTAAAGGTAATTTTTTTCGGGGTTTCTCAAATATCCCACAAAATAGTGATTTTAGCAAAACGCACTTTATTTACAAATTCAAAGTACAGAAAATTGCCTATAAAAATGTCTTTATTAGTTTTTTTCCGTTGAGTCAACGGTTTAGGAGACAGAGAGCGTTAAAAAACAGAAATTTTCACATTTTTTGTTAACTGTTTATATGAAAACATTCTATACACGTGCACGTTGTATACTAGAAGATATTTTTCACAACATATTTTCTTAACTCAACAGGTTTCATTGCTATTCAATAGGACTCTTAGTATTAATAATACTTGTTAATTTTATTATAATTAAATGTACAATGGTTACTTTGTGTATTGTCTATATTTTCTTCTTATTGGCAAGAGCTTGAATCCTTTTCCCGATGAACATTGCCTCTTCATGATTATGATTATTGCTAGAAAGCCGAAAAAGTACAAGGCTTTCTGAGCAACAATCAAAACCACGTGAAGCATGTTGAAATCTTCCTCTGCATGTTTTTTGGATCTCATGGTTTGCAGCTCCTTCTTGACCCGTAGAGAAACAATCAATTATGCAATGAAGCCTATTTCGAAAAAGGAAAAAATAGCTGCAAGAGCCTTTTTTTTATTAATGCAAAATGATTTATAATGTTGAAAGTGACAAAAATCTTGATTTTAATTATATTGGATCATGGATCTTAATAATAAAGTACGTGTTTACAAATTCTAAATGTGTCCTTGTAACAAGCCTTTCCGCCACTTTCATCATTAATTATTTCATAATTCTAAGTTTATTTAATAATATATATTTTTATAAATTGTATGTTCTACACACCCTTATTGTAAGCCGTGCTTAAAAAAGTAAAATTACAATATGCCGTTGAACTATAAAGTAAAAATTTTATTTAGTGCAATAGAAATATTAAAATGACTTAATTTTCCATGTTTTAATTATGATATTTCAGCTTATCATTTCAGCGATGACGAATTAAAAATAATTTTATAGATATAATGGCGCGAGTTAACTGTGTGAATCATCGCTATCATCAGAATACTCGTAAAAGGGCAATTCGGTCTCCTAGACCACTTTTGAATCGTGTTTCGTCCTTGACGGTAGATTGGTGGAGTAAAAATCTGTTTTAAATTCACGGGCGCGAGGAAAATTATAAATAAAATTTTAAATTAACTCCATGCGTACGAAACGATAAAAGCGTTTTTTCTTGATTTGAAATAGTTTAATATTTTTGTGTCCACACACCTTAAATAGTTTAAATATTTAATAATTTTTCAAATTTTCAGAAAGTTAAGTTTTAGGTCATTCCGTTCAAATTTTACTGTTTAAATTTAAATGAAGAGATAAGGATTGGGGTGAAAAGTAGTCAAAAAACGACATACAATTTCAATTTGAATATCTCACGAAGGCCTTGTGCTGAAAATATGCATTATTTATTATTTAATTAATTAAATATACATTATATACTGTGTTAAAGCTTATTAGATTGCTTAAAATTACCATTATACAATATTTTATCAAAAAAGGAGATTTTCGGTGTACTAAAACACTGGAAAGGTGCAAAAATGGATCATCTTTTTTCTCATTCTATTGCGCTTAGAACCCGGAGTGTTTCAAGGCCTCACAAGTCAACGCAATTAGTCCCGAGATATTTAAGATTTAGTAACATTTGTTTTACTACTAGTGTTTTTTTTTATTTACTTGTAAAATTTGTTTTCCAAGTTGAACTATGTTCTGTAAGTCTGAAATATAAGCACAATTATACCATACCATTGCGCATTGAGGACATAGCTGTACATTTAAAAAAAATATATAATACCATAAACAAATCTTCAAATTAAATTTTATGGGTACATCATGCTACCTAACCAAATTGTATTTAATATGTTTGTTCAGCACAAACGGAAGATTGTAAATCTTTCTTTTTCATAGCGTTGCCTCTTCCTTTTCAAAAGTCGAGTGGAAGATATGCTATGTAACCTCCTCTCCGCTGTCTCATAGATACAGCTTAATCTCGAGATGACCACTCATTTTCCACACCTAAAACAAAATATTCTTTAATAAACATCTGAGTTATACAGTAACAAATAATCAAATTATCGAAAAATCGTTATTATAATAGGCATATAATTCTAAGTAACATCTGCTTAAGAAGAGAAGACAAATTTAAACTTCGGAAACAATAATAAAACGTTATTGTAGCGCAAAGTTCATCAATTTCCTCATCACGATTCGGCACCTTCATTAAGTACCTCCAATAATCATCTATCCACAGCATTGCCAGTACCATCTACAATACCGACAGCACCCAAATCCTATCCCTTGCTTCCAGTGAGCGCCAATCCACCTCCCTTTGATCCAGGTGAACTGAATCAAGACTTGGTTAACTCTCCACAAACTCTAATTTAATGTGGACAAATCCAAGACAATTATTATTGGCTCTAGTCAGGTCCTCTCTCAAAACTATAAACGACGTTTGTGTCTTTACAATCGGCACATTTTTAATTCGGCAAGTCCTACAAACTTTCTCACATCAGCCAAAAACCTCGATTTGGTCTTCCAATCCTCGAAAGACTACACATTCATAATCACCCACTGATCCACTTCCACCCTCAAACTACTCAACCGTTCACGTCATCTCTTTCCATGGCAAATGGACCTCCTGGAAGTCACCTTACTGTCTTCCACAATTTGACTGCGGTGGTTTGGCCTCTCTGAGGATCTCGAGGCTCAGTTGAAACGACTCATGAACTGTTTGCTAAGATTTATATATAAAATTCCTAGAGATAGTCGCATTCGGTGTAGTGCTGTGAACACCTCCTTTTTGAACATGTCCTGTGAACATTTCCTTGGATCCCTTCTCTACAGTACTAGGAAAATTAAAACAACCCTTATATTTACAACCTCTTCCAATTAAAATCGGCTAAGAAATCTGTTAGTAATGGATACTCCCGCCCATTTCCGGGTTGCCCGGATGAAGATCGAAGAGATTCCTAAAAAGGACGAGAGAAAAAAAAATTGTTTACAGACGCTGTAGAATATTCTTAACAATGCAAATTATATAGTTATCATAAAAATAGCGGCAAGGACTTTTTTTTCTAAAACATTTACATTATTTATTCCTGATTTATTTTCAAAACTGCCAATCAATACTTTGTATTGATACAAATTAAGCCATAGATGGAATACACTTAAGCGCTGCGACCAAGTCACTTGAGCAGGTCTATCAACATTGACGTAAGCATGGCTATTTGTGGGGGGGGGTCTGATTTTCGTTCGTTCGGGTTACAATGGACAGGGTGTAAAAGAAATTCTCACGTAAGAATTTTGAAACATCTAGAGAAAGGTTTACGAAACTAAATATTTCTACAAATCTTTTTTATTATTAAGGATTGTAATGTTTTATTTCCGAGCATGTGATTATTGGGGATATAGTAGTCCAAAAAACTTATTATTAATTAATATTACTATGCTGAAGTAATACTTGTCACAGACTGTTTTCCTCACTATCATTATCCTAAAGACCTCGTTCAAAACAATAAATAAAAATAAATAAACCATAGTCATGATTGGTAATTTTACATTTTTTTTTATGATCGCGATGGAAATATGCATAGCGATGCTGATATGATAAAAACGAAAAAAAATTTAAAGTGATTCATAAGGATTTATTTTTAAAATGTTATATTATTAATTTCATAAATAAAAGTTAGAAAACTGGGTGTTATTTCCTAGAATTACCCTTTGAAAAAAATATATGCAGACAATAAATGCCATGTAAAAGTGTTATCAAAGAATCCTGAAGAATTGTACTTCTTAGGGTATGCTACAGGGACACACCATCCCCAGGAATACTGCAGGTGGAAAAGTAACCTTATTTTTGAAAATGATCAAGCAATTTTTGTGCAAATTAGAGAATATTACTTATATACAGATAATTTAGAATATAAAAAGTATTCGCAACGGGGTCTGGAAATCAACTTTATGAAAACAGAACACCTGACAGTAGTCTTCTTATAGGAAATCACAAAGTAATTGAAGAAAGTGAAACATCCAAATATATTCGATGTTTCAATATGATCATCTGAAATAAAACAGAACGACCTTTCTTCATTGAGCCAAACATATATAATATAAATAATATATAATATTATGAATAGTAGTGCATGGATAGTAAGGAAAAGAAACTAAAGAAATGGATTTCTGGAGGAGCAGGACATTCCGACAGATAAATAATAAAATATTTCTTAACAAAGTTGGAAGGTGAAAAGTCTGTACTCTAAAATACAATCAGAAAGAAATTGGAGTGGTTTAAGCATGTGTTGTGAATGTCAAAACAAGGAGTCCCAAAATTATTTTGGACTGGGTGCTTACTGAGAGGGGGAAAGGTAAATAGACAAAAGCTATCATGGCAGGACAGAGGGGAGCAACAAACAAGTGAGAAGGGAATAGGAGAAGAAGGTGGAGTCAAGAGAAACTAGCGTGGAGGGGCTATATTAGGGAGTATATTTAATAATCAGTAGATCCAAGGATCAGCGGCATCTCAAAGGAAATAAATGCTGTTAAAATCGGCTCATCTATGTGAACAGAAAGATGTAAAGTATATTGTTGGCTCCCAAAACGTTATTTTTTACTTTGGAGGGAAATACACACTGAAGACTCAAAAGAAACCCCAGTATTGAATAAACCAAATGATAACAAGTAAATAATCTGCAGTGGTGCAAAACATTCCCTAGTCAGGGCCTCCTTAATCAACTTCCGCTAGTTGCTCCTGTTTTGTGCAGCTGATGTCCAGTTCCGTGTTGTGCTAGTGTTGCTTATATTTGGGCACACCATGTTACCAGAGCTACTTCAATCTTCCAGCTCTCCTTTTGGCATGGAGTTGCTTTGCCACTGCCTTCCTTGTGGTCTCCCATTCACCGAGCTTGGCCCACCTGGACCTTCTCAATCTGACGACTCTAACCAAATCTGAACCCTGCATAAGATCATAGAGCTCTCTATTGGTCCTTCGCATCGATTCCCTCTGCACGTACATTGGTTTTGTGATGTATCATGGCTCAGCACGTATTCCAGCTATTTGCTAGGAATCAATAGGTTTGTCATATATTTTTTAAAAAAATAGTGGAATTGGTTGGAAAAATAAATTCAATATTGGTAGGGCTCGTGTTCGATTAGGAAGGATTAGCTCTGTTGTAACTGAACGGGAATCGGGAGGTCCCGTTATAATAGTTTTTATTTGGGTGATAATTATTAAGCCAGTGGGATTACATATCATTATAGGCAATTATTGGCAATAACTAGATCTAATTAATTAATGACCCTTCATTATTTTGCATGGAGTTATCATTGCAGGGTCTTTGGGGCATCAAATATATCATGTAAAATATATCACCGCTTTATATGGAACTTGGGTTTCGAAAAAGTTACAGACAAGATTTTGATGGCGGTTTTAAAACTGTTTGGTAATTATTGTCCATTACATGACCAACAAATTCAAAACATTACTAATAACAATGTTTAAATCTTTAATTTGATACCTTACTTATGAATGGTAAATATTATATTATTAATATTTTTTCAGGCCTAATTCCATTACTTATTCTATTATACAAGGGAGAAATCATCTCGAGCTGCAAACAAAGAGCTGGTAAGACTCACCTTGGACAAGGGAATTTACGTCCACTCGTCCTCTCGTACAGTTGAGATGGTTCTCACTTGGGAGTTTCAGGAAAAAGTTGCAACAAGCAATTACAGACAGGATGACATGAGGAACTGAGAAAGGGGATGGAAATAAATAGAAATAAATGTAGCACAAAGTCCTATTACTCTGGGCCCATAATATACGCGGTGGAGAACCATCTCACCAGACTAACTACACCTATCATGCCACTGTCATTCATAGGACTCTAAAATTTCAAACAGATTGCAAAAGTAAATCCTGTTTATGAACAATTTGTCACAGGGTAAAGGGAAGTTGGACAAGAGGTCAAAATGTTTATCTTTATCACGCCTGTCTACATAGCTACAGTGTTATACGCAGCAGAACGCTGAGCGTAGACTGTTAGGCAATGGTGATGAAATTCCTCCAGAGAATGGCACAGAAAACGACCGAGTAGCTTCTGTTATTTTCAGCATAACCAGGTAACGATGCCAAATATCATACTTCTAAGTACAATTACTTTTTTATGACAGTTATAATTACCTTTTGCAATTATGTTTTATACAAATTTTATTAATTTAATGCCCTAATCGATGTTTTTGAAAAATATATATACACCAACACTCATACAAAATCTGCCCTGTACCCCCCATGCCCCTGTAGATTCCCCAAGTGAAGCTGGCGGAAAAAAAAACAGGGGCAACGAACGTTTCACCCTCCTCATTCTCCGACCGCTTCGCTACTAAGTAATTGATTACGCAATCGTTTTATCTTTAATGTTTTAACAGACACATAGGTGAAAACAAATGGTTTCTGGTCTTGAAAAAAAAATAAAAACGAAACCCTGAATAACACCACTACTATTAGAGTTGGATCTCTAAATTGATCTAAGTACACCTGCTTTATGAGTGGACCGTTGAATGAAAGGTCGGCTGACAGACGCAAGTTTAAGGCACGTGCCTGCATTGTCACCTGTGAGGAGGAATTTCCGACGACTAGGGGATCTAGTGAAGCTTTCACAGAGTGATTAGTGATGATGGAGCGACAAAGGAGCATTGTTGGTGCCACAGGAGCGGAGAACAATGTACTGGTCTGCAGCCATTGTTGATCCCCATTCGATACACTCCCCGGTACCCGGCCGGCCTGCTTCTTATACCTCTAGCACTACAACTTCTTAAAAGTCATCTCTCTCCACTGCCAGCTCGTACATCCAGTCTGTCAGCAGCCACTTAAAAAATGCAGAAACGTGTAAAGGGCGTAGTACTTGTAGAAAAGCATATCTGGGAGTATTCTAGGAGCACCCTGGGCAACAAAGGAACTTGTTGGTACCGTTCTTCTTTTATCTACAATTTTTGTTTTGAGCGTTAAATATGTTTTATGGGGGGGGGGGAAGAAAAGAAAAGAAAAGACCGTGACACGGGCACAAAGACACGAAACCTCACATCGGTTAGTTAGTTTGTGCAAGGGGGGGGGAGTTCTATGAACCACACCCTGACCATTTGACGGATCGTAACCGAATTTGGCAGGGTGGCTGTATTAACAAATATAATATAATAATGTAAATTATTTTAAAATTAAAATTGTTTAAGGTCAGAAAATAAGACGAACTACCGCGATTTACCTATTTGTCTTTCGAAAGGGCTACATTTTTTATTAGCACAACATTTGAAAGTGGATGAAGTCTCTGATATTTCTTCCCCTTCCACTATCATACAAATGCTTATACTGTTTACGAGATATTTTCATTTGAAGTCGGATGTTTGGGCTTGAAATATCAGAAATACTTCGAATTCTACTATATTTAAAATGATATACATACATATTACGTATAAACGTACATAATAAAGATAACGTATTATCTTTACACGCTGATCATTCACAATGAAAAATTTTTATTTTTTAATTCTATATTGTGCTAAAATTACAATCTGCCTTATTAGGCAATAAGTAATTGAGATAAATGCACTCATTCATACCATATTTACAATTCATCATTCACTCGTTCATTCATACAACATTTACAGACAGCCCGGAGGCCTCCCAAGTCCACATGTTTGTCAAATGAAACAAATAGGAAGAAAACAGGAATAATCGAATAACCATTCCTGGGTAACGCTGGGTAATTCAGCTAGTTAAATTTAAGTGTATACAAAATATTAATAGGTTATCTATAATGAATAATAATGCATAAATAATTTACTAGTTTTTAGGGAGAGTTGTTCTTATTAATTATTCTACGCATTATGTTTCAAGAAAACTACCACATTTTGTAAAACATTTTACTCACTAAAATTTAGTTACATCAATTATTGTTTAAATATATATATATATAAATCAAATAAAGGATTCAAAAGGAACAATAACGTTAAGGACCAGGTGGCCAAGTTTCTTATATATTGACTAAGTGATCGTAAAAAAACTCAAATAAAAAATAATTCATTTTTCGTATTTAAAAAAATAATATAAATAGCTAAAATATTGACCAAAACCATTTTCTAAGAAGGTATTAAATGCTCGGTTTCTATAGTATGCTCTCAAAACATTATTGTTCGAAATATCTCTTTTGTGTTCGAAATGATTCTTAGTGTTCTTATTTATGAAGGATTTATAGGACGTTCAATAGGGCCTCGGGCTTGGCAATAATAGCCAATTCATTAATTATTAATTAAATGATTTCGAATGAGCTAGACAAAATATTTGACAGTTTTATTTCACTTATAATAGAATATTGCATATTGTATATTATTAATTTATTTCACAGAGTGTATTATTTTTTTATATACTCACATCTTAGAATCCTTTACCACTAATTCTACTATTATAGGAGACATGTGCCTTCGACAAAGAGGAAAAATCAGAAAACGGGCTGGAGTGAATGAAACTAAGGAAAGCCTTTTCATTGTACGTTCTTAATTGAATCCTTATTTTCTAGTGAGTAGTATTCGAGCGATTCCTTCACAACAAAAAAATTCTAATTTCTTCCTGCGATTCCTAAAAGTTATATTTTAATGTGGATTTCCTGACACATTACTAGTACAATTGCAGTAGTAGTAATGAAAAACGGAAAGGGATTCTGAAAAACGGGTTGATAAAAGTGATACTTGGCTGGTTAAATTTTGGAAAATCTAACCAATTCTCAAGGTAGGAATAAGGTTGACTTACGTTTCTGTTTATTAAAAAATAAGGTTACAGGCAAAGAGCTATTGACGATATCGCATTCAGTCATTTCGAGTTATTTTATTTCATCATAATGGTATGAATAAGAACATTTATCTTAATTACTTATTGCCTAATAAGGCAGATTGTAATTTTAGTACAATAAAGAAGTTATATATATATATAAACAAATTTATTTCATCGTTTCAGTTAGTTATTTAAATTTTTTGTAACTCTCTATTTCGGAAAGGATTAGGAAAAACAGAATATTTTATTTTATTAAAAAAAACATATATTTTAGTCGATGTTACTAAATTCCAGGATATTTTTCAGGCCAGCCATTGTCGCCTTAATAAATACTATTATTTATTTCTGTGAGTATTTGCCCCTTTTGTAGTGGTCGTTTTCTATTTTTAGATATTTATTACTTATTAATTATTATTATTAATTAATTTTAATAATCATCGATCAGAGGTAATTTCTTACGATGCAAACTTGGTGTTGATTTTTTGATCTATTAAACTTCAATTTCTGATGCTTTGTTCAATGCATCAACAGGTCCATGTTCAACAGGTAGTATATTTTTCGATGTTCTGACTTTTACCCTACTTTTTAGAATTTAAATATTCTATTTCGCACTCAATCAATTTTATTTTACTATTTCCTGAGGTATTTTTGGAATTTTAATTAATCTCTCTCTCTCTCTCTCTCTCTCTCTCCCTCCCTCCATTGTTGTTAGTTTTCGGGGGTTTCTCGCTTTTGTTTATTGTAGGCCTCTTCCTCAGCTGTGGTCATGTTTGATAACTGAGATCTATTTAAAACAATCTATTTGAGTTTAAATATTTCAGAAATTTAATTCTATGAATTCCAGATTAGACAACACTCTATTAAATGATACACGTATACTGGCAGAATGATACAGTTCAAAGATGTTTGTAAGTGGTAACTCATTCTTCTCAAGACGACAAGGAAATCCTTTCAACATTTTCTGATGTTGAGCAAGACAACACTTAAAATACATTCGTAACGGAATGCTTCCAAGAATTAGCAAAAACTAAAGTAACTCAAAAATAAGTAAAGTTTTTATTAAATGAGAATGTCTAATATTATTACAAAGTAATAAGAAATTTCTTTATTTTTATTAATTCCTGCCAAGAAATGTTGAATAGCTTCTGAGATTCGGGTTGAGAAATCTTAACCCTGTTAGTTAATTTCCTTAGACTTTTTTTCGCATACTTCCTGTTGTTATGCATTCGCCGAAAGAAATGCATCGTGACCAGGAGTGTTACATATCGATATCACAACAACCGTGAAAAATCATCTCATGTCTTTCTTTTCCTCTGATAGAAAGTTTATCTCAAAGCTTCTTTGTGCACGAGGGTCCATTCCATGAAAAATAGAGTACTTTCTAAAAATATACTTTCTACATTATAATCGTCCAATTCATTTTGTCTGCTACTTTCACGTTTCTTCTTTTTCATTTTTCATGAAACCTTTACACACGTTTTATCTAAAACTCTGTAATTGCCAAACCCGAAGTGGTAGGCACTACATTCAAGCACATACTGAGCAATCGTTGATTTCTAAAGCTTTTATTTTACCAATACTTTTTAAAGGCAAGTAAGTCTCAGTGGCCGAGATGATTTAACAAACGAAATGAAGTATTTCTGAGCAAATATAATAAATTTTTCACAATCGTAGTATAACAATAGTTTTTTCTAGGAAAATTATAATCTCCCTTAATCGGGGTTGTGTAATCATTAGTAATTAAGTTTTAAATATTTAAGAACGAAGTCTCTTAAAACCATTTCTGTAATTTCTACGTCTTTCAGATATGATTGATTAAAAAAATCTTGTCTGCCCACAGTTTTTTATTATATTTATAATACTTCAAAGGGTTTCGATGGCTGACCCCCCCCCCTGCGGCTAACCTAGGGAAACATTTCTTTTATATTTACATTTGATTCAACATATACAAATGACTTCGTTATTGGTGTAACGATATGTGACATAATAATAAAAATAAATTCTTGGATCAATGAAAAGCTTCAAATACAGAGAAGCATTCATAGTGGAATATATGAGTAGCAAGGATCCAACATTGCCACAGAACGGTGGTTTTCTATTTGCCAATAGGTTAAACCGACATTGCAGCACGGTGCACGGTGCACGGTGCACTGTGGGGGAAGAGATTAATGGCTGAAAAACAGCTTAGGGATCCTAGTGGGACAATTATGACCAATGTGTCTGCACACTGCATCCAGCATGGTGACTGAAGAGATTAGATGCTGAAAAATGCCGCAGGGGCTACTGTAAGATCAGAAACGGCCATTTCTAGTCGAGTTTGGTGCACGGTGATGGAAAAGATTGGGTGCTGCAACATGACCAAGGACTCTGTAAGAGCAGGAACAGCTACTCTTGCTCGACTATAGCATTTTACCCGCTTCTATTCACATCTCATTTAACCGGAACAGGCCACGCTCTCTTCCATTATCACCGGAACGAACCATCCTCTCCAGCATTTTCAGTTTTTCTTTTATTTTCCTTCATACCCTTCTTCATCGCCTCCGTCTTATTTTTTTTTCTTTTATTTTATAATGCCATCCAGCTTTTCAATGGTGGGTTAACAAGTTTTTTTTTTTGTAATACCTTATGCTCTAGACGTTCTAATGTTACCGTTGCCAATTGAATATTTCCTTCTAGTACTGGTTAAGAAATTAAGAGTGTTACTAGTTGATCCGAGGAACAGATCTCCAATTTCCCATTATTAAAAAAAAAAATACTGATTAAAATTTTCTTACATTATGAACTAATTGTAATTTTCGAAACACATTGGTGCATTTAAAACTGTGTGCGTATATTTCTGCAAATTAAGAGTGATACGCCCAACAAGTATGTCTCAATTTTCAAGGACCACTCCCTTCCTTTAAAATGTCATCGTATGTTAGAATCGTCAAGAATCTGTAGTTCTCCGTATAAGAAAGAGTATGTTGTATAAGCTGAATATGTTGTAGCTTTGAGTGTGCCGTCGAAGATATCCACCCCACACCAATCTCTCCAAGGTACATTAGCGTAGCGCTCACCAGGCCTTCGGTGAACTCTCATCCGTTCATGTGGTCTATAAAGAGAGAAGCGTGACTCATCTGAAAACAGCACGTTGCTCAGTCCACATAGCATAAGGCGTTTAAAATGATCCTGACGCTGGTCTCTTAGGGTTTAAATTCACTACAGCAAGTCTTCTTCTAACAGTTTCTGCACATATTCCTACTCCCCGAGCTGTACGAAGAAGTTGAGCAGTACCAGTAGCAGTTGATAACCGATTCCAAAGAGTGTGTAGTACAATAATCCGGTCATCTCTTGGCTCTGCCACTCGCGACCGACCTGATCCGGGTATGCGATTGCACAAACCTGTCTTACGATAACGTGTACACTTGCTCTCCGAACATTAGTTTTAGGTAAACCCAATATACACGGGCTGCATATCTTTGGCTTCGACCGTCATGCAATAAAGCAACAACACGGGTTACTTGCTCGACCGTCAAAACCATTTTTTAAACTAAAATAAAAAAAAAACTTAAAAAACCTTTTGCTAATTTTTTATAGATCAGTTACACAATAAATTAAAATAGAAATTTATATATAAAAATAAATTTTTTGAATATTTATTGGTTTTTTCCTTCATATTTAATGCCCCTTATCACTGACAACGTAATATTAATTAAAAAGTGAAAATAATTCTGAAAGCGAAAATAATTCTATTAGGAAGCCAATATTTGAGTTTTTCTAAGCAAGTCACTTTTTTTGTGGGGCAGTGTAGTTCCAGTCACTTTAAAGTAGGTTTGTATTGGGCTAAATTTTAGTTATTATTTTTTTTTTAACAAATATCAGATGCTTAAGGTAAAGATAATGTTTTAAATAATGAAAATGAAACGGGCTGGCTACTTACTGATCATTGGGTCAATTCGTAAATACAATTGATCCAAAGAAATTCTTATAAAAATCTTTTAAATATTGAAAAAAAATTAGAAAAAGGGCAACTGATACTTAGATCAATTAGTATAAATTCAGAGCCTGAAGCAAGAGGCTCTACTTTCTAACGTGGAATAGGAGATCGTCTTTCGTCTGTCTGTCTGTCTCTATTGTTATATATGTCTGTCTGTATCTTCAGCGATCAGTAAAACTGATTCAATCTACTTGAAATTTAAAATGTATTCTACAATACCTCTAAATATGCATATTTTGTGTTATATATTGGCTAAAATACAATAACAATGTACAAATGTCATACCCACTTCGGTAATTTTGTTAACTTTCTCAATACGCAGACTTTCTCTATCTTGGATTTTTTCCATGAATATGAAATCGTGAACTTATATACCGAGTAGCCTTTTTACATCATTTAATAACTGTTCGCATTCAGACATTTGACCTCCTTTATTTCGTCAATAAATACTATTTCAAATAATACAATTTAGTTGGTAATACTTATGAAAAGTTAAATATAGAAGCGAGGCTTTTGATCCATTGAGCAGCTAATTATTTTCTTGCTGACAGCAATTTTTTTTATATAAACTATTATTAAAATTGGAGGTGTGTACATATTTATAGGTAAGTATATAAGCAAATTAGAATTCAACGTCATTGGAATACAATTTATAAAGTTATACCTACATATCTGCTAAGCTAAATATATTACTAAAGTACATGGTGTTCTTGAAGACAAATGCTTTGTTTGATTTGTCAACTACACCGGTCACTTAAGATCACTTTTATAACAATGGAACAAAATGCGGAAATGTTGTTTAAAAAAGACTATTGAAATTAGCTCTTAGAAGTTAATATTAATATCATTGAATTTATTTGTTTGCTTAAACATATTTAATTTCTCCTTAGCCATGGAGAAAAATGGGGACTTTTAATTTTAAATGCGTTTCTTCTTGATTCCCATTATTTCATATTGACCGTCCAACATACAGCGTGATCCGGAACCATGTTGAACATAATTTAAATTTCAGATTTTTGAGATCATTTCCACGTTCTAAATACGGACAGACAATGACACTCTATTGTCAACACGATTGTTTCTCAACTAGGAATATCAACTATGATTTTTCTGTAATTTTGATGTATCAGAATCGTAGTAAATGTGACTTTATAGTCCAGAAGAGTTGGTAAGCAGCTTATTTTTACAAAGGACTACATCTATATATTCTATTAAAGAATAATGACATTGTCAGCGATCATTGTTGTTCACTTATGAAAAATTATGCAGCCAATCGATAGATAGCCTGCTAAAGGACAATGAGACAGAAGAAGTACAATACATCACATACGGTAGCGTAAAAATAAATTATGAGATAATGCAAAAACTGAAGTCCTGTAAGCCAAATATAAATGTTTCATGGGCTCACCAAACCGGTATTAACAAACATGTTTTTCTATAAAAGTGATTTTACTGTGATCAAGGCGTTGTAACAAATAAAAATAAATAATTTTGATTGACAATACATCATTTTTTTAGAAATAGTTCAATTAATATAGAAAAAAAATTAGGGACCCTCGGTCGGCCTAGCACTTACGTAACACTAAGGGGTTATAAATTGTACAAATGTCTTTTAATTCGCTGACATGTTTGTGCCCATCTATGTATAAATATGTAAACACATATAATTTAGATAGTAATAACAAAATGTCTGTAAAAGATAAGAAAATATGTCTATGAACTATTTTTTTAAAAATGGTGAGGCCTCTGCTCGTTAAATCTAATTTTTTTATTGAACACAACTATGTTTTTAATATTCATCAATAAACAAAAAAATTTATACATTTGTGTTTCATATTTTCAATACCTATTGTTCTACATAGCCTAAGGCTTATTTCCAAACATACACGGCCAATCATCTCCTTCTTGTCTGTCTGTCTGTCTGCGATAGCGATCGTAATAATGATTCAACCGTCCAAAAATTTTAATGGTATATTCCCCAACTCCTCGAAAGATTTTGATTAGATTTTATTTAAAATGAAATAACATGAATTTTATCGTGGACAACAACTCAAAAAGAATTTCCGAGATATTAAGAAAATATATATTCGATAGCCAAAAATAGAAATCACTAATTTAAGTACGGTTTAGGGTCAATTTTAAAAAGTTTTATATATTAGTGTTTTAGTTATTTACTATGGATTAGTTTGTTTAAAATATATTTTGTTCAAGTAATTATAAAATATATAATTCAGTTCATAGACGATGTAATAATTTTACTCAATCAGTAAAAATTAAAAACAAATATTCTAATTATTAAAAATAAAATGTGGGGCTACTGCTCTGCAGATCAACTAGTATAATTAGGTATTTAGCGATGTAATAACAAACTAAATCCATTTTAATATTAAAATTCGAAAAACAGCATATAAATCTGGTGCGGACATGAAGCTTTTTTTGCTTGATAAAATAATCAGAAAGAAAAGTTCTTGAATCCTGTGTGCCAAAACTGGGCAGAAGGAAGAACAAAAAGATAAAGACGGAAACTGTAAGAGAAATCCAGATTTGGAAGTAAATGGCAAATGCTAAAATCCAACACCGAATATAATATTTACTTCAGGACCGAATTGAAAATGTAATGGAATGAATCATCATGATTCACCGAGAAATAACTTGTTTTCGGCATATATTAATAAATATATATATATATATATATTAATAAATTAAAAACAAATAAAAATCGGTATTCTTTTCTTAAAAATACGCAGTTAACAATGCTATAAGTAATATAAGTAAGTAGCTTGCACTCTGCGCCAACCGGTTGTTTATAAAAAAAGATCAAATAAATAAATCTCCATCAAAACAATTTAAAAAAAAAATTGAATGAAGTGAAAATTTTCTGTTAAAATCCAAAAGGAAAATCGTCCAAAATTCAAGTTAATTACCCCCTCAGATTTTTTACAGTTTCACAACCAAGCCCGAAGGGAGAGGCTCTATTTCGAACAAATATGGAAGAATATATTTTCGCCTGTCTGTCTGTTAGATGTTTTTGTTGTAATCCGTACTACACTGGCTTTGGTTAAGGTAAAAAAATAGAACAGAAAACAAAGTCAACTTGAATAATGCCGGGTTCGTGTCTATTAACTGACCAATTTCTCTCTGAGTTTTAAGCTTTTTCCAGTCACTGCTCAAAAGCTATTTAACATATAAAGCTCTGATTTTTTTTACCAAATCGTTGTGGAAACATTATTGATGGAAACTCGAACAGAATACCAAAAAATAATTTTTTGACAGCCAACAATGGAAATCGCTTGTTTTTAATACCGTTCAAACCGTTTTTAATAGGTTTTATAAATTAATATTTTAGCTACGTTTTTCCATGCTACTACTTCCAGTGACAAAGGATTATCAAATAATATGAAATGATCATTTAATAATTAAGAAACTACCGCCGTGTCCATTAAGAATTTCTTGATGTAATTTCTTCTCACTGTCACGTTCTTTATTTAGTGTATATATATTTGAAAAGTTACAATTTAGCTAATAATTAATGCCATACAATTTTAGACAGCAGAAATAAAATCATTTAAAAAATAGCTAGGATACTACTCGTTAAAAATGAAGGGTTTTCTATTGAAGATATCACTATCAAAATATCATACGAATATCAACATTGGAAATAATTGAAATTTTTCAAAAAGATTATGATAGGAAAGAAAGGCAGCAAATATCCTTTTCTTAGCCAGGACGGTATAAACCTGACGAAAACGACGTGCGATACTTCAATGGACTTAGTACTACCGGACAAAACAAAAAAACACATTTCTAGCATCATCGTCTGATTCGTCAATTTCCATTGAGGCATATGATTGGGAAATACACTGTTCAGACTTCAACGGCCTAGCTTAAACAGGAGTTAAAGTCTCTGGGACTCGCTTCTCTACTATGTTAGACAAACATATTATACATAACTGGTTAATTTATTATTTATGTTTCCAATTTATTGAGTTTGTGTGTTAGTCACTGTAAGGTATCTAACATCTGCATCTTTAATTTATTTACAAGCAAAAACAAGATTAAACTTAGTGGCATTTCAATATCAATAAAATTACATCATTTATCATTACAACGGTTCACAGAAAAGTATGCCTAGAGTTTGGTAAGCATAAAACAACTAATGTCGATTCTGCAAATCGCGTTTGCTCTGCGAAGTATTTTTTAATATATGATGGATAATTCATCTAAAATTATATGGATACATCATTTGGTGTTGGCCTATCGTGTACCAAGTGGTTTGTTTACACAAAAATAGGACACCAGGAGCAAAAAAGCAATATCTACAATGAGTGCATTCAAAATATAACCCATGCCTCTAACTGGGATGATTGTGGCGATAAAAATAAACGTATGCAGCTTCTTGTTGATTTCAGTCAAATCAATATTGCTGTACATTTAATAATATTCTAACAAGATTTATCTGTACATAAGAAATATGTGCATAATTCTGGCAGGATCAGTTTTTTTTTTAATTTATCCGAAAGAGCTGATATGGACTAATTTAAACTGAAATCATACATGAATGAGATATTTGTGAAGACTAAGTGGGCGATTGTTAGTGAAGAAGTATTTAACTGTTGGTTACCCTGAAGGTGCAGAAGAGCTTTGGAGGTCTGGAGGTCCGGAGGCCGAGGCTCTACTGACGACTCTGGTCTTGTCCAGTGGCGGCCTCTCCTGCCATCCCCCACCACAGACGCCTCCCCTCCCCTCCAATCACTCCACCCTCCCCTTCCCTCAGGATTTTAATCTATACTTATAAGTTCTCCAAATGACATCTCATACAAATTTTAAAGTGATTGCAATTTTGCCAACGTGTTAAAAGCTTTTCCAAACCTTATGAAATAAAGTTAATTCTAAAAATGTTTCAAAGATGTTTTGGCAATCAATTATTTTTTCTTGTAAGACGGTCGGTTATGTGAGAGGTCTGGGAAGCGGATTGGATGAGTTTCATAACCAAGATGTAAAAGCTCATTCTAAGATGGATGGACAGTTGTTTTCACGTTTATTGATCTTTTCCCCATTATTGTACCTTGTGTTATCATACTATAACTTAAGAAATCCAATCCGAGATCTCAGCTTGATTGAATCGTACTCACAACTGCTGCCGTGTTTAGCTCACGCATTTGAAAAGGGGCCAATACGCATGCCTTAATTTTCAAAGACCACTCCCTGCTCCATCATTTCCCCAGGAAGTGGAGCAGGCCAGTAAAACAGACAGAAGCGATTGCCCTTACCAGTCTCAAAATAAAACCTATTATTTCGGATACGGCAACTATTTATTTGGATCATATACAATATACTCCCCTAGGTAGTATAGGTTTCATCAGATGTACTAAAGTACCAAACTGATCCAATGATCCATATTACTGAAGTTGCAAGGATAAGTAGTAGTGTAACAAGGGCGGGACTACTTCATGTTCAGTGTTGGATTTACTAAATGATGGAATAGAAACAATCGAAGTTTTGCAATTAAAATATAAAAGAGTAGATATGCAAGGTGTAAGTTTTTAGTGTTTTAATATGAGGATTGTTCCTTTAATAACGAAAGGTTGGAAAAGGTTTTAGGGTTCTGAAAAGTTGGGGCAGTGGACAGACAAATTCATCAGATCTCTGACCAATGCGCCCCAAGGATTAGCATCACAGTGGAGAGGATCATCTGTTATGATTTTTTTTGGTGGCAGTCCAAAGAGAAGTATCATTGATGAACAGGGATGATAAGATTATGATCTAAGTGATTCCAATTGCTACTTAACCAGCTTGAATTGGTTGTTATACGGTGAACATCTTGGTGTGTTTTTTTTAGATAGATGTTTGGATTGGATGAGATCTAGGCTATGCATGGCAAGTACAACTGTAGTATGGTTAGTAAACGGGTATTGAGGTTTTGGTTGCAGGCATGCTAAGCACTTAATCAAAGTAGGAAGAAGGAAAAACAACAACAGAATTTAGCAGCTAGCACGGTATTTCGAGGGATACTATGACTATGAGGCCAGTGGAATCAGATAGGAACACAACGGTGACACTTTTAGAAAAATAGAGGGCGAAGGTAGCGTACTGTGATAAATGTGAGTGCGTGCAACTTAATCGGCAGTTGATGAAGACTAATGAGAGAATCAGGAACTATTGTATTATTTTCTGTTGGTGTGGACACTCACATATGTAAAAACTGAGGAGATGGCAAGTTTGTTGTGTATACACGCTGCAGAGACTACGCTACTGAAACTTGTATTCTGAGTGCGATGTACTCATGGGAAATACGGTAAGGTTATTAGGTGTTTCGTCTAGATCTTTTGTAGCTCTGTTTTGTACACTACTGGAAATTTGGATTCTTTGAGACAGTTGTAATATGTCTTTCTGAAATGTCTATACCGGTTAATACTGCATTTGTGGGTTTGGAGGTACAATTTTGAGTCCAATAATAGCTGCTGACATACATTAGGCAAGTGACTCCAACAGATTTTCTTTTACCTCAGGAGTAGGCTCTAAATCATGAGTAGCCAACCCGCGACGCCTTTTCGGGGGGGGGGGGGGTCGTGGGCAGCTCACCAACGTTTTTTTAATTTCATCTAATCAACACATAACAGGGCCACGTTTGATTCCCTAAATAAATGAGTATCAACGAAGAGATTTTTTTCTCTCTAAAACATGTTTTGACATTTATTAGCACTTGATAATGATGCACAGTCAAAAATGATTAATCTTCTTTATCTCCTGGTAGATATGATCCAAGAAGGAAAAGATAAAGGAGGCATATCCTCCTATGTTTTTTGAAAATCAACAGGCACCTGTATTCACCACTTTTCACCTAGAATTCCAGCTTCGCCAACTCTCCTTTTTCGATCAATTAAGAAATTGACAGTTTTCTCAGTTCATATCTCCTCCGTCCTTTTATTTATTTGTTACAGTAAGTATCTTTGCACGAGTAAAATAGTTTTTAAGTATAATTATAGTGCCTAATAAGAGTAGAATTTTAGTGCTACGTAGCGTGAAAGTGATTCCTTTAAGATATCTTCACTCTGTTTGTTGCCTTTTTACTGGTGAAATAAGGGTGCAGAAATACGAAAAAGACATTAAAGCAACACTGTTCAACAGCGATTGGGAAGATCGGTTTCTGTTAACGGATGCAAATG
Source organism: Acanthosoma haemorrhoidale (assembly GCA_930367205.1). NCBI lineage: Eukaryota > Metazoa > Arthropoda > Insecta > Hemiptera > Acanthosomatidae > Acanthosoma > Acanthosoma haemorrhoidale. The sequence continues at coordinate 41,586,245 of OV884009.1, forward strand.
CATTAAAACCCTATGTGTTAGCTATATCTATGTTGGAATTGTTTTAAATACATTTTGGAGAGGCACTTCACGAAAAATAATTCAAATTTCGATTCCAAATATCCGGTTGGTTCAGTCTTGAGATAGGAATTCTTTGAAAAAAAGAAACAATTGTTGTGCGGGAAGCAATTAATATCAGAAAAACAACGTAAAGTGCTTTCTTTAATGAAGACAGCTTCCGATGACGTATCTTTGCATCTGCCACAATTTCGGCAATGGAAGATATGCAGAGGAACCGCATTGTGTGGGGAAAATTGATTCAATTGAAATAAATTAATGCCAATCGTTTTAAAAAAAAAATCCAGCACGTGTTTTGGTTGCATTAAAGATGGGTATCTGCACTCAAAACTATATTCAACTAATTTTATTGGAATTTTGAAACGTGCGAATTATTTTATACATTCTTTAAACATATTTTCCGTTTATTCGCCTTGTAAAATATATTTATAACTACTACAAATGGCAAGTATATTTAGTAAATTTTTCCTTAAAATAAGTATTTTTAAGAGATGTCTGTTTGTTTTACAAAAAAAGAAAACATCTTCGTCGGGAAAAAGGGAGTTCCCCCACCTCGGGATGTTCCGCCATTGAAAGCCGACTGACCTTTCAAAATGGCATCTCCTGTTTCCTTACAGATCGCTTCACAATCTACATCTTATCCGTGCTCCACTCATTTATTTATTAGAATGTTAAATATTATTAAACAAACGATTGGCATCTATATATCCAAATAACGCATTCCTAAAACAATCAGAATCAAACAGTCGAATCCTTTAGTCATTGTTTTTTGTAAAGGATGAATTAAAATGAAAGTATGTTCCAATGATGGATTAGTCATGTATTTTGTAGTAAATGAGCAATAATATAGGCACATCAACTATAAAATAGACAAAATGTTTTAAAACTTTAATACGAACGAAATATGTAACCACTTCTTCTAAAAACTTTAATAACTGAGCCCAAAGCCACTTTCAAACATGTACGTGGGAATTATCCATGGTTTGTTTGTGGCTTTTTCTGTCTGTCAGTGTATTACATCATATTTTCTAAAATCTAAAATTTTAAAGTTATATTTAAAAACACCCTGATGTACACTATATATTTTTGAATTTCTTAACTAAAAAATATACTGTGTACAGCCTAGATAGAGGAGCCAGGAAAAAATTTGATCTTCACTCCAACTTTTAATTAAACCTTTTCAACTTCATTCATACTTTCTTTGCTGGAGTGAATAAAAAGTTGAGAAGATGTTTCATATTAAAAGTTGTTTTCCTACGGTTTAGTACATGTTAAAAATGGTAACATAGGAAGACCATTGTAAGAGAAAATAAATAAAAAAACTTTATTGACGTTTTAATTTACAATTCATATTGAATCTCATCTTGTACTTACATGATACGGCAATCCCGTCATTGTCTATAGCTATAACATAATTATGTATTTACAAAATTTTCATATAGTTGGAAAAATAAATAAAAACTTACTCAATACAATAACACAACAAAAAGAGAAACAAATACGTTAATATGAAAAACAGGTGACAATACTAAAAGTTGCGGCAGAAGGCATTTACGCACAATGACGCACCAAACCGATCCTTCTGTAATATATGTGTAGCGACCACTAACTACATAAGTTAAATCACCCTATACTCTGGTGCATATATAGTGTATTGCAATTAAATGTAAATCATGGTAAAAGTTTGTAGCAATAAAGGCGGGACTGGCAGTCATAAACAAGTCACAAATGTAAGAGGGTCGAAGGCCGTCAGCAATAAACCTGAGAGGGTGAGCCACCTGGCCATCATAAACAGACCCTTTTAGACCTAGGGCCGCAACCCAGCGGTCATAAACCTGCAAGGGTACCACCCGGAATGCCATAAACAGTCGTAAAAAGTCCTTTAGGGGTCGAGGGGTCACGTAATTGGTAACGGTCGCATGTTTTCACACCGGCCAAGGCCCTCCCTCCCCCAAGCAGGAACTTTATTTAAACCAGGGCGTTTGGCCCTATAAGTCTTTGTCACTACTCTCTCTCTCTCCTCATCCACTGTTACTCGGTGTCGCTTTACGCCAGGGCCACTGGCCCTGGAAGTCAGTCTCTTAGACTCCTCGTCAGCCTACTCTCTCCTCGTCGCCTCTGAGTCTGTTACCCTGTATTTTAGTCTACTTGCAGACCCTCTGACGACTTGTACCTGTGACGCTGCTGGGCTCCCGCTCGAACTCTGAAAAACTTGCCTTATTCTTTATGAAACCTCTGTACCTCTTCACTTGAACATAGTACATTGTCGGGGCACATACCTATCATAAATGGAGTCAGATATTAACGCCGTCCTGGAACGATTGCCCAGGTTATTAACTCGAACAATCCGCACTTGTCACCAGGGCTAGGTGATCAGGCACCTCCTAGTGACAACCCGACAATATGTATATAAGAATCATGGTATATTTTAAAAGATAGAAATAATGTTAACATTTACAAATGTTTATTTAAGTTATATTTTATTGTTCTTCAGGCAGTCTTTTAGATTGTTGAATTGAACAATATACATATTGTTATATGGTCTACCCCACCAGGTGAATTAAATATTGGAAATAATATTACGAGACAGAGGTTGCCTAGATGAAAGGAACCAGGGGCCAACTCTCAGGTATCAACTGTGATAAAAGTTAGATCGACAGGCAATAAACCTGGTTGGTCCGATTGAAGCTCCTAGTAAGTGTTGGCGTAACGTTCCGGCTTAGTTGTAATGTAAGCGTTAAAAAATATTCCTTAACATTAAGAAACCAAGGAAGAGGCCATACGCCATAATGGGGTAATGAATGGGACCAGGAGGCCAGTCTGGGGTAGCCCTTTATAACTTATTTCTGGGACGGGGCCGAGGGTGGAAGGAAGGCTTGCGTATGAAGAAACTGAGATGATGATGTCTTAGTCCAGCCTTCACATCTAGGAAGACATCGATGTATATTTGTACGCATAGTTACTGATAGTCATTAGATGGTATAACCGTAATCTGTGTCATCATTTGAGTCCATACTATTTTCTCATTCTATTTTATTAAATACTTTCAATTTTTTGAATAAATCATATTGTATTGTAAAATTCTATTTTATATAAATGAAATCTTCCATTCATCACCACGTTTATTTATTAAGATAAACTACTTCGGGCTAGAAGCAACGGGGGCATTAAATATTATTGAGCAGAACATATAATACC